>MU270038.1:477724-936902 GCA_021432635.1 Thozetella sp. PMI_491
CCCCCCCCCCCCCCCCTCCTCGCGATTCTTCTTTCCTCTTCCAGTATCCAACATTCCTACGACTCTCGGTAAAGGCGCAGACTATTGTCTCGTTAATATTGCCTTCGTGTTGATGAGGGCTATTTCAGCCATCCCCGCCCCTTCCGGCTTATGCCTTGACAGAGCTGATATGTGAAGTTATCTATGAGAGCTTGGCGTGACCGACAGGATACCTCCGACTAACAGCCGTCGTTTATGCATTCCATATTGGGGTCTCCTGCCCGGTGGGAGACACAACCACCAGCTTGAAGCACTCTTGCTTCTGTGGTACTCGGGCTGCGGTGGCGGTGGCACTACACGTCGCTCAGCTTTCTACGCATATGCCTAGTTTCAGAGACGTAGGGTCAAGTCATGCTGGCAGCTGGTGCCGCCGTCGCACCTCATGCCATGTGCCGTGGTTCGGAGTATACGATTCCCTCAAATGTCTCTTTACTATCTTTCTTGGCTTCGGCCTTTTTTGGCGACGGGGCTACTCGGCCCTGGCGGCACGCCGGTAGTCTTCAAGTCTATGGATCAAACTGTGCTGTGTCTCTATAGGAGGCACAGGATGAATAAGAACATCTTCCACTAGCTGTGGAGCATGAAAAAGTGGTGCTGCATCACCGCTTACCCGACTCTTGTTCCCCGCAGCCCATTAAAGTAGCGAAATCAGGAACCCATGCAGGCGGTGTTTCTCGCCAGTAGCTCTGAGTTGGTTTAGAAGACCAACTACAGGCAAAGACGCGTCTCTCTTGGCCAGCGCTGAGGCACACATGATGATCCTGACACAAATGGCAAAGACGTGCTGGTCGGTTGTCCATCCAAGAGGTCCATCATCCGTTCCCGCCAGCTGTGTTAGATAACGGAGGCCAGTCTCTGTCCACCGGGAAAGCATCTGCAGCGAGGCCTCCGTTTCGCCATATGGCAGCCCATTGAACACACGACACCACCTTCTTGCTTCCCTGACCTCCTCGATGAAAAGGTTCTGATCCTCAGCTGCGAAGAGGGAGTCATCAAAATCAAGGGCTTTCTGAAGCTGCGTGTCGGCAGGTACAACTTCCGAAACTTCTGAGCCAAAATTGACCGGATCTCCCACGATCCTTTGCACAACATACGCTCGGAATTCCACAGAGTTATTGAAAGTTACTAAAAGCCACTCAAGCAGGCTCTCACCAGCTTCCAGCGGACCTCTCGATGTACCAAGAATAGAGGCCGTAGCCTTTGCCGCGATGTCTCTCATATCGTCGTCGTCATCGTTCAGTGCATCGTAGAGGGCCGATAGGAATGGCAGATATGTAGAATCGGTAGGGTGTGTCTTGAGTCCTAGAGAGAATGACTCTAAGGCCTCTGCGGCAGCTAGTCTAGTATCATAAGACTAGGTGGCTACGTCAGTATCGCAAAGCGGCCTCGGATGAGGCCTATGTCTTACCTCGTCAATATCCAATGCTCTGGATATCATCCACCCCCAGCTGTGCAGAACAGGTCCAACTTTTCGTGTGTCCCCAGCAGCTCGGGAGGCAAGGGTTGCCATGACTGGGCCACTAGCAGCGAGAATCGCGTATGAGAGGGTAGGGTTGATTGGCGCTACTTGAAGCAGCTGCCACATGTGTGAGAGTTCGTCGCTTTTGGGAATTTGATCGAGCAGGTTGTCACGGATTAGGTCCTGCATCAAGGGTACCAGGTTGAGCAGCGCCAGCGTTCGAGGCTCGGGATCGATTGTCTGCCCTATTACCCGCAGGTACATCGAGCAAAGTTGCGAATAAACTCTGTTACGGTGCTCAAAGTCCTCGGCTTTGAAGACCCAAATTTCAGGAATCACCTCGAGCATCTTGCATGCTGCATTCGCATCCCGTTCTAGTGTTGTAGCCAACTGCTCACTCAGCTCGGTGACGTCGCCCGCTTGGAAGGTCTGATGGACGACTGCAGTGACCAACTCGTAGTCGAGAAGCGCTGACGTCGTGGTGGAGAGACTACCTAGGTCTAACCTCTCTGTCTGCCAAGGGTTGACAGAGGTGTCGATAGATATAACTAAGTTAATCACTTCTAAATAGGCTGCTCGGACCTCTGAGGAGGTTTTGTACGGAATGCTCGTTAGGACAAGACTTTGTGTGGAAGCCACCAAACCCGTGAGTTGCTCTAGAGCACTGGTTAGTATGTCACAGCCTCTAGGAGACGATTCACTTACCTGTCGTAACCGACCGGCCGAGCTCGACTTTTCGAGAAAGTAGAAACTTGGTCGTCATCAGGACTCCGTGGAGGTGGTTGGAACGACTTGTGGCGCTCTTCAAAAGCCGCTCGATCTCGCTAAACCCTTCCGCCGGAAGAAAGAAGGAACAGAGGGTCCTCGCCGCGATCTCACGAACATGCCAGAGATGGCTACCCAGGTAGGTCTCGGTGAGCCTGCACAGCTCGTCTCGGTGTTCATCAGGAGGTCCAGCCCGCCGGATAATGTCTAAAGCAGGAAATACGGCTTCCGCGGTTGAGGTCTGGTCAACCGCCTTGAGGTTCTGTTCTGCCGACTTCAACAAGTCTAAGAGAACTCCGGGCAGAGTATGATATTTCGCATAGGAAATGCGGACTGCTTGGCCATCCCAGCCGGCTTCTAGGCTGGTCTTGGAGTCGCCAACCCCTAAGAGAACATCTATCAGACTCCTCAGCAAGAGAAGCCCGCAGTTGCGGATCGCCCACCTGCTACGGGTCAGTGCTGCATTTTCTGATGCACAGGACTACACTCACACTTCCGATCTGAGGTTATTGGCGGCGAGGTGTAGAGTTTCGGGAAGGTACGTCTCGCCCTTTTTGCTGAGTAAAGAGCTTCGGAAGACGTCTCGAAGGCAGTTGAGGGCATGTACCTGGGGCAGATTCGATCCATCTGTCTCTTCCACTCGAGCTGGCTTTCTTGCAATCTCCTCTAATTCCATGAAGACCTCGCTAAAAGATGGAGAGTCCGCGTTTGCTGACAAGATGCCGCTAGTCAAAGCGGGTATTCCAGCCGAACGTCGGGTGGTTGAAGCTTGATTAATGATGCATGAGAGTGCGCCCTATGAAGAAGTCAATATCCGTGAGCAATACAAGACACGGCGATCGAGTTCGGATGCACCTTGTACCACTCCCGAAGCAAGTTTCCTGAGTTTGGAATATCTGGAAAGGCCCGTTTGACATTGTTCGTCAGTTGGCAACAGGTAGCGAAGGTAAGAGATACAGTCGAAAAGGCACCGCGGTGTCGGAGCGTAGATAGCTGCTTGAAAGTCAAGTTCCCGACATCTCGAAATAGATCAAACGTTGGTAAAATTGTCCCTGCTTTTAGACCGCCTTTCAAGGATCCCACTATGTGACGCATGAGGTTGCTATAATCTGTCAGCTATAAATGAAGATTTCCCTAGGACACAGCTACAGACCTAGACTCATGAACGGCGCGGAAACTGTAGCTTAGCAGATCTTTCGTGTCAAGCCCCTCGATCTCTTCGAGTTCTTCCGGGAGATGACCCTCGGGAGAGTCATCACAAAGGACATGTCGCACTGTCAACCAGACACGTTGGCACCCTTCAAAGACGCGCCGCTGAAAGGCATGTAGATCGTTGGTGAGAGCCTCTGGATAGGATTCTTGTATAAGAACCTGCCATATATAACTGCGATCATTAGTACAACCTATTAGGATTTGGAGATGAGAGCATTTTTCTACCTTATGGATGCAAAATCTCCATGGACCGGGTTCTCAATGGCCGCGTGGCCAAGATCAAGTTCGGCCAGAGTAAGTTTGTCTTCTAAACGATCTAAGCATGCCGAAAGGATCGCCAGTTTCGCCTCCGGTCCGTTCGCCCACCTCGATAGGAGGCCTTGCGACCGAGCGACTCCATCCCCATGATCAGCTCGGCCGGTCTTTGTTGAGAGGTCGTGGGCTCTCCGGGAGAATACTTCAAGTTGCTCGTAAAGGGATCCTGATCTGCTTTCCAAGGGCCGACCAACCCTCACGACCTCGTCTGGGAAGAATGCTAGAACCTGAGTGGCATTTTCTCTGACATCGTCAAAGGGATCCAATATGAGATCGAAGAGCAGACGAATCCAGGTGGGATCGGATGATACGGTAGCAAGGACAGCCGGGTCAATACTTTCTTCGGCAGTTCCGATTTCTGGTTTCGCAACTTTGAGAACAGCGGTAAGGCACTTGAGGCCGCTAACATGACGCTGGTATGATGCTGTGGGCACAAGCTGTTCTTTCAGGAAGGTCAGATACCACACGAGGAATGCGCTGTGAGTCTCCAGAATAGCCGTCGCTTCTTCTGCGCCTTTAATTGCAGCCTCTGGGCCAAATTTTATCTTCGGTGGCTGGGAAAGTTGGCTTTGATCGGCTCCTAGTCGCTGCAGAGTTCTTCGGGCGACATTGATGACATTCTTTACCCTCCGGACGAGCTTATTCGTATATCCTTGTATCTCGTAGCGGAGTTTAGGGTCGTAGTCGGCCAAGAAAGGCCCGAGATGTTTTCTCAGAAGCTCAAGAGCAGTTGGAGACAGAGCGGTGGTTGTCGACGGAGAGCACACGAGCAGGGAGAAGGCACAGCAGCGGATAGTATTAGATGGGTGAACAAGCAAGGCGGCCAGCAAGGTACCGTCCAAGGCGATCTTACTTGTAGAGCTCGACTGCTGAGATTGATCGCCTAACTCACAAGTCAACTTTTGCCTCGTCCAGGGAAGGAGTCAAGACTTACTTGGCTCATCAACGAGGCCAGACTTCTTTCCTAGCTCAAGTGCCGAGAGTCGGAACAGGAGACTGGGGTCAGCGGCGTCACGACCTTCTAGGGAAGAAGGAAGCTCTGCGCGGTTGAGATACTCTAGGAAGGCAAGTGCACTTGCCCTTTCGGTCTGAAAGAGCGGCACCAACACATAATTCTTCATGTCCTCCAAGATGGTGGGATTCCGAGAAGTGGCTTCTTGTAGCCATTCTTGCCATGACTCCACTGTCAAGATAGGTTGGGTTGCGTTCGGGCCGTGCAGCTCGTGGAAGATGTTGGTGGCACACTTTCCGACCAGGGGGCAGACGTAAGAGAGGTCCATCCACGACAAGAGCTGCAGCACAATAGACCGCCACAAGTCCAAGTCCGCCGCGGCAGCCACGGTAGGCTCAATCCGTCGGTACGCGAGGGAGATATCGACTGCCGTGGCGAGATGCTTAGCCAGGAAGTGGGCAAATAGTTGCAGGGCCGATTTGATCACGAGCCTCGTCGACTTGTGGGTAATGACCGCCAGCAGTGTCTCTAGCATCTGCACTTTGAGAGATTCGCGGGTCTCAGGGGCAGGATTCCGCACGACAGTAATGGAGAGCACCTCCAGGACTAGTCTCATGGTCCGGTGTGGATCGTGTTCATACCACTCCAGATAGAACTCGAACAGCTTCAGCGAGACTCCCTCGCTAAAGGCCCACAGTCGCACCGGCTCATCTTGAGACTTCAGGCACTGCTGGACGAACCCGCAGAGCTTTTGGCAGGGCGCACCCGCCTTGCCCGATCCCTGGCCCTTGGATGCATCTTGGAGCAGCTGGTGGAATATCGACTGGGCAAGTCTGCTCCGTGAGTCAGCCTACGACACCCGGGCTCCTGCATGCCTTGGGGGAAGGTCCTAAAAGAAATCTTACTGTAGTCGGTGTGTTTCAACTTGGCTGTTGAGCCACTTTGCGATGGTGTGTGCATTCTCAGCCGCCTCAGGAGAAAGTTGGATAAGGGCAAGCCCGGACGTCTGTGGTGCGCCTGCCTGAGAGGCCATGGCGGCATGCACAGATTTTATGTCAAAATGTGCGCCGAGAGAGGAATGTCCAGGAGGAGGACATAAGCCGCACTCTACACCGCAGAAATATCTACTGCGGAGCTCTGGATTCAACAGCAAGTTTCACTACGGCTCATCCACTGCCAAAAGAGAGATGGCGAGTTTTGGCTGTAAGTTAGACCCTGGTTGCAAAGAACCAGAGGCCAAAGAAATTTGGATATACTACTAGATGCCTCACCTTGACCTCAATGCGGCTAGACTGAGGGAGCTTAAGGTGAGAGTGTCGCGTACTGTACAATGAGTGGGTCTAGTCCGTGCACCGATCAGGACCGGACCAGTCTAAATTTTTTTATCTTCGGAGGACGGCGACTTTTCTTTATCAGCCCCTTGAGGACGTACGTCGAAGCTCTTGGAGCGCATCACTTCGCATCGCGTCTTTAATTTTCCTTCTCTTTCTTTCGTGTTATTACTCTCTTACCGACCGTTCCGCACTCCAATATGACCATCTGGGATACTCTGACCGGCCGCAAGGCCTCGTCGCAGTCGTCCGCGCAGCATGCGCCGGCGTCACCCGACAGCCCTCCCAATCCCGCCTTCGACCCATCATCCGCGCAAGGCGTCGATGCCTTCCTCAGCCCCTCGGCATTTGCTGATCCCTCGCAATTACACCCATTCGCCGGCCTGAACAAGGAAACGCTGGACTACATCTCTCTCGAAGACTCGGCTCTGTCAGACCTACCAGGTGGCCAATCCGTCCTCCCTTCGCGCGGCTTCACCGATGACCTCTGCTACGGCACGGGAACCACGTACCTGGCCGCACTGACGCTAGGAGGCGCCTGGGGCTTGCAGGAAGGGCTCCGGCGCTCCGCCGGCCAACCGCCCAAGCTACGACTGAATTCGGTGCTCAACGCGGTGACTCGGCGCGGTCCCTTCTTGGGCAACTCAGCCGGTGTGGTCGCCATCGCGTACAACTGCATCAACTCCTATATCGGTTACCTCCGGGGCAAGCATGACTCAGCCAACACTGTCGCAGCTGGCTTCCTCAGCGGAGCGCTGTTCAAGAGCACGAGGGGCGTCCGGACGATGCTGATCTCGGGTGGTATTGTGGGCTCCGTGGCTGGCGCGTGGGCGGTAAGTTGCTCTCCCTTGATGCTTTCTTCTCGAAGAGACAGCTGATATCGCCCGTAGGTGGCAAGGAAAACCTTCTCCCCTATTCCCGAGCAGCAACCACGAGTACTTTAACTCCACAAACCAACATATAGTCGGTGCGGTGCTCGCTCACTTCGCCACCCCCGCATCAGGGGCCTGCCTCATCCAACGCTATATCTTAATTCTTGACGAAAATCGTGGCCTCTCATTTTGAAAGAGTCCGCAAAGAAGGGGCCGATCGGGTGGACACGTGTACGAGTGACTGGCTTGGGGGGACGGCCGAACATGCATAGCGCGGGATGATATCTCTCTCCTCCCCTGAAAATAGTGTATTCATAGAGGCTCACGGTCACATAGAAGCGCCATTGGTCGAGCGCATGGGCGTCGAGGGCGTCTTGAGATGTAATTTGAAACTTTCTTCAAAACTGCCTACGTGGCATCCCTTTGCTTGACTTGCATTCCAATGTGTGTGACAAGCTGAAAAGAAGAGACAGGACGCGAGCTCATGCGCGGTCTTCATCCGGGTCACTCGATGAGCTGCCTAAGGGGGGTATTATGCCCTCTTCTACGGCTCATTCTCAATCGCAGCCAACATGTATTGCACTCCGTTGGCTTACATCTCGCCGTCCAGCAACGTCTGTCACAACAGCTCTCCCCCAACCAGGCAGGCCATTCCGAATCAGAGCATCAACAGCCCCGCCGAGTATCGACCTGCCCCTTGATAGCACCGTCCTGTATCGAATATCGGGCGGGCTCGTCGTCAAAGCTGAACCTCTCCCCAGTGCTAGTGAAGTATATCTCGCCTTTCTCCATAGTTGCGTTGTATTCCTCTTTCTCCATCCTCTGGATCTCACTCCATGCCTCGGCCAGGCGGCGCTTCCAGGGCTACCCAGCGGTTTAGCTATCGGTTAGGGCCAATTCGTAGGACATGGGCTGTATGTGAGGCACTCACGCGAATCAACAACGCCCAGCCGCCTGTCTCTTTGCATCTCTTCCTCATTTCAGCGATCTTCAGCGGTCCCCAGGGCTCTCCCGAGATGGAAGCGCGAGCTGGACTGCCCGCATGCTCATGTTTGGTGGTCGAGACGCAGTAAATGAAGTCCGGGTCGTCAGGATGTCGCTGCTGGACATTCGGCCGAATGAGAACCGACTTGATGCGTTCAACCATGCTCGGTGGCCAACCCTTGGTGTCCCTCCCGTCTACCAGCTTGACCAGACCGGCCGAAATCTCGGGCGGCGAGAAGGCCTCGATGGCCAGGAGGATCTGGCTGTCCGACTCGTTCCATGGAAACGACATTTGCTTGGACTCCGTGTTGCCATAGCCGCTCACATCATAGACTATGACGTTCATGTTTGGGTTCTCGTCGATCCGACGGTGGTAAGGAGCGATGTCGGCATGGCGGCCGGCAAGTCGATACTCTGCTACGAGCTCTACCTTCTGAGTGTTAGGTAGACGAGGAAACAGCTAGAAGCGGCTAGGTCGAGCATACCTTATCAACAAAGCTCATATTCGTTGCGTTCTCTGTGTCTAGGAACTCCCAAAAACACTTGTCCGCGATCTCCCTGTCGAGTTCGGCCTCGATCTCCTTGACCAGCTGGGCGTTGGCAGCGTGGTGGAAGAAGAGGCGTAGCTCGATGACAACTCGTAGATGGTCTTCGGGGGTATCGGCAGCGAGGGTGTCGCCCCTCTCCAAGGGAATGTACTCGTAGTCGCCGTGGAGGTTAGGGATGATTAAGCCAGGCTGCGAATTAAGGGGCGAGGAGAAGCTCATCTGGGCCATCTTCTCGAGGAGCCCGTTGCGGTCCAGCGTTTCCGCCTTCAGCCGCCAGCGGTCTATCCGTTCTTTAATGAAGACGTCCTTGATGTCCACTGCAGCGACGAGAATCAGAGAAAGCAGCGGGGTGCAGGAGACCTGGTGACCAAGAACTGGTGAAAGGGAACTCACCCGCGCGCGGTCCCCGAGCCAAACTCGGAAGAGTGACCTCGTGTGCTGAATCGTTGCCTTCGGAGTCGGACATGGTGGTCTGGCGGAGGCCAAGCTGATGAAAGCCGGGGAATGTTGATCCTCTCGTGGACAGCGGGCGGTCTCTGTAGCAGAGGGAAAGATAACAGTGATAGTTCGAAACGAAATCCGGGGATGTGGCGGTCTTTCCGCGGGGCTTTGTTTTGAATGTTGCTGCCGCCAGAGAGCCACAGCTCACAGTTGTGCAGTGGGCGACTAGGAGATGCAATGCATCCACAGCCTTGCCGCAACGAAGCCTTCAAGGAGTGTGTTATAGTGAGAGGACAGTTATCGCAGCTCTCCGTCCTGATGATATGCTACCTCTGCCCTCCCCGTAAAACCACTAAGCCCCCAGGTAAAACTCTACAGGGAGGAATATCCTGTAATAGACTGGAATCTTTCGGATCACTTACCCTCCTTCCGCCTCACATGCTAGACGAGGCGCAACGGAGGCGACTCCCGTCTAATACGGTAAACATCCACCACTCTTAGGCTAGAAACTATCATGTGTTGAATTTAGGGTTTGCAGCGGCCGACCACCACTGGCACAGGCAGGTCAATAGAACCATTACACCCAGATACAGCGAGTAGTAAGCCGTGATCTTTGCCGGGGGGCATCTGAGGTGCGGCTGCTCGCCACGGAGGCAATGCTGGCGGGGGATCAGAACCCTGTGCCACACGACATTCGACTGGACCTCAAGTCGCCCACCTCGTCTCATCCAGCCGACACCCACCCCTCCCTACTGCAAGCACAGGCCAACTACAAAGCTTGTCGCCAACAGCCAGAGCAAACAAATCTCTAGGCCTTCTTCTCCGACCAATAATTCGGTCCTTCCATCACGTCCACAATGTGTTTCGGCTTCACGGACGTGGAATATGAGCCAGACCGACCTCGACCTCGACGCGTTCCGTCGCGTGCTGTTTGGGACGGGCGTGCCTGGGTGCCGGGGCCAATGGTAGGTGCTGAGTACCCACGCGACTGAATTTCGTGTGCCGCTTTGCAGAGGTGGCAATCGTCGAGATTCTTCTGCTGAAATATCACCCCTCCCCCCTTCTCACTTATGCTGTCAGACCCTTCTCCACCTCGCACTCACCTCTCCTTCTGCCGTGGAAGCCTTCAAAGGGAACAGAACGGCCTCGAAAATCGGTCGTGAGGGTTTCTCACAACTCGATCCGACGCATGATCGTGCTTTCCCTGTCCACCACCTATTCTTTTTTTGATCTAACTCACATCGCCCCCTCTACCCTCTACGCTCTCTTTTACGCAAATATGGCACCTCGTGATAAGAGGTCCAAGTCTTGTTCGTCCTCCGCCGCCCACGCCAGACAAGTCCGTTTCATGCCCAGCAGACCAGCCCCCACCGCCACTTCTCCCACCCCCTCTGAGCGATCCGACGAGGCCCCTCGAACTTCGGGCGACAACAGCCCCAGAGCGCGGCAACATAGAAGCTCTGAGGCAACCCCCCGCACCCAGGAAGGCGTCTCTTCTGTCCCGCAATTCAACTCGGATACGACGGTCCCCACCGCGGGCCAGCGCATCTTCACTCACCACACAAGTGGTCCGCAAACCGGTCTTTTCACCCCAACCTTCGCTCACATCGGTCAACAGTTCATCCCGACTGCCTTACCTCAACATTACACAAATCCCAATCAGTCCTTCTTCATCGCCGGCTCTGCTGTCCCCTTCTCTGCTTATCCGAACCCCGCCCAGCCAGCCAACATGAGCGACTACGAGAATACTGGCACCACCGACCGAGGTTTCCACTTCCAGCCTCAAGTGCCAGACACCAGCTTTGGCCCTCATCTCCATACCTTCGTACCTCCTCGCCAAGACCAGGGTCTCTTCTATGTCCAGCAGCTTGCTCCGCCGAGCGGGGTGCCACTGCAGGTCCGTCACCACCAGTTCCAACCTCATTGTCTCAATAGCCGGTGTACCCTCGTGGCCGTAGCAGTTGAGCCGCCTGTTACTTTTCTGGAGATCTCCGCTTCTTCATTTAGACACTTTCTAACACCCAACCGTGCCGCTAACCTACGGCATCTCACCCTCCATTAACGTTGATACCTCCAAGCTGGCCAAGTGGGCTTAATTGTCATGCGCCCTGGTTTCTGCAGCAGCATGCCGTGCCTCTTTAGTTTTGACTTCTAGCATATGTCGGTGAATTGACGCTAATATAATCCAGGCTGTCCCAGTTGCCTATCCAATGCAGCAAATCCCTGCTGGCCAGGTCCCAATTCTGGCGCCCGCCACTATGCCCGTGAACCCAGCTGTTTTCCAGCAGCCAGTAAACCAGTCCGGTATGGTTCACGCGGTCCCCGTTGCCAGCAACATTTCCCCGCAGCCCGCTCCGATCGCAGTTTCCATCCAAAATCCGCCGCCCTTCCAGCAGTTTCCCGCCGGCGTACCCACTAGCATCAACGGCCTGGCCTACCAATACGAGCCTACTGTGGGCGGTTTCGGCCCGACGGTTAGCGACATCATCATGCAGCATGCACAAGTCGCCGCCGACAACAACCTCTTCGAGCCGCAGGACTTCAAGCCAGCCGATGATGATCCATCGCGCTTTTACATGTGCCGCGAACTTGACGGAGCCTGGACACAGCGCACTCGCTATACCATCGACCACATCGGCTGCCGCTGGTATCTCACCGATGAAGGCTACTTCTACGCAGTGCGCCTCCCTAACTGAAGAAAAGACTGGGCGTATTATCGATGCTATCGTCATGGAGCTTTTGTCAGTCTTCACTCCTCCCCATGCGCCCACTCTTATATATCCTAACAAATGTCTGCAGACTTTGCACTCACTCCCTTTTGATATTGATATTTCTTCTGTCACTATTCTGAGTCCCTCGTGTATTGGGTTTTATTCGGTAATATTTCTACTCGAAAATTAAGAAAAGAAAGAAACTGACCCACAACAGTGGCAGTGGATGAGGATGGTCAATGATCAGCGCCGCTGGTGAGGGATAGAATGACACGAGGAAGCTTTGCAGGCGCTCTCGTTCTGAGAATTTCTATGGCGACAAAAGTAGTCATAGGGACCGTAGATGAATACCTAGCGATTAATTTCCTCACGGCCCGTATGCTAAGCGAGCTTGCCAATCGTAGCTGATCCGAAAGCCTAGCATCCCGCTCCCGACTCTAGCATCTCTCTGAGAATGTTACTTGATCTTGAACGTATTTTTTTTTTAAAAAAAAATATGTAGTCAGGGATTAACTTTGCAGCACTCAGATCCACTGAAACTTGGGCTGGTCTCGTGTGCTCCCGACAGATCTGTGGCAGGGTATTAAAGCTCTGTCACCTACGTAATCATCTCTCTTCAGGGGTTTGTTTACTTACGCTAAGGATAAAAGCTTTGGTGGAGTGGAACGCTTACTAAGAAAGTTTGATAAGGGGTCCTGGTGTGTCTCTGACTCCAAGGGGCGGCAGTTGCAGCACGTCATCCATGGTACCATTTGCTACCGAGGCATTGCGGCTTAACATCCCTGCAGCGGTTTAAGCGACGAAAGCTCCCCTGCCCCCCACACACTCCAACGTCAAAGCTCCTTCTCGACTCCACGGCCGACATTGCCATTCCACCTAGACTCGACGGGACTGCTCATCCCTAGAGCTACATGTCCACAACTGTAATGCTGAGGGTGCAAGCGATCTGACAGCCTTCACGATGCTGCTAATCGGCCTTACCGGCTCCATTGCCACGGGCAAATCCACCGTCTCCAGTCTGCTCTCCTCCGCTCCGTACGCCCTCCCCATCATCGACGCCGACGTCCTTGCGCGGCAAGTCGTCGAGCCGGGCACTCCGGGATACAAGGCCATTGTCAGCCACTTCGGCCCCACAACCCCCGACCTCCTCGTCCCGGCTTCCGATGAAATGCCTGCAGACGGGCCCGATGGCAAGGGCCGGCCCCTCAATCGCCCAGCCCTCGGGCGCCGCGTCTTTGGCGACTCCCCCGAGGTGCGCGCCGACCGCCTCGTCCTAAACAAGATCGTTCATCCCGCGGTGCGCAAGGCAATGGCAAGAGCGGTTCTCAGCGCATACGTCAAGGGACACTGGGCCGTGGTGCTGGATGTGCCACTCCTCTTCGAGAGCGCGCTGGACCGCTTCTGCGGTACGGTCGTCGTGGTCGCGGTACGGGATCCGGGGATACAAATGGCAAGACTGAGGGCGCGAGATCCCCACCTAAGCCCGGAAGACGCAGAGAACCGGGTCAAGAGCCAGGGAGATGTTCGAGACAAGGCCAAGCGGTGCGAGGCGCGGGGAAGTGGCCGGGGCTTGGTGGTGTGGAACGACGGCGGGAAGGATGAGCTGGCGCAGGAGGTAGCAAAGGCAATGGCGGAAATACGGAAGGTAGGCCCCGGATGGTGGAGCTCATTGTTGCTCCTCTGTCCCCCGCTGGCGGTTGCCTCGGGTCTTTGGACGTTCTGGGGGAATGTCAACATCAATAAGAGGTGGGCGGAGGCAGAGCAGAAAGAGCGGGCGAAGCTTTGATCGTGAGTTCCCAGATGAGATTAGAAGACGACTACGACAGTGATGTGGATTGTATCAAGACTGGTATCCATGATTCCGCCCTGCCCGTCAAGAGTGAATTATCTCTTATCTCTTTGCAGGCAAGAGGCGGACAACTACCTTAGGCAGCCAACGCCAGCTCGTAATGGGTAATGCGTTTTCAATTGCCTCACATTCACAAGCTTATGTCCCGACCGCGCCTTCTCTCCCGTTTCGCTCGTGCGGTTGCCTGCTTGAATTTGAGTGCTCAGAGCATAGATTGTGCGTGGGGTGCTACGAGTGCGGTACGACACCACTTTTCCGCCTAGTGAGCCTTTTCCCTCCTCCCCCCTCAAGAGTTTATTATCTTGATTGTACTTCTCCGCACCATCTCCCCCATAGTGCTCTCCTCAATACCTTCACTTCAACCCGCTAATCGCCCAATCCGCATCCTGATATTTTGCCCCGTACCTTTCCTCTCACTCACCTCTTCTAGCAATTTGATACTACGGCATGAGCACAAAACGAGCCCAAGCACTACAGGCGATAAAATGCCGCCGAATTCAGTCATTGAGTGGATGATCGGTCAGAATATCGCACCTCCCAAGGAGTCGCGGCGCGACGTTTTGACCGTGGCTGTATCTACCGATGATGAAGCCGACACGGACACCATCTCAGTCACATATCCTCGAATGGTACGCACCTCAAGAATAACGGCGAAGAAAGTGAGATTCCGGGCGCCGCGCAAATCAGCTCTAAAGACGCACTCATCGTCTTACATGGGGTATCGGAGCACGGTGAGCTTGTCACTTGCTTCTAAAATTGCACTTGGCCGATGCACATTGCCACGATAGAGCTTTGGGATACGCTGGCATACCTTCCTGCTGGATTATGAGTGGCTTTGGAACAGGGACAAGTTGAGCTGACATCGTATGTACAGAGCGAGGACGACCGAATCTCAGCCAAGAAACGTAGCAGATTGTTAGCAATACCACCAAAAGTCAAGGCATCCCCGGAGGTGTCTTTCAGCGAGGATGATACCCAGGTGGAACAAAGTAGCGATGCGGCAGCAATATACACAGATGAAGACGCCGAACCCGACCTGGATCCTCATCCGACTTGCCCCTGCACTCCCTGCATCAAGGGACGTAAGATCCTGGCCAAGAAGGGCAAGCAGCCAAATGGCAACAGGAAGCATATGGCAACTTCGGATGAGAAGACCAAAACTCAGAAGGGCGATTGTGCCAAGAAGAAGCAGGGTGAAAAGAAAGAAAAGGCTGGTAAATCCACCTCGAAGAGGAAGAACAAGGAGGAGAACGAAGCCTATGTCTTCAAGGACGACTCGTCTGACCCAGAAGTCGAGTCTGAATGCGGTTTTGAAAGTGAGCCCGAGCACAAGATCGAGAAGAAAAGCTCTCAAAAGAATGGCCAAAAGGGCAAGAAGGGGGTTAAAGCTTCGCAGGGGTCGAAGAAGCCGAAAGGCGATGGCAAGTCCGACAGACAGGTGGAAGAGAGCCAGAACAAGTCGCCCAAGAAACCTCCCCAAACTGCGAGCAATAGCGGCTCGCCCGGCTTGAATACTTCGCCTCAGACTCCATATCCTCCCCCGGAAATGAGGCAACCGAACCTCATCATGCCCATCCGAGCCCAAGTGGTCCAGGTGGAGCACACAGTTGAGGATACTCTGCAGGATCCTCGCCCAAATGCCTTTATGGACAACGAACATGGGATCTGTCGTGTTTACCACGGCCCGTCCTGGGGCAACCCATTTGGATCTCTCTACCCACGAAGGACTGGACCAGATCCGCCTGCTTTACCTGCCGGTACCCCTCATCCGCTGAACAAT
Organism: Thozetella sp. PMI_491; assembly: GCA_021432635.1. NCBI lineage: Eukaryota > Fungi > Ascomycota > Sordariomycetes > Chaetosphaeriales > Chaetosphaeriaceae > Thozetella > Thozetella sp. PMI_491. Next base: position 492,983 of record MU270038.1, read on the forward strand.
CCATTCTATTACGGCATGATGGATCCTAGTATGCAGCAGCAGATGCAAACCTTCCTCCCGCCACAGGGCACCCCAGTGCTTCCCGGCATGTTCAACCCTGCCACGCCTCCTCAAGCCGCCCAAGGGAAGTCTCACACGCAGAACCAATGCCGGCCCGGACCCAACACCCCATCTCCGACTGACAGATACGCCCCGCCGCAGCAGGATGGCCCGGCTGTCGGGTTGTCTGGGCTACCCGTCATGACTCCTGAGCAGATTGCGGCAAGGTTCAGCGAGCCTAGATCACACCCATCTCCTCAAGCTCAGCAGAACTGGGGGGATAACGTTGGCCCCCCTACCCAGGTTCAAGTTCAGAACGGTTTCGACAGACAAGCATGGGTTGATGGTGGGAGAAGCCCGCAAGGAAGTGGGGGAGCTAATGGCCAAGGCTGGGGTGGTGAAAATAACCTCCCTTCTCAGAGCTGCGGTGGGAATTCTGGGGGCGGCTTCCACGGATCTCAGAACGGAAACCATGGCTGGGGGAGCCAACAGGGATCTCAGAGAAGCGGTGGTGGCAGCCAGGGTGGAAATGGGGCCAGCGGCTGGGGAAACAACTCCACCAGCAACAGTAATAACCATGGGAACCAGGCTGGAAACGGCGGAAGTGGTGGTGGCTGGGGGAACATCGCTAGCAATAATAACAGCGGAAACCGCCAGCAGACATCTCAAACCGGTGGCTGGGGTGCCGGCAATGCCGGCAGTCGTCACAGCTCTCCTCGGGAAGGAGGTGGAAGTGGATGGGGCAACAACGGAAAAGACGCAGGTCCGCGTGGCTCTGCTCGAGGAGGAAGCGGTCACGACTGCAATGGTCCTCCTCAAGGTGGTAGCCAGCATCCCAGCCGGCGAAACTCCCCCCATCAGTCAAGTTTCGGCCATCAGCGAGGAAGTCCTAGCCGTGGCAGCCCGCAAAATCACATGCCTGGAAGCTGGAACTCGACTCCGGGCAGCAACCGCGGCAACTGGAACAACAACCAGTATGGGCCTCCCTCCCACAACTCTCCTCACAATTCCTACCGCAGTAGCCCCCATAATGGAGGGTTTGGAGGCCATTCTGCGTCCCGCCCGGGTTCGCGGCACAACTCGCCCCACAACTCGCCGCATAGCAGCCCAAATAACCAGGGAGGTAATGGGCCTGGCAGCTGGGGCCAGGGTAGCGGGTCCGGCGACGCGAATATGAACTGGGGGAATGGCCAGCAGCAAAACAATGGGGGTGGAAACTGGTCTGGTGCACCAGCGTGGGGGGATCCCACAGCTGCACAAAGTACTCATGGTGCAGCGCTCACAGGCTGGTAGGTTCGCCAAAGGCTGGATATGGGCTCTGTCGGTACGCGGCGGAGTTGGCCAACAGGGACGTGTCAGACCAGCATACGGCCGCGACGGCGAGGATGGCATTGAAATTTTCCCAACGCCCCTCGACATAGCCACTATTCTGAACAGTGTCATCACCTTTGGGACCGTGGGCAAACAGGCATACTAAACACGGCAAGTCTGTGTCTTTTGGAAGACTGGAAACGGTAAACCGGTTCGTTGCGCCAATAACCACTACATCTTTTGCGGAAGCGCTGGATGTACAGAGTGTTATTAAGAAGGGGGCTGGCGGTCATAGATAATCAAGTGCGGGGATAGTCATAGCGATGCGAAAAACAGGCGGGAGAGTCGGGAAAGAAGATACACAATGAGGGAGGGAGCAGCAGCGATGACCCTTCTATAACGGTTCAAATCTGCGGCTCGCCGACCAAGAGGGCTATATACCTACCCCCCGTAGCCAGTCATACCTGAATAAACTTTGCCTTGTTTTCATGCATCTATAGCCCTTGTTATGTATGCATCAGTTGAGTCCTACCCACGATCTAGAGTTCCAAGGCTTGCAAACTAAACCGTAGCACTAGACAGAGATTCGAAAAGGGGCGTAGACGAGGGTTGCATTGCATACAGCACTAACCGTGGCATTGTCACATACAATCCCTGTTCAAATCACGGATGAGAGACCGAGGCAAACGTATATGCCAAGAAAAATACGCGATGAACTTCTGGTGAATTACAGACTACCTATGACTTTCTGTGCTCAACAGGCAGGCTGCTTTGCGCTGAGCCATCAACATTCCAGGAATGTAGAGCGGGACAGAGACACGAGGAGGAGACAGGGTCAAGAGAAGGGAGATTCCAGTTTAGAGAGGCGATTGCGTAAGAGAGCAGTCCAAGGAGGAAAAGAAGGTACCGAACACAAGGAGCAGGAGAAGAGTATTGTGACGACCGAAATCCGCCGCAGACAAGAGACGGTCATGGGCACACTACTCGTCGTCCTCGTCCGAATCCTCCTCCTCCTCAGCCTCAGCAAGCCAGGTGAGGAAGGGCTCGGCGGCTTTGTGAATCTTGCGCGAGATCTGAGCATCGACATACTTCTTGGAAGCCTTCTTGCTGCCCCACTTGCTGAAGGTCTCCTCAGACACAAGGTCGTGGTGGTAGTACAGCTGGAAGATCTTGACCACCTTGGCGTAGGCGTCGCTATTCTCCTTGCCAAGCTCGGCAAGCAGGCGCTCGGTGCCACCGAGGAGAGCCTTCTCGTGACGCTCGGAAGTGACCATCTGGCTCGAGTCAGCTACGAACTTTAGGGAAGGGGAAAAAGAGGGAGTCATATAGATGATCGTCAACATACCTGCTTCAGCATACTAGCACGCTTGGGAATCTGAGCAACAACCTTGTCGTCAAAGATGGTCTGCACGAGAACCAAGACGGTGCGGTGCTTGGCCTCGATACCAAGCTCCTTGGCCTTGACGTAGATTTCAATATCGTCAACCTTGTTGATGTCGCCCTTCTCGGTGGCTTGCTCCTGGACCCACGTGCCCAGCTGATCGTAGACAGTGTTACCACCGCCCTCGCCATCCTCGTCATCGTCGTCGCCGTTGAGGACAAGCTTCTGCTTGAACTCGCCAGGAAGATTCTGCTGACGGGCCTTGACAGCTTCGGGGCTCATGTCCACAGCCCAGTCGTCGTCCTTGACCTCAGCCACGTCGTCCTTGACAAAATCCTGGGCCTGAGTCTTGATCTTGACGGTGAGGGCATCGTCGTCGCTCTCAATCTCGACGGTCTTGTTCTCGCCGTTGGGTGGGGTGGCATGGTCCGAGTTATCCTCGTCGCCACCGGAGCCGTCCTTGCCATTCTGCCTCGCCTTGCGGGCCGCTTTGCGCTCGGCCTTATCCTTCTTGCCCTTCTTCGGTACGGTCTTGAGGATGAAACCGCTGAGCTTCAACCGGATATCGACATCGGTGCGCTGGCCGCAGGCCTTGCAGTCGAGCAGAATGCGGCCATCCTTGATGTGGACATCGGTTTCAGGGTTCTTGCACTTCTTGCATAGCACGAACTTGTTTATGAAGCCGTCCAGGTAGTCCTGCAGCTTGGCGGCATCATGGGCGCCGTTGATGATCCAGCGGTCATCCGGGGGATCAATGTTGGTCTGGGCACCCAGCTCGAAGCCGAAGTACTTGATCAAGTACGACGGAGGGCGGGCTAGGGAGCCAGCCACGCTGCTGAGGTTGGGGACGACGGTCTTGATTCCGTTGCCCTTACCCTCGATCTTGGTCTGGAGGCGCTCCATCTTATACCGATAGAAGGTGTCGGTGACATCGCGGCGGACGTTGATGAGAGACATTTTGGCAGTTGTGCTGGCGGACCAGGCTGTCTTGATAATGAGCAGGCAGAATGGACGACGGGGAGACGGTGGGTTCGGAGTATCGTGACTTTAGTGGAGCAGGCGGGCCGAGGGGGGCATGAATGCTGGTAAACAGAGCGGACAGAGGAAACGAGCCGAGGGGGTTACTGGGCGATAGGGCTGTGCGTTGACATAGGGCAAACCTGCGGTCTGTTTTCGAGAGTATGCATTAACGCGAGACGTCGTCAGGATGGGTTCTTTCAACCGTCGGAGTTGATGTTGGGGCTACAAGGTTTCGGTGGTATACGAAACGGAGGCAGCCTGATTGGGGAGTGTCGGAAGACGAAGGCCTGGTCGTGCTGATACATAAACAACGCGTTGTCCTGTACTGGGTTATATGTGTCTTTTGTTCCTCTGGAGACAAAGGGTCGACGGCGAGATATGATGGCGGCGCGAGGGCTGCGATCAGGATAGCTTCCTTTGGGAGAGGGGTTTGCGGGCGATGGAGGGGCCAAGAACCCGGATGACAGGGCAAGTCCCGCTTGGTGGAAAGCCGGGGGGGCTCGAGGACGCGAGAGCAGCAAAAAGGTTGTTGCGGGGGAAGAGCTGGTTTGCGCGTTGGTTAAGTCGCCTTGGACTAAGATGCCTCTGAGGGCTGGATGGATCTGAGAGTCGGGGGCGATGAGGTTTGTTGATGAAGGTTGAGGTGGCAAGTTGGGTTGGAAGAGGGTTTGTGGCAGTGGAGGTCGTTTTAAAAAAAAAAAAACGAAAAATCCGGAATGAGACGATCCAAGGGCCGATGAATAAGAAATAATGGAGAATTGGGGTTCGCCTGGTCCGTGCCTCAGGCGCCAGTCGCTTAGAGCCGGTCACGGCCTAAGGAACGCGCCGTCTTGATGCTTGTGGTTCTGAGAAGGCGCCTCGAGGCAGGATCGACCCATTCCCCCAAGACAGCCGGAAGGATCGGGCTGTCTAAGCCTTGTGCGAGAAGGCCCGCCATCTTGCATCCACTCGGCCCCTTTGCGAATTCCAAGTGGCTAGGCTACGCCCGTCGAGCGAACTGCTTGTTGTCTCTCCCTCTTGTCTGTATCTCATCCACCTCTCTTGCCCAGCATTTCCTGGGCGTCCACAGTGAATGCGAGCATCCCCCCATGGACGCCCTCCCCCAGTCTCGAACAGAGCCTGCGTAGCCTGCGCAGCCTGCGCAACGAACCGGTGGTCGTGACAGCACATTGTGGCTTGGGTTTTGAAGTGAGTCAATGCCAATCACACGCTCGGCTGGTAGGGGTACGTTCGCCCTGCGCTGTCGCGGGTGGCACCAGGCTCTCCCCGGCAAGGGAGCCGCTGGAGTTGCGCCGTGTTTGTTGGACCGGAAGATTTGGCTCTTTCCACAACTTGGATCCTTCCTGTCTGGGAGACGTGTGCTTGCTTTCTCAGAGCTGTGTCTCGGGTAACCAGTAATTTTAGGTTAGAATGTGGTAAAGGCATCCTGAAGGCCCTGGCAGCAATACTGCATCTCTGTGGCAAAGGAGCTGTCCCCAACCGCGGCTAGGCGCACAAGCATGACCAGGTGAGCTTTTCGAGTACCTAGGTGCTTGGGGCAGCCTATTCGGTCACGGCCCCGTCTAGCCCCCAAACCTGACCGCAGCGGCACAGAATAGGATGGCCCTTCAAAAAGTGAAAGCATCTCTAGTCTTTTCACTTCCTTTTCTAGGGGGCGGGAGCAGGAGTGGGTTAGGACAGCCGACTCGTCGTTCCGTCAGTATAAAAATCTGCAGTGTGTGATAGCTCTCGATGGCTCGTGGAACAGATAATGTACTTGTTTGGAGCCTTGTATTTCAGGATAGAAGTGGCTTGGCTGCCATCCCTACATTGACGACAAACGAGGACACCAGCTGATAGCGACCTGATGCTTTGGTAGTAAAGCAAAGCCGTGACCACTCTTGAGCGTCAAACCGAACTTTAGGCTAGGCCTCGATACAATATATCCCGATCTATTGATTGGAAGAAGCGCAAGGCCAAGGACTTCAGCCTGGGTGTTCTCATCAATCCTTTTCCCTCATGCCCATAGGAACAAATCTGAGCAGACACCGTTCGCCGACGGGTCTTGACGAGATCAGCTGGTCCGACATCTCCATTGCCTCATCCGTCATCGACTGGTCAGGATAGGTGGTGAAGCTCGAGTATACCGCCCGAAGCAGCAGCTTCATCTCGGCAAGGGCAAGGCTGGCAGAAGGCATAGATTAGCAAATGTACTCGCCATTGGTACTAGAACGCTTTGACTAACTGCTTGCCGACACACCCTCGGCCACCATTGGCAAAGGCAAAGAAGAGCCGCTTTCTCTCAGCGTCTCCTTCTCTCGGAAGCCATCTGTCCGGGTTGAACATATTCGGGTTCGGAAAGACGCTCTGGTCCAGCCGTTGAACCGAATATGCCTGGCAACTGACGATGGTCCCTCCGGGTACCCAGTAGCCATCCACAGAGCGGCCGGTGCGGGGCACGTAGCGTGGGAGAGACATGGGTATGGGAGGGAAGCAGCGGAGGGCCTCCATCACGACAGCATCCAGGTACGGCAACTTGTCGAAGCTCGCCCCGGGGTTCGCGAGGAGCTCCTCCTGCAACTGCCGCTGAAAACGCGCCGACGATGGCTTGGAGAGCTCCCACATGAGGAAGCAAAGGCCATCGCCGGTCGTGTCGATGCCCGCCGCCATGTGATCGAGACACTCGGCCGCAATGTCCAGGTGCTCGAGCGGGCTGGCCTTCCCTTGGAGGCGGTCGAGCAGGGTGAACGGAGCAGCATGCGATTTGGCGCTCGACTCCAAGACAAAACGGTCTGCGAGAGGCGTCTCGCGGGGTTTCGCAAAGAAGTGTAGGATGTGCCCGAGGACTTTATGCAGAGTCGGGCTGTAGTACGCCACGAGCCGGTCTGTACCGTTAGCTACGCACCTAGTCGTTGCCGCTGCCGCAGAAACAGGGCATTGGCTTACTCTGGAGGCTGTCGTCAAAAGCGACCTCGCGCATGATATCCTCGTCTTGTTTGTTCCCAAGCGAATTCGCTCCGTGGGGGTGAAACAGGTGGTGCGTCACGCCATCAAAAGCATACGAGTGAAGGTCTGAAGGAATCTTGGTCAACATACTCGCGGCTTACACTGCTGCCACCGGCGGCGCGGCTTACATATCTATCTATTTGTTAGCGATCAGGGGCCTCTAGAAGGCAGACTGCTATTCTTGCGGAAGTGTGAGTACTTGCAAACAAATCAAGGCTTCCGCCGACCGAGTTGCGGCACAGCTTCACAAAGTTATGAGCCCTCTCCTCTATCCCCTCGAGAGACTGCTGGCGGACGATGTTAGTATTGGCATACCGATCTGCCAAGATTCGTTTCCTCTTTGCATGCTGAGCAAGTATCCTTGTAAGTATACGCTCTCCTGGGAACCGTGGAAGGCCGAAGGGGATGGGACTCTCACATCATCTTTATTTAGCGTCGTGAACATGGTCCTGAAGGCGTGTTAGTCCGGGCGCATGCGTCTGATATATTGACTTCTAGTCGCTCACCTTCTACCATAGACCTTGAACAGATCGTAAAACTCGGTCTTATCGTAGCCGCTGCCCCCGGAGCAGTATATCTCCTTCACCGCCGCCATCGAGGCAAACGCCACTTCATTCGGAGCTATCCGGACGACCGGGCCATGCTCCAGGTGCAGCCTGTGAATATAACGGGTCCTGTTGGCCCGGAATTCATGGTACTTCAACACCAACGATGTAAACCGGGCGTGCGATGGGCCGGGAATCTTGTTGAGCGTGGAGAGGAGGCCCTTGGCCAGGAAGACAGCGCCTAGCGCCGCGAGGAGTAAGCAGACGAAAATCGGGGAGAGAAATATCATTTTGTCCAGAACTGGGTGGCACCCCGCAGAAGTCGGGCGGCGCGTTGCGAAGGTAGCGATGCCGACTGGTTGATGAGGCCGCTCGAGAGAAGGGGTTTTGGTCGGCATGCGGGGTGCTGTCTAGGCCGTAACCGAGCTATTCGCGGGCTCCGCCGCGTCTACTGTATAATCACCTGCCTACCTATCTTCTCAGCGATTATGAGCCGCAAGACGCTACACTTTGGATCGCGGACTTTTGCTTGGTTTTTTTTTTTCTTTCATCATGTATATCGGAGAATCTCCTTTCGAGAAGTCTACCCTAAGAGTACAAATTGCCACTGTCCGGTAGTGGCCGAATCAACCTCAGAGGTCCTGCTTTGCCTCTTTCTTGTTACCATCGCCGAGAATCCGCTGCAGGAAGCTCTTGGCTGCCGGAGGATATGCTTTACCGTTGACGTCCTTCTTCGGCTCGCACGTGCACCACTGGTCCTCGGGAACCCCGGCCATGGCAGAGGGGATGTGCATCCCGCAGCCCGCCCACGTCTTTTTCGCTGAGGAGTCTTGTCAGCACAGATACGCAGATGCGAAGAGACCGCGATCCTGCTCCTGCCAGGTGCGGATGGAAGAGAGCGATGTCACATACAGCAGGTAGAACAAGTAGTGGAGTAGCACATGGTGGGATGAGGTCGAAGAAAGACTATGATCAGGATCTGTATTCTGTATGCTTGTTGTGGAGTGCCGTGGAGGGAAAGCTATACCGGGAGAAGAAATAGGCGAGCAGGCGGGAACTAGATGCAGACACGAGATTTTATATAAACCCGGGTTAGCCTTTTTGGCTGTGGCGATTGCCGCCTCGGGGCGGAAGGGCGGAAGCCCGGGCAAGTCGCCGAGCATAGTTTGGCTAAGTTCGCCGATCTCGGTTTTTCGGCGGCCATGTTACCCACCAGCGCAACCTCCTACATCCCCGGGTCGGCGGAGGCAAAAAATCAAGATGACAAAAGCACCCCGGCTTTATATTGGGCAGAGGAGATAGTAATCACCATCACCTAGGCACCTAGCTATACTAGAGAATAAAACAATGAGAACACATGAGTAGCTCCTGATCGCCGACCTGACCTTCAGCAAAGCGTGTGCTGCCCATCCAATGTTAGACGGTGACCAGCAGCGAGCTGATGCGAGGGGTTAGTCCGCCATCTCCATCTCGGTGCTTCATCTTTCTTTTTCCATGCCTCGGCACGCCTCAGCTTACAGCGCCGCGAGGAACTGGATGACTCTATCGGCGAGCCACTCTCTCGCTTCCGGCTGCTCGACCTGGTGGTTTGCCCCCGGAATCAGGCCCGAGAGCTCACTTGCAATGCCCGGCTTGCAAAACGTCTTCCACCTCGCCACCATGCTGGGGACGTCGACGCTCGAGGGCACGTACTGATCCTGCCCCGAGGGAAGGATGAGCACGGGCTTCTGGAGGCGGCCCCAGCTGATCGCGAGCTTCTCGTCGGCGAGGTCTGACGAGAAAAAGTCATCGTCTCCGCTGGATGCGCATGTTTAGTCAGGTTCCAGCGTCAGCCGAGCCGAGGAGCTACGCACCCGACCGACAGCAGCGAATGCCACCGGTACGCCGTCACTGGCCCACTGAAGCCGGCAAAGATCTTTTCCTTGGGCATGATGACATCGCCATTGCCTTCCTTGAGCAGAGCCTCGGCGTGGGCCAGGCTGTCGGCGATCATCTCCGGGCCCAGCAGAGGCCCGAATGCCTCACGGTCCGAAACGCAGCCCTGCAGGATGAATCCGTCAACCGGGCTGGTGCCGTGCTTCGGGTCGTTGTACTCCATGCAATCCTGGGAGAGGGGTGGGGGTTTCCCTTGTCAGACTCCCGTACCACCAGCTAGCCTAACACGGGGAAACACTGTTTCGGCGCGGCATCGTAAAAGGGGCTCACCTGGCACCCAGTCGAGTGCCCCATGAGCACAATCTTTTCCTTCCCCAAGCCCCTCAGGTACTTCACGAGGGCCGAGATCTCATTGACGTCGTCCGCCAGGCTCGAGTATCCAAAGCCGTTGAAGGCGCTGGAGAGGCGGGTCTCGAAGACCGAATACCCCAGCGAAGGGGTCTCGGCGAGCTTGCGCCCTACGGAGCGAACATACCCAACCGTATGGGGACCGTCGCCCAGGCCGCCGATGAAGACGAGGGCGTTGCGCGCCGGCGTGGCGGCAGCGCCGAGCTCGTACGTGTAAGCGGTGCCACCGCTTACGGCGGGATAGGTGTGCACCGTGACGGGGAACAGCGGTTCGGCCATGGTGAACAACACTGGGTGAGGTGGAAAGGGATTGCGTAGGCAGTCTCCTGTAAGCCAGATGGTCACGCCGTCTTATAATTTACTGTGTTGTTGTAATGTATGGAGCCAAAGTTGGGTAAGGTAGGGGAGGCCCGTGGGGGGGGGGGGGGGGGGAGCGGATATGTGCTAAGCTAGGATTAGTGCTTGGTGGCTAAAACTCTGCACTTCGCATTATAGAGTGAGGAATGGTACCATTTTGCGGGTTCTTGGGCGACTTTTGCTCGATACCCAAGGATAGGGCCAGGCTGGTATCTGAGCAAAGCATACCTGAAAGCTGGCTACCCCGCCACCTACTGGGCTAGTCAAGGTAGGTAGGTAACCTACACCTACGCTGCACGATGGGTGGAGATTATCGGCCGACACCTTTCTACTATTGGACTGTGCCTCAAAGACACAGAGGGACGTCGGCGTGAGTCAACTAACCGACGCGGGGGGTTGCTGGATAGTTCCAGGTAATAACATTGTATATGCCATCTCTATCGGATCGTCTAAAGGAGACCGCGCCCCGACTGCTCGACAAGGCAATTCATCTACCTGAACCATTCAAACCCGAAATGGCGATTATCCAAAATGGGTACAGAGACGGCAAAGCACGCGCCAGGAACCCATCTCTAGTAGCCCCATGCTCTGTAACAAACACACTGGCAGCCCCGGTATATTCGCCAACATGGCCCTCGGCTCCCTTAGCCATCTCGTACTCGTCCCTAGACACTCGTACATGAGAGCCCACTAGACCGCCACTTGCCGCCGTGCCACGAGCAGGTCCCGGTCCTACCGGCCGGACCTCTCACCTGCCTCGGCGGCTAGATCCCGCTCGACCATCTCGATGGACGTCAGGCTTGGGAACCGCTTCTGGAAGTCACGGATATAGTCGTCCTTCTCGGCCGGCGTCATGTTGTCCAGGACCGGCTGGCCGGGCAGGTTCACCGCGACCAGCCTCTCCATGCCTGCATCGTTGCTGCGCAGCTTGGCCACATTGATGGTGCCACTGGGGACCGACGGTTTCGGCGGCGAGCCGGCGCGGCCGCCCGTCGGTAGGCTAGCGGTGCTGTTGCTTGTCATGTTCTGGTTGAGGTGAATCGGCTTCGGCGGCGCCATCGGCCGCCCAGCCCCGCCTGTGGTGACACGGGCGACGCCTGGAGGCGGCCCGCCGACCGGTTTCCTTGGGATCGGCGGCCGCCCTTCTCGAGGGATCGGCCGGCTCGCTGTCGTAGCGGCATCTGCAAAGTGTCCGTAGCCCTCTGCCGTGCGGGGGACGTTGGATTTCGAGCGGGTGCTCTCCTCCAGCAGGTTCTGCACCTTGTTCTGGATAGACACCGCCCGTGAAACACCTCCGATGCTCTTGGGCAAGGGAGTTGGCCCACCCCCCTGCCCGCGCTGACCGACTCGCTGTCGGTACTCAGCCTGCGCGGCCGCGACGCGCGCCTCTTCCTGCGCGAGCATCCGCGCTTCTTGCTCTCTCCGCATCTCAGGCGTCATGCTGTCCAGGTCTTGCAGCTGACCGTCGTCACTGCGTCCATCCGTGGCCTCCGATCCTGCGATGGGCGTAAGATCACGCCGCTCGAGGTCCTTTAGAGGGGATGGGGTCCTCGGGGTGGGACCTCCCGTGCTCCCTTCAAACCGTTTGAAGGCATCTCCAAACTTCCCGGCGAAAATATTCTTGGTCCCTGCACCCAGTGATGTAAGGCTGGTCCGTTTCCCGTGCTTCAGGCCCTTGTCCTTCTTTCTGGGATCGGCATCCTCCATCGATCGCAGGAAGTCGACGTTTGACTCAATGGCTGTATCGTCGTCCTCGGGTGGCGGCGGCGGAAGATCCTTTTCTGTGAATCGCGGCGACGGAAGAGCCGGCGACTTGGACGGTTTCGACACAGCCTCTCGTTCCCGGAGGTACTCCAGGTTCGACTCGAGGTGAGTGCTGACCGGCCGCGGCCGCGAAGAGAGGGCAGGTTGCCTCGCTGCTGCATCCAAGAGATCCTGGCTGGGGCGGCTCGTCTCAAGTGACGGCCGGGAGGACGAAGCGTGATACGTGGGAGCCGGTTGGTGGCGGGAAGGAAACGATGGAACCCTTGGTATCGCGCCGGCGTTAGACGAGGCGGGAGTTTCGGTGCGCGGGCCGCCAGATGGGCCGCTGTCTTGCGGTCGCGGGACGCTGGACGAACGGGGAGTATCGTTCTGCGGGAACCGATATATTTGGTATTGCTGCGTGGACGCCGAACGTTCGGGCGGAGGCGTTGTCGTCATAGTCCCGGTAGAGATCATGGCGGCCTTCTTTGGGGCGGGTTGGTAGAGTGGCTGCGAGGCCTGGACAGAGATTGCCTGAAGTTCGGGCGTGTTTGATATGATGGCAGACGCACGGCTCATCTCAGTCGGCTTGGGGGGTGCCGAGGACGATTTAAGAGGCGGAGACGCAACCTTCTGTTCAGGCACGGGCACAGAGGAGAAAGCCGCCGGCCTGCTCAAGTCGCTCGACACCCTCTGGCTTGGTGCCGGGGACGGCTTCGTCTGGAAGGCATCATCCGCCAAGCGCTCCGACACTCGTTGCGATAGGTCTTTGGCTGGTTGCTGCGCAATCGGAGGGGATGTAGTAGCAGTTTCGAAATCAAATTTAGCCCCCGAATCATGCAGCAGGGAGAACTGATCCAGGGTCGGGAACCTCGACGACAGCTCATCTCTCCCCTTCGTACTCGTCTTGGAGTCAAGAGCGGCGAATGGGTCGCCGTCAGTGACCTTCGAAGGGGACGTGCTCGGCTTGGCTTTTTGCGGAGCAGGCTGCGAGGCTGGTACTCTGCCTCTCCTCATCCGCTCGACCTCGGGAATCACCTTCTGCTGTTGGCTTGACTGTGGGGAGAAAACAGCTCCCACAACCGGCGTCGATTGTACCTTCTCGTCTGTTGCCGGCAGCCTTTCGTTGCCCCTAGGCTCAGACTGTGATCTGCCGGAGTAAATCTAGAACTGGGTCAGCTCTGAGCGCGGCCGATTCGTCGCACGCCATGGCTACTCACGTCTTTGATAGGGGGCTCGCGGCCTTGCATCGCGCAGGCTTCTCGCAAGACCTGGTAAATATTGGGCCGTTGCTTTTGGTTCTCTCGCAGCATGGACGCTAGACGCCGAATTAGCAGGTGCTTCTCTTGTCACTGCGCTATGAAGACTCACAGATGAGTTTTTTTAAACGGTCGGAGAACGCCGGGTAACTGGGGAACCGGTAGCTCGCGTTGAGGATAGCCAGCTGGCCTTGCTCCTCAAACGGCGTGGTGTAGTAGCACAGCTTGTACAGCAGAACACCGAGGGCCCATATGTCCGACTTCTCATCGATCGGCTGCTTCCGGTACACGTCGATCATCTCGGGGCTCCGATACTGCATGGTGGTGTGCTTCTGTACGTCCTCGTCCATCAGGCGGCACTCGACCACCGTGGTCGGCGCGGGCTTGGGCTGTGCGGCAGAGCCGAAATCGCACACCTTGAACTTCTTGACGGCCCCGACTTTGGTGATGAGGACATTCTCTACTTTGAGGTCTCGGTGAAGCAGGGGAGGCTTGAGGTAGTGCATGCACGCCACACCTTCGGCAACGTCGGTAAATATGTTGAGAATCTCCGGTTCCGTCAGGCGGTGCTGGAGGCGCGTGTTCATAAAGTCGATCAAACCGCCACCATTGCAGTACTCCATGAGCAAGAAGACCTCGTAGCCGCCGCCGCGCAGCTCCGAGGCATGCGAGTCGATGTAGGTGACGATAGGCTTGTGGCCCTTGAGACGCTTCATTGTCTCAACCTCGATGCGCATGCTGCGCAGGGACTCCTTGTCGGGCACGGCGACCCGCTTCAGGACGGCCTGGTCGGTACCGTTGACGGGCGAGGGCAGCTTGACGAGGTAGACGTGCGCGAAGCCGCCCTCGGAGAGGTATTTCAGAATCACTACCCGGTGGCCGCCCACCTGGATCTTGGTGCCCGGGGTAAAGGTTCCCGGGGGGATGGGCGGGCCCACGGGCATCGTCGTTCCATATGCTGCTGGCCGCGGCGCCGCTGCGGGAGTGGACTGGCCGTGGGAAGCCATGCCGTCAGCCTCGACGCCTCGCAGAGAAGAATATTGGATGCGGCTCGGCGCCGTGCTCTCGGGCCTTTAATGGAGGGTGTCAAGAAAGAGGGGCCGGTCGGCGAGGCACGAGGACGGGCGAGGTCGGCGGGGATGGGTTGACGGTTAGGTGGAGGAGGGTAGGTGGCCGAGCCGGACGATTCAAGGCATCGAGGATTCGGAGGGGGGGGGGGGGTTGAGGCAGAAGTTGGGGCCAAAATCGGTCAGCACTTCATGCTGCAAATTGGATATGGAAAGTGCAGGTCGAATTGTGTTCGGCCGTCTGGGCGGCGTTGATGACGACAATGCCCGAGAACGGGGTGGTGTAGGCTGCGATGTAGCTCGATTGTCTCTTTCTCTCTCGCTCAGGTACCGCTTCTGGGCAACCTGAAGGTTGGTCAAGCCTGGGTTATGCCGAAGAAGGCATGCTGTCGGAAACAGGTGGGGCCAGCTGGCCAGCCCACATACTACGTAAGGTGCAACAGCCCTCCCTATTCTGCCTTCCCCCCCGCCCCCCGCCCCCCTACGCCAGCGTCTTGGCATCCTTTCTGCCTGTCTTCTTCCACACATGTCCAACCGCATCTGAATATTCCGTCTCTATTACAGAGCACTCCTCACTACCATATATACATTACCTCGCCTTAAGTTGCGGACCGAACCGGCCGGCCCATAAAAACTCATGTAGCCCGTAGCACTCGACATGGAATTCGCTGCTCGCCAAACTAGGACTTCTCTCTGTAGCAACTCCAGATCAGATCGAGGGCTAGGCAAGGTAGGGGATTCAGGTGGCATTCCCAACACGTTCCATTATGCCGCACGGGCCATGCACCCAGATTGGTAGGCCAGCAAGCTAGATTCGGATTCGTATCAAGGAGAAGGCAGAAGGTAGCCAACCAGATGTCACATGGCACAGCCGCGACTACATCAACGGGACCAGCCTGATCTGCGTGGCTTGCTTCAGAGTCACATGTCGATCGCGACATCAGGGCAGCGAGAAAACCCGTCCCGAACTGCGCCAAGTCAAAGGTAAATCCAAAAGGACATGGCGAAAACCGCCCTATTTTCCACTTTTGAGCATTGGTGAGGACTTGGTATCATTTATGTGCGCAAACAAATTATGTATAACCTCCCACCCCCTCCTCTGGTATCATTATCCCCTCGTCTTCTGCTTACCTGCCACTCACTCGTGTAGGTTCCCTACTGTCGCCTGACTCCTAAGCTAGACGAGCTCAAGGCCGTCGGCTCAGACTACAGGCAACTAAAACAGCGCACGTAAAGCGCGGTACGGAAGGTTGCCCCACGTCCTGGGGACCTCCGGCTCGTCATCGTCGCCAGGTGTGGCCATGCGCGCACCGCTCTTGAGGTCCATCTCGTCGACCGGGATGTACAGCCTCCAGTCATTAGTATAGATTTTCCAACCGAGATACAGGGCGATGACGATTGGCGCAGCGAGGTACTGCTCGAAGAAGTAATAAGCATCGGGGGTAGCGCCCGGGCTCGGCTGTGGCAGGGACAAGTTAGCACGTCGCATTTTTCCAAAGCCCTGGGAAGACGGTCAACTTACGTAGAGAGCGCTGTAGAATGTGGCCATGAGACAGAGGATGTTGAGGCCGAAACCGATGTAGCTTCCGTAGACTCCAAACGTGGGCTTGTAAGGGATCTGATCGAGCGAGTACCCCTGAGCCTTCCAGGCGTAACGGAAACGAATGTGGGTGAGGCAGATGGAGCCCCAGACAAAGAAGTAGCCCAGGCCCGAGATGGCAAGGAGCCAGGTGAAAACGGTGCCGCTGTTGCCAGACTCGCCAATGAAGGCTAGCAGACCAAAAGCAATCTGAATGACGACACACCAGAGAGGTCGCCCGTGCTTGTCGACGTAGGCCAGGAAGCCGGGCGCCATGCCGCGCTCGGCGAGGGCCTGCATCGTACGAGTGGAACCGAACGTGCATGAGTTGGCAACGCTGATGACAGCCACGGTGATGACGCCGTTGAAGATGTGAGGGAGGACCGAGATACCAGCATCCTGAATGGCCAGCACAAACGGGGAGGCCTTGGTGTTCGCACCGGAAGAACCGAACAGGCGCTCGTCATCAGCCGGCATAATGAGACCCAGGATGAACAAGTTGACGACGTAGAAGAAGGCGATGCGCCAGAACACCTGCTTGGTGGCCATGGGAATGGCCTTGCGCGGATTGGCGGACTCGGCAGCCGCTAGGCCGACGAGCTCGGTGCCGCCGAACGCGAACGCCGCAACGACGAAGACGCTGGCGAAGCCGTTGAAGCCATTCTGGAAGGCACCGGGAGAGTACCAGTACTTGGCGCCGAGATAGCCTTGATTACCGACACCACCGCAGTCGATAACAATGCCCAATATGATGAAGCCTGTGCAGGCGGCAATCTTGATCATCGAGAGGACGAACTCAACCTCGCCGTAGCCTCGAACGCCGAAAACCTGGATGCCCGCAAGAATGATGAGGAACACAGTAATCCAGACGCCGACGTTGATGTCCTCACGCCAGAACTGGATCGTGATAGAGGCAGCAGTTAGCTCGAAGGGCAAGATGGTGAGCCACGAAATGGCGTAGTCCCAGCCCATAGCAAAACCCCTTGTATCTATTAGCCACCTAAACTCAAGGGCCGAACATAAAATACAAGGAGAGACCACAACTCACCAAGCGGGATCTACGAAGCGGACAGTATAAGTGTAGAAGGCACCATTGACAGGGTACAGAACAGCGAGCTCGGCCAGAGCCTGGGCGGTGAAGAGCAACATGGTACCAACGATGATGTAGCAGATGACCTATGAGGAGTGTGTGTTAACAGCAGAAGGGACTGAGCTGTGGGCCTAAAATGGCAACAGATGTCATACCAGAGAGGCAGGACCGCCGCTTCGCAGAGCAGAACCGGAGCTGACGAAGAGACCAGCACCAATGGCACCGCCTGAGTTCATGTCAGTCGCACTCAACTTCACGTATAGTCAAGGTCAAGGCTAGGCCTACCGATGGCGATCATTTGCATGTGCCGGCTCTTAAGGTCTTGCTTCAAGGGGGACGACTTGTTGACGACGCCGACCTCCTCGTCGCTGCCCTCGGCCGCGAAGCCATTGATGTTGACGTCGTGGACCTTCTCGTCCTCCATGTTTACGAGTATGTAAGAAAGACAAGGTTGGTGTTGGTATTAAGTGGCCTAACTGGCCTGTGGTCTTCTTTGAAGAGAAGAGGAAGGGGGTGGGCAAGATAAAAGAACAAGATAGGAAGGCGGAGTAGGGAGGGCACAGCTTAGTGAAGAGGGGAGGGATTCGCAATAAGTATCTGCAGAGCAAGCCGGGAGGGGAGCTGGGAGCTGCTAGCTCTGGGTCCGCCGGGGCAGGCAGGACGGCTCCGGGCCAGGGTCCTGGGGCGCTCGGTAAGGTTGCAACAACCCCAGTGCTATGTACTAGGGGTGTCTAGGCGTAATAGGATGCAGTACGTACTGTACCGAAAAGATACAGGGGATCCGAAGGGGAGGTACCACTGTACGTCAAGGATTGGTGGCGCACCCGATGGTTGGACGACGGAGCATGGGGGAGGGGCAAAGTGGATAAGAGAGGTACCGATTCACACGGCGCTTCCAGGCTGTTGGTGATGATTGTGGGAAGTCCCGAGGCTACCTGCTTTCCCAGCTGCTTGTCTCGCAAGGTCTAGGCCCAGGCGAAATCCGCTTGTCCGGTGCACGCGCAGCAAATATATATCCACAGTCAGAGCCTTATGCCTGGTTCCTGCTCCGTTCTCCTTCACAGCGATGAGAACTGAAATAAGTCCAGGTATGCCCACAGAATGGACAGAAGGCCGTTCTCATCCTTGGATCATCTGATTTCCCGGGTGCTTCGCCCGTTCTCATCGCGACATCAGAGCCTGCCTTGCCGATCGCCAGCCGAGTCATGAGCTTCCAGGGCGTCTCAGCCTGGCCTCGACGCACACAAAGGGATAAGATATGGAATTTGGGCCAAAGGCTACTGAGTCGGGTCGCCGGGGCTGATTACATGCCTACGTAGGCTCTCCTGGTACTCTACGCATAGGCATTTCTGTACGATACCGTCGCTAGGGCCTCGTGTGTGAACTCTGTTCGCATCTGGGCTGTCATCTGTCATCTGCTGCTTGCTTGCGGGAGCCGCCCGCTGGTACATGCCGCCTAGCGGCCGCATCATGTCTCAGGGTCCAGAACAAAGAGCTCCCCAGATTGCGAGCTGGAAATGACGACATAGCATCGATCTGATCCGTGTTTCTTGTCGCGAGGCAGACAACAAGCTTGCCGGTTCATGTCAATCGGGCAGAGGTCGAAACTTTACTGCCCTTCCTCCCTTCGGTTCCAGCCCGTAGGGTAGGGGGTTGGGAGGTGGAGGGGTTTTGCTCCCTTTCCCGCAGCAGCGCTCGGGAGAAGGCACTTAACGAACCTTCATTGGCTAATGCTTGTAATATGGGTGTCTCAGTGGCGTCGGCAGGCTACCGGACGGAGAAAGGCCAATTTTGGTTGCCAGCCGGTGGTCTCCCCATTCGGCGGCGACGGGGTTGAGCACAGTGGAAGGGAAAATAGACGAGGGAAGACGAGCGAGAGCAGAGGTTGAGTGCGAGCGAGGTTGAGTGACTTGTAGCAGGTACGTACCGTACATGGCCAAACTCTATGCCGCGCTAGCCTGATGCGGATAGCTACCCACAGCTCCCGGGAACTTGAACAAGCCTCCTCCTATCAGACCCATCGTCTTGTAGCTGATAAGACGGTTCAAGGCGCCAGGAGAAAGGTACATAGGTACATACATAGATGCCGCCCCGGATTCCTAGAGGTTTCGGAGAGCATTAATAGGTAGCTATTGTACCTACGATTCCAGACCTTTGGCGTAACTAACTGTACGGATACTTTGGCCGAGTCTCAGAACCGTTAGGAACGGCTGGTCGTCCCTCGCAGTTTTTTAGTTTTTTTGTGCTATTGACTTCCGACCCCCGTCCGTCGCAGCTTGGAATGCACCTCATTTAGGCCTGCAGCAGGCGAGTCTGCGCCCAGGAATCGGAGGAAGCGAACGAGTGAGCGGACCTCTCGGCTTTGCTGCCATGCTGGAATCCTTTATCGTGACTTTTGGGCCTGTCGGTGATCAGGACCTTCGGCTCTCGAATGGCGAGGGAATACGGAGCCCGACGAGCCAGCCCAAGGAACACGCACTCTCGCCACAAAAATAACGAAGGTGGAGGATGGAGGTGCACCTTTGAAACGCTAACATCCATCATCTCCCTAGGAGCCACCAGGTCAGTGCTTGGTGGGCCATAGCCGCGAGCACAGACAACGCCGCAACTGGTATACGCCGTACTGTAGTTATGTACATACCTACGGCATGATACGGCGAGGCCTCCCCATCTGGCATTGGTCTCGACTCGTGCCGCTAACCCCATCCTTCAGATGGAGCGAGCTAGTCTAGAGAATGGCTCACCTAGAGATTTCAGTGTTCTTGTCTGCACATCTAAGCTTTGCCAAGGGTGATTTGGTGTGGAGGGTGCATGGACAAGACACGGCAGCAGTCAACCCAAGGGAGACCAACAGTCGCTCCCGATGCTACCAAGGGACGGGGACCGGAGATGGCCCCCAAGAAAGGCACATCTGGGGAAGGCACACCATCGCACAAAACAAGCATTTTCTGACTCTCTTGGCAGAACACAGTCGCACATCAGCCGAGCTTAAAATTGCCTTTGTTATGAGGCTTCGCACAGCCCTGAGACACTTTCCAACAGCTCACCCGCGCTATTGGCACCCGTCTTTAGGCCTGGGCCAGCAGACCTGGGCTGGTCTCAAAGTGGTCACCGAGTGAGGGTCTTCTGGTGCGCCGAGTATTATCCCTATCTGAGTGCCGGCTGGGCTATGTTTGTCATGACTGATGTGCTGGTTGCGCGCGAGTCGCCAGCCAGATTGACTGGGCGCAGGGCTAGGCTTTTCTTCCCCAGGTCCTATTAGAGTGCCTCACGCTAAAGGAGCGAACAATGCGTTGCGTTCCCCACCAGGCGGCAGCTACATACCCACAAGCCGATGGTTCCCGCATTCAGTCCTCAAGCAAGCCAGGTTGCTAGGGGCTGGTATGCATCTTAGACCGTTGCGGGGCGACTCTTCGTCGCCCATGTCTCCAGAATACAGCCATGTTGCGCTCCTCGACTTCGATCAGCCCGTCACTAATGGGCGTTCGTTATGTTACCCAACCAAACTTGGGGCCCGTCTGCACAAGGTAAACGATTGGGGGAGGGGAGGAATAAGCGGCGGCAGCCCGGCCAGGCCGGTAGGTATGCATTTTCGAGCTCGACAGCGCGCGAGTCGGATGCTTTCACCAGGACCGCCTCCTTATCAGCACACATCGTCCCACTGGGTGGGAAACGGCGCGTGCTTCGGTTTCCCGTTCCAGTGTGTTTCGTCGGTCATGCCGATTAGCCCCATCGATTCGTCCACCGGAGACAGTCTACGTAAGTCGAGCAGCAATATGCACCTGGGCGTCGGATTCTTCGCAGGAGGTGTCAGAACGCCCGTCGTGCTGTATCTATTGCGGGGTTATTCGTCCAATAACAGAAACCTTGCCTGGGCCTGCCTGCCTTGCTTGACGGGGAAGACAGAGCCAGTCAGCCGCAAACTTCTTTGTTCTCCAATCGAGGCCCTCCCCGGACGGATGGTGGCGGTGGTGCTTCTCACATCTTGTCCTATCTTGCAGCACGAGCTGCCGCCGCCGGCTGAGCGGACAACCTCGACATGCTAGCTCTCTTGAATGTGGCGGTCGGTCGACATTCGTGACCTAGCTCGCTTCTCTTTTCGCAAGCAGGACGCACAGTGGCATCCGATATGGGTGCGAAGACCCAATTCCTTGGACAGGTGAGCTGTGGTACGTAGAACCCCCCTGTGGAGCCAATATGTATGTACTTTTGCGCTTGTCCGTCACTACGCATGCCTATACGTACTGCAGTACCACATATTACCTAGAGCATATACCGACAGGTAGGGGAGCTTGTGCGGGGCATATCGAAGCTGAGATTCACTGGATGGGAACGGGCGGATGGAAAGATAGGAGTGGGTACTTTTTATCTTGAAAACTCCAGTTCCCAGCTCAGGCTTTTCGCATGCATCCCCACCCACCGGACCGTAATATTATCTCTGAGGACCGACCGCCGCGGCTCGACACCAACGTCTCTCGAGCGCCTCAGGCGCCCCCACCACCCCCATCGACTCGCTCATCAGGAGGGGCCATCCTCGAAGATGATGTAGGCCCTCGCCGTAGCGCCCTTGTGCCGTGGTGACACCACACCCCGCTACAGGAGGCGGCCTCCTAGCTCGCTTGGCAATCAGCGATCGTCCTAGCTAAGCTTTTTGCCACGGCTCGACGAAGATCCCTGGCTAGCAGCGACGAGCTCAGCGAGATTTTCCATACATGGTATTGCGCACTTGCAGCACGGTAGCGCCCACATTGCCTTAACGTTGGGGGGAGACCATGTGCGACAGGAGGTGCGACGGGGAGAGAACAGGCAGCCTTGGCTCTATTCCCTGTCCACCACCCCAAGCTGTCTGTCTCTTACAGCCCTTGGTCCCACCCCATCGCGTTCGGACGAAAGAGGCTGCGTTGCCGTGAAATTCGCCCACGGAGGCGAACAGGTCGCTACATCACCCCATAGGTGCCAATCCCGAGCCTGCATGACCTGAGCTGGTTGGCCATGAAGAGGGGAAGTTCAGCCCGGCAGCAAAGCCATTCCCAAAGCATTCCGCTGGTCGCGCCGCAATTCACACCCAATCAGGCATGTTTCTAGATGGCTTCTAGCCCTCTCTGGCTCTGCCTTGCCGTAGACGTACATGGTCCCGGTGGCCGGTGGAGCCGTGGCTGCTCCTCCTCCCCGCAACCCCCCATGCTGCTCCCCCAAATCCCCCGTTGGCCCCCGCTGAGGCCTGTTCGGTCATCGTTTATGGTATCTTGTGGCATGACCTTAGCACTCAGCTCACCGTCGATATCTTGGAGATAAGTCTTAGCGCTAGGTATCCATACCCAACCAACCGGAACAAGCAGATATCTGGCCGCCTGTACGCGCTGAATCGTTTAAGACCCTCCCATACGAGAGCCAGAACGCTCGGAAAGGCGGTGTCTGCTGGGGCTGCGGCCGAGTCGGCTGCACGGACGATCATCTAGCTTGTGCGCCAGATACCTGTTCCTCTCAATCCTTTTTTTTCTTTTTGGGAGAGAAAGAGGGGGAGGGGCAGGTGCGTCTCTGCTCAGCAGCTCATTCGGAATGTTCTCCCTCCTCCGGAGCGGTCTCGAATTCCTATAGGAATTGCTCGCCAAGTGGCGCATGCTGTTCTCACCTAGCCGAGTGAAGATCCTCAGGAGTACCAAACATCGAAATAAACTGACGACCCCGTGTCCTGTACTTTTAGGACAGGAGCTGAATGCCTGCCGGAAAGCCTAGCCCGTCTGCCACGCAACCCAAGGTGGAGGACCAAAGCACGAGACCATTTTCCCAAACCGGGCGACTCCTTCAGCCTTACCCCCACGAACTAAGAGGTCGTCGGTCTACTAATTCGATCGTAGGCCACTATACATGGCTCCAGTGGGCAGCCCAAGTATCACACAAGCTAGGGCGGGTGTCATGTAGCACATGTAGTACATGTAACACCGTTGATCGTTTTTACGCCCGATTGATGTGTGTTGTGTGTATGCGGGGGAAAGGGGATGTCATGGCTGCATAGCCGGGCGTCTTTCTTATCACCGCGAAGCTAGAAGCATTCTCGAAGCTTACCAATGGCTAAGGGGAGGTGCAATCATGAGGATTGGCATGATTCCGGAAGTCCAATGCAGCGTGTGCATTGAAGGGTTACATTTCCTGCTTCTACCATAGTATTGCAAGTCTCGATATGGGGGAGACCTGTTCCTAGCTGGCTGTATGTATCCATGCTCAGCTCGGTCAAGTGCCGAGATGGAGGTGCGCCAGCTATAGCCAAGTTATAGGCTCTCGATGGGTACTGCGAACTGCCCGCTGCCATACCAACTTCTTGACCGAACCAGGTCCATCTGCGCAAATACTACTCCATCCATCTCAGGCTCGGGTCTCCATTCGACCATACCGCGTCGGTACAGAGCCAGCCACACGGCGTCAGCATTAACCACCTCCATTGCCTGCCGGACAGCCTCATGGCGTGGTATCAAGTCGCCTAGGAGGTCGAGAATCTGATCGAACACGTCGTCGTCGATGCGGACATGGGCTACCACAGCCGTAAGCAGCCCCACCACGGCCTCCCAAATCTGCACCGCCTGGGCGAACTTCCCCAGCCCACCCAATGCCGAAGATGCAGGCTGCATGGTGGATGTGACCGACCTCGTGAGCTCGCCGCTAGCGCTTCGTATGGGCAAGACGATGCCCTTTCCGTTGTCACCGAGGCCAGAGCCGCCGGGGTAGTCTCCTGCGCCGCCGCCCCTCTTGCCACCGGCATGGGCCGTTGCCTTGGACGCCTCGTCGAACCGCCGACGGCACCAGCTCCCCAAGGTTTCGGCCCATTCGGTCTTGAATCGGGAAGCGAGGAAATCCCCAGCAGCAGCGCAAAGCGACGCTAGCGCCTTGCATGCTGAAATGACAACATACGGCTCGGGATCACGCAGGCGCGAGATGATAACAGGCCACACATCATTGACGAGGGGAAGAAACGCACTCTCGTCTGGAGCAAGGGCGGGACTAACTGTGACTACTAGGTCAAGCAGGGATTTGCGAAGCGTCGGTGTAGGCGATGTGAGATAATGCTGCGTTAGGGTCGTGATGCGGCTGAGGAGTGCGTAGGTTGGTGTATTGGACGGTTTGGGCTTCTCGACCTCGGCTGGGGGGGGGTCATCCTCGTCCTCGTCGCCGAGACCCTCTTCGAGGCTCTCGATGAAGGATTTTGAGGTCTTCCCTTTTTCTTGATTGCCCCATGGAGCCTTGACATGGCCCTTCACGATCACATTGGCTTCTTCTTCCTCCTCAGCCTTCCTCTGTCTCGCTCTCTCCGTTCGCTCGTCGAGCAGTTTGAGAATGCTGGCCATGTTGGGGGCACCAGAAGGCGTCTTCTTGTGGTCTACCGCTTTTGTATC
This sequence comes from Thozetella sp. PMI_491, assembly GCA_021432635.1. Classification (NCBI taxonomy): domain Eukaryota; kingdom Fungi; phylum Ascomycota; class Sordariomycetes; order Chaetosphaeriales; family Chaetosphaeriaceae; genus Thozetella; species Thozetella sp. PMI_491. The sequence continues at coordinate 517,030 of MU270038.1, forward strand.
TGTGCCCTCGAGCAGCAGCTGATCCGACCTAACCCCCTGCTCGACGACTTCTGACAAGACAGCAAATAGACCCTCCACAAATGAAGGGTATCCGTGATAGTTGTCCAAGGCAGTGAAAATGGCAACCACGACATCGTCGAGGAACGGAATCAGCTTGGGACCCGTCAGCCGGATCATCATCTTCAGCACTTTTGTCGAGGCGGGTGAAATGTCGAAAGTGTTCAACTTCAGAGAGACTGAGTTAACCATGTAGTCAACGTTGTCGATGATCAGCTCTGATACGCTCGCGTAACCGGTCGATACTGCGATGTTGTTGAGTGTGACTATGGCATGCTGTCGGAGCCGCGGATTCTGGGAGCCAAGGAACGTCGCGATAGGGTATAAGACGTCAATAAGCTCCCCACGGAATTCTGTTTTCGACTCCGACGCTGCAAAGGCAACGACCTCAAGCGCTATAGCCTCGAGTCTCCAGTCGGCCTCTGCGGTGTCCGAGTGAAAGGCTACGACCGAGCTGGAGAACTGGTACAGCTCCTCGAAGGCCATACTCTCCTCGTCCCCTTCCTCGAAGGCACTGGCGTCTAGAAAGTCACCCACATCGGTTGATTGCTTCTTTGCGGCCTTGATGAGCTCAAACGAGAGCCAATATGCGGCGATCTGCTCCACGCCCTCTGAATCCCGCACGAACTCGAGCATCTCGGTCGCAAGCCTGATCTGCTGACTTGCTGAGCCAATGCGGTTGATTAGCGAGTTGAGCTCTGCCATCGTAACGCGCTGACCTTCACCACCAACCAGCACCGCTTGATAGAGCCGGCTGTCTGAGCCGGACTCTGCCAGAGCTGTGTTAGTCCAATATGATGCTTCGGAGCTAATCTCATCCAGGACCTTGGGCGGCTGAGAATTCAATATCAGGGTTGCGAGACTATCTCGTAGTGCGCTGCCCATAGCATCTTCGAGAGTTGATGAGTCCACTTTCAGCGTGGTGATGAGCTTGTTGCCGTTCACTATCTTTCGGATAGCCAGCTGCTTTGGTCTCTCCTCGCTGGACTGCATGAGCCGAGGCAGGCCGGTGATCCAACTGTACATAATAGATTTAACCGAGTTTCCCAGCTCGGGGTAGACATTCGCGAGTTCATGTAGTCCAGTCTCGACCGTTGACTGGCTGACCTCTTCGCTCTCGACGATCATGGCGCTTTCCACGAGCATGGACTGGCAATCTGGGAGTGAGGCATGGCAGTCGTTGAGTAGGGCGACACAGAAGCGATATAAGGCTTCTTGCACATCTTCTGCCTCGTGGTTGCGCAGCTTGAGTACGGTCGACAATGCTATCTTAACCTGCGATGCTGTCGCCTTGAGCCAGGATGGTGTCAAAACCTCCCCAAGTTGAACCTCCTGCTCCGGTTCTTTCGATGTGCCGCGCTTGGCAACCTCAAGTCCCTTGACAAGTCGTAGAGTCTTGAAGTCATCCAGGACAGCCACCAGTACTGTTTTCAGCACGTCCAAGCCTTTGATGAGGACTCTACGCTGTGTCCTTTGCTGTGGTGTCGAGAGAAGCTTGCCGAGCGCGGATACGGTCCCCGGAAGAAAGGTCGCGAGCACCAGGTCATCTTTGATGGCGGTGAAAACGGCTCTCACGTACTCGAGACCCTCGAGCTGAGCATTGGGATCTGTAGCAACGGTTATGCCGTCAAACACAACAGTGAGACTGTAGCCCAGGGCTGGGTTGATGGATTCCTGTGATGACGGCGGTGGCGCTGCGATAGCCGTGCCCGCGGCGGTTATGAGGGCCTCCAAGGCTTTATAGGCCTCGACCACCGTCTCTTCCGGAAGCTCCCGCCTCTCGGCCTCCTGCCCCGGCAGGCCGCCGACGAGAAACGTGAAGAAGATGAGGAGTTGCTGGGAAAGTTCCTTTGATATCTTGGCTTTCCACCCATACCGGATGAGGGCGCGCAGGAGCCTGATGATGGCCTCGCTCACGCGCACTGGATACTGGTCCTGGCTCCGGAGGATATGTGATAGAGGAAAGAAGACATATTCGGCGAGCTTTTCGTCGAGGGCTGATGGATCCTTGGCCCCCTGTGACTCCCAAGCACTAGTCAGGTTCTCGACTAGGCCGATGATCTCTTTCGCACTCCCAACCTTGTCGGTGGCGCGGAGGGCGAGCTGGCTAAGAGGCACACAGAGCGGCTTGATCTGGGCGGTACAGTCAGCTAGGGATGTGCACCCGAATGCAGATGCCCCCCGGCTGCTTTGCTTGCGGGGGTGCTAACCTGCTTGAAGAACTCATTCCGTGCCGTCGTGGGCTGGGTAACCGTAGCCATGATGCTTCCTCTTCAAGCAAACGGGTGTGCCAATCGCATCGTTGGAGAGCCCAGACTTTGCCGAAGGAAGGATCCGGGCGTTGCGGACGGAGTTTGTCCGTTTCTCTTTTTTTATTAAAAAAATTGTTCTTGGGATTTGATTCTTCTCTGGGCATTCACGTCAGACACGCCAACTGGTCCATCATCCGGAGTTAGGAAGCGGAATTGCATACATAGTGCGGCCTGGGGAGTTGCCGCCCGTGGGGATGAGGAATGAGTCGCTACAATTTTAGGGTACAATCGCACCTGCCTGGGCTGGTGGATGCCTGAACGGGCCCTGTAGTTCTAGGCCCGGAATGAGGCACACGGGCCGCTGCAGGATGCGGTCGGGGCTCGGGGATAAGGGACTTTACTTGACATCACATGATGTGTCACCTGATGCTGCTAGGTTAAGCATACCGCTGCCGGCTTCGGCAAAAGCGGAATCCCCAAGGCTTGCCTTGCTTTCCATCGTTGACGTCGCCCACTCCTTGCCTCATACCAAGCCGCCGCTCTCTGTGCGATCCGAGGCAATCAATCTCACTCTGGCATTTTTGGGGGAAGGAGGAGGCGTAGTTTTATAATAATTACCTCGCTCTCCCGCTTGCCGAGACGACACCCTGCGGCATGGCGCACACCAGCCAGTCCCCACCAGACGTTTTACAAGCCGAGACTCAGTCGCCGACGCGGATCCGAAGGAACACTGCGTGCGTTCGGTGCCGTGATGCCAAGGTCAGAACTCCGCCCCTCCCATCCCATCCCATCCCCCGTAGCCACAGGGACCTACCCCCTTGTTCTTTTTAAACTCCTTCGCCAAATGCCGTGCGCACGGTATATATACATTCCCAGACCTGTCCATCTTTGCTCGTTCCGGAAGCGGGCGGTCCGGATTGCCGAGGGCTCTTTATATTCTTCTTGCGGTCGCTCCAGTTCGCCATTCGTTGAGTGCGACTCTGGGCCGAACCGACGTGTCATCCTGCCTGAGGCACAACACTTGCACGCCATGCTCACACGTCTTATAGGTGAAATGCAATGCAAGCCTGACCCCCAATCAACCATGTTTGAGGTGTTCAAAGTTGGAGCTATACTGCGTGGTGGATAAGAACCACAAGAGAACCAGTCGGAGAAGGTTCGTCTCGGTAGTTGTCTTCTCGGCCCCTGGCTTTGTTGACTTGCCCCCTGTCGGTGCCTGATTCGGCCGCCGGCCCCAGGGATGCGAGGCCTGCAAGCCCCCTCCCGGCCACTAGCCCTTTTACACCACCAGCGAGTCTTCTTCTCCAAACTCCCCTTCCCCTCCCCAAAGCTTGCTGCAGAGACCCTAGTGGTGTCGAGCAAGAACTAGGGGTTGGGCTGCCTCGCTAGCCCTGTAGCCTTGTAAGTGGACACCTCGCTGACAGGGCGTTGTGAAGCAAACTGGAGGAACTGGCAGCAGAAGTCCGCAACATCAAGGAGGCCGTTGCACCCCGCGCCCTGCCGGCCATCCTCAACGTTCCTCCATTAGATTCTCCAGTCCTGGCCCGGCCGATCCAGCCCGTACAGCCAGTTCAGCTGCCTAGTCCGCACTCTAACCCGCCGTCCCTCACGACGGACGCATACCTTCCACCACGGACTAACTCGTTCCAACGACTGAACCCTTTCATCGGCAGTACGGTCGCAGAAACTGTACCCACAACACCGTCGGTGACGACGAATGAGAGCACTCTGGCCTTGACAGCCCCAGCCGGCCGCCCGGCCGAGCCCAGAGCCCTAGGATCTCGCGTCTTCTCCGGAGAGGACATCACCTACTATTTTGACAAGTACGAGAGGCGCTTGGCCCTATCGTGTTGCGCTCTTGCGCGCGGCCACTAACCGTTCGGCCAGGTACTTCGCTCACTTCCATCCGTATCTTCCGATTCTCCGGACGAGAGACCCGGACGCTTGCTACAAGCGCGGCCCCATCCTCTTCTGGGCCATCATAGTGACAGCCTGTCGCCGCTTTGCTCGTGATGATACTGTCTTTGCCTTCCTCGTCGATGCGGTGGGGACGGAGATCTGGGCGGCGGCCTCGCAGCCGCCTCCCCTACGCCTCCCCGTCATCAACGCCTTGTTGTTGTTGGCGACGTGGCCTCTGCCGAAGATACGCTTCCTCGCGGACCCGTCGATCATATACGCCGGCATGGCCATGAACTCTTGCTTCCTCTCGGGCATACATACAGGGAACGGGAACCATACTGAGTTTGTAGGCTCTGCATACAAGTTTGATACTACGGATGAAGAGGCCGTCTACACCTGGGCCGGATGTAACATCATCAATCACCGGTTTGTTCTCCTACATGGCTTCGCCGGGTCCAGGGATGCATCAAGCTAATGCTTCTGAAGCGTGTCTGGGTATATGGGGACCCCATCCACAGCAGCCGTGTTTAATAAGACGATAGACAGAGTCCTAGACGGCAGCAGTCCCTTTTCGCTTCCGCGCTACTTCCATGTTCAGCTAGAGACGTCGCGGTTCGCCAACCGAGTAGCGAGGGTCATGTCTACATCGCTCGAGGAGTCACAGGGAGTGTCTCATCACCTTGTTGCCCTTCAAGAGGAGGAGTTTGCCAAGGTGCAGCGCCTAATCTATACCGATGTGACAGGTAAGCATACACCCTCCCTGCTACGGCTGTCCTCACTTGCTAATGTGGGGGCAAAGATCTCGACCACTTCACTCTGCTGTCTACCCTGCTCGAGATCCAAGTGTACTACTTTATCCCTCTGCCTGCTTTTAGCGAGGACATCCTCAAACGCAACGTCCTGAAGTGCTTCACCACTGCCGAGACCATGATCCGCCTGTCCACCGACTTGCAGCGGGACCGATCCTTCTTCCATTATGCCCCGCATTTCGTCTACCGGCAGCTCTTGAACGCGGTGTGCGTGGTTCTCTCTGTCTACTTGTCGTCTTATAGTAAGGGCTTTCAAGTCGATGGCATCGAGACGCTGATCAAGGACGCGGTTCGCTGCATGAGAGCGTGCTCTGTGCGGGACAACGACCTGCACATGCGGGGTTCCAACATACTGGAGAAGTTCTGGGACATCCGGCATCGGTTGTCTCTCACCACGGTGGCCGATATTGGGACTTCGATGTTTACACACCGGCTTGGGGCGAGCTTGGCCTTTGACTGCCTCCGACGCTGGCGGAGGAATCTTGAGGCGGCTTTGGATGCATCGACTACGGCGTCGGTCGCGCCGGAAGCCGATCCAACCCGTAAGCCAACCTGCCCCGTTCTTGCGTGCGACCTTGTGTTAATGCCCAGACAGAAGACCTGCGGCCAGGGCCAAACCCCGACCTTGGGCTTGCCGACTCGCTAGAACGGATCGACTGGAACGCGTTTATGGATGACTTCGATTGGAGTTTTACTCAGAACCAACTGATCAACTAATGACTTGATGCGCAGTGAGCACGTGCTTCTGGAGTTGAGAGAGGTCGAGCTGTATTCGAGCGGCATATATATATATATATATATACTAGATACCACTGTTATTAAACATTTGAATCTAACCACGAACCATACCGGCAGGCGCAGCTGTCAAAATGTAGGTAGTAGGAGATGGTTCTCTATTATTTGTATACAATGTGGGTATTCGTGAATGGATAGGACAGAGATAGGGAGAAAGGGGGAGGAGGGTGGGGTTGGGCACGTAGTGTACTCAAGTCCACTTGCGCTCGCAGCTGCCAACCCACATCCCCCATCCTAGAACTTTGCCGTTGATGGCCTCGGCCACCTGTTCCCGGGTAATCTTCGTCTTGAGAAGCTCCTTGTCCAAAGGCTCGCTAAGAGCCACCACCTCAAAGAAATCTGCCCTCAATCCCACAATTAGAACCCAGCTAAGGCAATGCAGGCAGCGGATTTCACTTACACCGATGAACACCGTGGTTCATCAAAGGCCGTGGTGGAACGTATACAACCTTTCTCCGGTTCAGGCCATAGTGGAAGCCGCCCTTCAGCAGGACCTGGCTCTCGTCTTCCACCTCGAGGTCCTTGGGCTCGATGCGCGTCTTCTCGGACGGGATGCCGGCGTAGATTCTGGCAATCGGTCAGTCCCTATGTCCTCGGCTTCATGGGACATGCACGTCTTGGGCGGCGGCTCACCCATGGCAGATGGGGGTCGGCAGGGGGGCGTCAGGATCCTCGCTAAAGAGGAGCCATTCCTTGACGGAGCCTTTCAGGCTGTCCGGGACGGTCCACTCCAGGATGGGGATCTTGCCCTCTCCGTCGGCCGTGTACTCGACGGAGAGGGTGGCGTTGGTCTCGCCGCAGTCGGGTGAGGTGATCTTGATGGTCGGCTCCTTGTGCTCTGCGAAGGCGGGGGCGGTGAAGAAGGCCTTGTCATCCCGGCCCTTCGCGTTCTGAAGCAGCCAGGCGAGGCTGACCTCGACGTACTTGAGCATCGCGGGACTGGTCGCCGGGTGCCAAGGAGACGGCTCTGGCGTGTATTAGATTAGGTAAGCACCGGGTTATGTCTGAACAGCTTGAAGAGGCACCGAAGTGGGAAGGTACGGTTGATCGATCAGGGTGGAGTCCAAGAGTGGAAGAAAAGAAGAGAAATCAATCAAACTGAATGCGAGCCCGGGATCTGACTGAGATTTCATTTATCTCGTGCATGTTCCGGCAGCCGGCGAGATGAGATGAACGTTTGCGACCGGCACCGGTCTCGTATAGGAGTTCCGAGCACTTAGGTGCCGAAACGGCTCCGGCTCCCCGGGCGCCTCTATCTAGGGTAGTAGGTAATTGCCTACCCGAACTTCGTGTACGGAGTAAATACTTGCCAAGCCACCAACTGGGCAAGGTGGTGTGGTACAGTACAGCACTGGGTTAGGGGTGCGAAGCCTGAAGGGGTCGCCCGAAGTGGGCCCCCCAAACCCCCACCAGCCTGCGCCAAGGGCGGCGCTAGTGTTGGGGCGTATGTGTGTGCCCGTGTGTGTGTGCCCCAGCAAACAATTTTGGCCGCAAACGAAACCAAGGAAGGGCTCACCGCGTGGGGCGGCCCTGATTCGACGACTACTCCAGCCACGGAATTGGGGGGTGGTCCGGGCTGCCTTGTGTCGCCGTTATATTGTTTTTTTTTGGTCCTTCTCGCTCGAAACCCGGGAGAGACGCTAGGCTCAAGGCACGGGACGATGCAGGTACCGCCCGAGATGGAGGAACAGACCTTCGTCTTTGGCAACCATCCGTACTATCCGTTGCATGTGCAGGTGCCCAACTACGTCCCCAACACCGCTCCCATCTACCTTCTCCTGGCCTCGTTTGGCACCACCATTGCCATCGTCGTCTATACCTCGCTCGTGCTCGCCAAGAAGTACAATGCAAACCTGCGGGTGTGGGATCAGGCCGTGCTGTGCTGGTTTGTTCTGTGTAGGCTGTCACCCCCTTTTCCGCCTGGACCCCCCTCCCCCTTTAATTTTGTTTACTCTCGGGCCCAGCCGGTGGCTAAAGCTTCGCACCTCTAGGCGGCTTCCTACACTGCGTGTTTGAAGGTAAGCAGCACCCTCCGCGTCGCGAGCCAACGTCCATCTCACCTAGTCTCTTTGTCGTCTAGGCTACTTCGTGCTCAACAGCGCCTCTATCCCGGCTTCGCAGACCCTCTTCTCGCAGCTGTGGAAAGAGTATTCACTTTCGGACTCGAGGTACATCACCTCGGATCCGTTCATGCTATGCATTGAGAGTATCACTGTCGTATGTTTAACTCTTGATTTCTGTCCCCCACGAGCGACCGTCCACTGATGCCGCCCTCCCCTCCCCCCTATGTAGCTGGTATGGGGGCCTCTCAGCATAGCGACTGCCTTCTCCATCGCCATGGGGAGCAACCTCCGCCATGTCCTGCAGATCACCGTGAGCATTGGCCATCTGTACGGCGTTGCGCTGTACTATGGCACGTGCTCCTTTGAATACCATCTCCGAGGCAACTCCCACAGCCGGCCCGAGTTCCTCTACTACTGGATCTACTATGTCGCCTTCAACATGCCCTGGGTCATCGTCCCTACTGGTGAGTACCCTCGGCCGCCTAAGTTTGGCAGAGCCCAGGAGCGGTGCTGACCCCTTCCGGCCGCTAGTGCTCATTTCCCAGAGCGCCAAGAGCATTAAAAAGGTGTTCGGCGCCATACAATGGATCGCAGACAAGACAGCCGAGGTGCAGAGAGCCCTGAAGGAGCTGGATGAATCAGACGATATGTCAGAGAGGTCCGAGTCGGATTAGGGCCAGGACCAACTCGTAACGAAGTTCACGACACTATGCCTATCTATCAATGCCAATCCCTCTTGACAATGTTAGCGAACGCCATGGATACCCCGGCCGCATCAATATGAAAATACAGAGCTAGAAGAATATAAAAGCCATCATGTACACTCTCCCGCACCGGCTCTGCTACTCGCCTCCCAAAAATAGGCAGAGAGCGGCAGGCAAGGCTCCTTGGGTCTAATTGGCCATAGTCCTCGAATCTTTGCAAGCACGTTCCGTGAAGCGAGGGAAAGGTGAAGGACTGTCACAGGTTGGCCTACATGCACCAACACTGAACTCATAGGTTGCCGACTGCCGCCCGGCCAATGCTATACAATACAGTTCATATGCGATTCGTCTCTCTAAGCTTGGGTATCCTTTTCCACCGCCATACACATCTCCGCCGTCCAGACCTCTACCTCACGTACTTGCTCATAAATTTCTTGTGGAAGTCGGACCGAAGCATGTCCTATCAGCACTGTTAGCACGAGGCCAAGCCTTCGCAGCGACGGCCGGGGGGTGGCAAAACCACTCACGTTGATGAATTCTTTCTTCTTTCCCTTGTCATCCGTTCCTCTAGCTTGGTTCTTGAAAACAACGTCATCGTCCCACCGGCGCTTGATGTTGAAGTCAGGCTTGTTCAGCAGTGGGTTGCCTAGCGCGATATCCTTCTCCCGCGCCTCCTGCTCCGCCGCCGCCCGCTCGCGCTCTTCCTTCTCGCGCTTCTCCATGCGCTCGCGCCGCACACGTTCCAGCTCGCGCTGCAGCTCGGCGTCCTCGTCGTCGCTGCTGTCGTCGTCGTCACTGTCGTCGTCGTCCTCCTCATCCTCCCCCTCCGAGTCGTCTGCGTCGATGTCTCGTGTCTCTTCTAATATGCGCCGCCGCTTTGCCTCGGGATCTTCCTCGCCATCCGCTTGGGACGTGAGCTTCAGCGGGCGCTTCGCAGAACTATCGGCGTCCGACGCGCCATCTTTGTCGGAGGGAGCGGGGCCACCGTTCAGCTTGGCAAAGTGCGCGGCCTCGGCGGCCTCGAGCTCCGCACGTAGGTCGCGGACCTCGCGATCGGCATCACCGCCTTGGCCGGCTTTCCTGAGTTCGTGTCAGTCCAGTGGTGTATGATACCGAAAGGGTGCAGGAGGGCGATGGTGCCTACCGGAACTTCAATTGAGTATGGGCTGGGAGGAGACGCTGGTGATAGGCAGGGCCACGCAGGGCCTCCTTGCCGCGGGCGGGGTCAAAAGTAGGCCTGTGGGCGGTGGTCATCTTGGTGCGTGATTCTGCTGAGCCTTTAGAAAAGTGATGGCGGAAGCGAAGTCGATTTGTTTGTTGCCAAGAAAGGTGAGGCGAGACCCACCTTAGCCTCACCGCTGCGTAGCGCGCGGGTCGGCGGCAAAACTAGGGTAGCGGGGCATGGTAAGGCAAAAAAAAGAAGCTCTCGGTTGGCCTGCAAAACTCACCTTGAGCAACTGAGCCGGCGGTGACAAGACGCCGCCAAATCAAAGATGCCGCGCGAGGCCGAGCCGTCACTCAACGAGAAGCAATTTCTACTAGAGGCTCTGAAGGAGAATCTACGGCTGGACGGGCGGGAGCTAGACCAATACAGAAAGCTAGACCTCAGCTTTGGAGACGAATATGGAGTGGCCGAGGTGAAGCTTGGCAAGACAAGGTGCGCTCTTGCTTGACCAATCGAGCTCCCTGTTCTGGCAGACACATTCTGATGCTCTGGATTAAGCGTGCTTGCCAAGGTGTCGGCCGAGGTGACGGTCCCGTTCCAGGACAGACCCCTCGATGGCATCTTCCAGATCTCGACCGAGCTCAGCCCCATGGCGTCGCCGGCCTTCGAAATCAACAGGCCGACCGAAACCGAGGTAGTGCTTTCGCGCCTACTGGAGAAGACCGTTCGCCGCTCGGGAGCGCTCGATACCGAATCCCTCTGCCTGGCCGCAGGCGAGAAGTGTTGGGCTGTCCGCGTCGATGTCCACGTGCTGTCTCATGACGGCAACCTCGTCGATGCGTCGTGCGTTGCAGTCGTCGCTGCCCTGCGGCACTTCCGAAAGCCAGACACAAGTATCGAGAGCGGCACTCTAACCATCTACACCCCCGCAGAGCGCGAGCCCGTGCCTCTGGGCTGGCTGCACTCACCGTATTGCGTCTCCTTTAGCTTCTTCGGCGACGAGGGCGAGATCTCGGTGTTGGATGCGACCTGGTCGGAGGAACAGGTTCGCGTGGGCAGCTGTACCATCAGCATGAACCGGCATGGCGAGATCTGCCAGATTGCGAAGCTCGGGGGGACGCCCGTGGATGCCGTGTCCTTGCTGCAGTGCAGCAGCCTGGCGCTGTCGAGAGTCAAGGACCTCTCGACCTTGGTGGACAAGAAGCTGGCCGAGGACGCCAAGCGAAGGGACAAGGGCGGTCTCATAGCGGAGCTGCTCAAGGCGGACAATGATAGATGACCCAAAAAATGGCTCGCCACAGGGAGAAAGGACCGGGACATGGCATCAATAAAACGAGATACCCCTTCTAGCATGCTTTGCGCCGCACACAAACTGTGGTGCAACCAGTTATCTGAAAAATAAAAAAGGCAGGGTGAGGGGAGGCCAGATGGCCACACGCTGCCCTCACGTAGTTCGCAGCGCTCCTCAACGCCATCATCTCTTCCCAAGTTTCCCCAGTATGCAAATCCGCCTTCCCAGCCAGAACCGAACGCCCATGCAAACCATTGAGACCCCAGGGCGCGCGCTCTCACCGCATGACGGGCGGGCGCGACTCCTTGTTCCACTTGACGCGAGACCGCACCCACTCGACGGCCTCCTTGACGCCGGTGCCGGTGAGGGCGGAGACGGGCAGCACACGTGAGTCGCGGATGCTGCCGGCCTTCTCGCCCTCGAAGACGCGCTTGACGAGGCCCTCCTTGATGCGCACGACTTCGACGCAGTCTTCGCGGTCTTGCTTGTTGGCCAGAATCAGCAGCGGCACGCCCTCGGCCTCGCTGTTCTGCAGCACGTCCTCCAGCACCAGGCGACACTCATCCAGGCGGCCGCCGTCGGGGTTGGCCTCGTTGTCGAGGTTGCCGTCGCCAATGTCGGTGCTGTCGATGATGAAAACGATGGCGTGGCAGCTGGCGTAGTAGCTTTGCCACAGCTTGCGCAGGGACATCTGGCCTCCCACGTCCCAGATCTTGAGGTAGCCGTCGGGTAGCGTTAGGGTCGACACATTCTGCCCCACCGTCGGCACTGTCTTGAGCTTGGGCTCAGGGTTGTCGGGCAGGTACAGCGACTTGACCTGTTCATGGAATGTCGTCTTTCCGGCGTTGTCGAGTCCGAGGAGGATGACCGAGTATTCTGTGGCCAGGACGGCGCGCGTCAGCCATGCCATAGGGCTTACTTCACGGAACCGCCAGACCTCGGACTCGTCCGGCCAGATGCCCCGGCAGGCGAGGGCCAAAATTCGGCGGTAGGTCAATCGACGGAGCACTGCTTACCTTCTTTGCTAGTTGCCAGCCGGTACAAGCCTTTGGCGAGGTGGTACATCTTGTCCGTCCAGACGTATGCGCTGCGCTTGTCGTGCTTGTCGGTCACCGACCGTCCATTCTTCAAGGGCGAGCTCGCAACGTGGTGGGAATGCTGAGACGCATCGCCGAGGCGTGAGGCGGTCGGCGGGGCGGCCCAGGTCCCATTGGGTACCGGGTTTGGAAGAGCACAGGGGTCTCGCTACCTTAGCTAGCTCCTGTGGGGCCGTTTTTGTGTCTGATTGTTCGGCGATAAGCACGCTAGGAAATCAATAAGCTAAGGGTGCACTTGCCCAATAAATAGGTCCCTAGGCCTTCTCCCAGGAACAAAGTACTGGACATTCTATATTAGTTTCATAGCACAGCAATAGTATATAGTAGCGCGACTTATCCTGACCTTTATACTATCGGAATAGTGACACGATTTAAGGAATCCTGGAAAACAAATTCGATCAATATGCGAGCTCCCCTTTCCAAGCGATCCGGAGCGCCACTTGTTGCCACTCTGCCCTGAGGGGTGCTATTCGTAGCCCAAACTGCATACTGTCGAGAGGGCTACAAGATGGCAGTCACATGCTGTCTGGTATAGTTATGACTCGAGCATAGAAACAATAGGTACTCAGGGGTTGGCTGCAGCGCAAAGGAAGCGCCGGGCTAAGGTTCCATCGAAGATCCGGCGACCCTTCGGGCCCTTGGGGGTAGCTCTTGCTCACCAGACTCTAAGCAAGTCTATCGAACCCGTTACGGAGTGATTGCGACCACTTCATCGAACGCCGCTCCAGCGACCGTGTCAAACGCCTCTTCCCACCGGTCCAGTGGAAACTTGCCCTTTACCTTGATGCCGTCCAGCCCGAGGACGTTTCTCTCGATGAGCTTGATGAACAGCTGGACGTCCTCTCTACTGTACATCCATTTCCCCTTGAGAGTAATCTCGTTCATCATCAAGAACTGATGCTGGGGAAGCGTAATATCGCCCCGCAGGCCTCCCATGAGGGCCACACGGCCGCCTGGACGAAGCGACAAGATTGCGCTCCTGAGATGGGTCGATCCAGCGGCGGCGGCCGGTGAGAGATCGAGCACCGCATCCGCCTTCCCAAACTTGGCCAGAGCTGCGATTTCAGCAGCCTCGTCCCCCATGATCTTCACCGCATGCACCCGGTCTGACAGCTGCTTGAGCGCCTCGAGAGCCTCTGCTCTGCGCCCCATGGCGATGACAGTGGCCCCCAATGCCAGGGCAACCTTTACTGCAGCGCTGCCAAAGCCTCCGGTGGCAGGCGCGATGATAATTGTCTCTCCCGGCTTAACGTCGATGGCTCGGAAGCCCCCATAGGGGACGACTCCGAGCTTCATCCAAGTGAGCTGCTCAGCGCAGAGCCCCAATCCTCCGTCGGTGGGCGAACCGAGGAGGCGGGCCTCGTCTAGCGCGTGCACGTTCTCCAGCGGAGCCTTGACGAACTGAGCAAAACTCGAGTCGCGCCACTCGCCCTCCATAAGGATGCTGCCACCACGGCTGCCGCCATGGGTAATACCCGACAGGAAGACGTCCGACGGGGCGTCGCGGCTGTGGATGTTGACGTCGAAGTAGACGAGCTGCCCGGGCTTTAGCGCAGTAGCGTCCGGCCCGACGGCGACGACGCGGCCTATGGCGCTCGATCCCGGTACGAGTGGTGTCGGGTAGGGATACATCCGCTTCCCATTGTATATATCCCCCGTGTAAGTCGATAGACCGACGGCCATGACAGACACGATCGCCGAGCCTGGTGTGGGCGTAGGAGTAGGCACATCTTCAACGGCGAGGGGCTGACCGTAGACGCGCTGGACCAGAGCCTTGTGAATGCTAGGAAAAGCTTCTAGCGCCATTGTGTGTCGTCTCTGTCTCTTCAAGGAGACCAAGCCAAAGTGGTCTGCCACGGAATGAGAGCCACATTTGGGCTCCGGTGCTCTTATCTTCAGAAAACATGTTGCAAAAGACCCATGAGGTCTTCGGATTTAAGAAATCCAGGCGGCTATCCTCCGTTCCCCGTTCCGGCAGCGAAATTTGGACTTCATTCGGCAGGGATAGACGAGAGAATGTGGCTTTGTAACTCTAGCCGCGGTGTTCGGACAGATGTTAGTCCAGAAATCAGCCTCCCCTCCATTTCATCGCCCGCCTCCGTCCACGGGCCACTGGGCTTAATTCCTATCCCGCCCGGGCTTGCGTGAAGATAGATAGTTATACAATTCGGTCATAGGTAGTTAGCTAGGATCGTCATCGAGTTAGCAAGCAGCTGAGCTTCCATAGCTGCACGCCCTGCTCTATTGGTTTATAAGGCATGCACCCACTCGCCTGGATCACAGCACACTGTTTTAATTATTGCTGATACTCTGATTGTATATTTCCCTGCGAGATGTACCACTCGAAAAGATATTTGCCTTACGATTCCATCGCTCTCAGTCGACTTGTCTAGCCAGACCGGCTATGGGTCCTGGCGGCTCGAATACCGTCGGTGCATACCTAGTGTGTCCCGTTGGTGCATGCCTAGTGTATACCGACGGTGCATGCCTAGCTTATACCAACGGTGCATGCTTTGCTGAGCATTGGCAGACAGGAGATGATTAGTGATCGTAGCTTGTCTCAACGTTTAGGCCTATATTTACCCAGCTAGTCCACCTCCGAAAAGACAACCCGATGATAGCATAGGTGCTTCGTTGGTGTGAAATATGCGGTCGTGTACATTGTACCTGTCTATAATGGTATTCACCCCTGCCATTCCTCCGAAGCCCAACGGGACTAGCCGTGAAGTCGAATACACCTCCCGCCTCTACACACCTCCAGGAACTGCCACCTGCTGTGTAGTTCCATATTGGTGCAAATCTTGGTCCCCCATGTATCCCAGCCATACGTCTTTTTCCAGTCCTTCTCGTGCCACCACCCGAGCCCATGGCGGGAAGGGTTGTTTTGATTGCCCTTCATCTCCTCCCACTTGTGCTCCATCTCTTCCAGCTCGCAGACGTTTTCCGGGGTGCTATATCCAGAGGTGATGTAGTTGCATGAATATGCCAGCATCCCGTTGCTGGCTCGTTGCCGCCGGTCAGCGCGTTGTCCATGACCATACAGCTCTGCTTGCGTGTTGGGGAGGGGGGAGAAGGCTTACACAGAACAGCCGGCCTTGTGGTTTCCTATGAAGCGATGTCTGAGAGGGCGGCAAAACTTCTCCTCGAGGCATTGCATCGCCAAAATCATATCGGCTTCATCCCACACAGTGTCTGGATGTGTCATACCGCTCTCCCAGGTTAAGATGGCGGGGAACCCATTGGGCCCGACGCTACCCTCGCCAAGGGTGGCTTCTGAGTAGTGGGTAAGACCAAAGGTACCGTTGCTGCTCGTGTTGAATATACGATCGGCAGAGGGGTCTCCAACCGCCATGGATGTTACACTCCAGATGCTGCACAAGACGAGGAGGACCAGGCTGATAAACGCCATGTTGCTGCTGCTGGTGCTGGTGCTGGTGCTGGTGCTGCTGTCTTTGTCAAAATACAACGCAGATGGATGAGAGGACGGGAGACAGGAAATAAGGAGCAGACGGTAAAACGTCTCCTCCACCATCAACGATGCCATACACCGCAAGGTTTTGGTCAATTTTGGTTGCTGTCGTTTATCCTTCGTTTGCTTAAAGACGTCACTTGTGGCTCACAGCGCAAGGTGGTGATTAACCGGGGCCGTCGCTGAGCTAGACACCAGGCTTAACCAGTGATGTTATCAATGGACTCAAAGCAGTCATCTCTATTGTCTACAGATCTAGCACCTTTACATCCGGTTAGCCTTTCGCGATGCACCCTTATCCTGTCTGATACATGATCGAAGGTATTGTACAAGCACCCGTGCAAACGTATATAATTTACATGTCACCATCCGCGACTACATGGCCATTAGGCATCATGACCGCGCATGCTTACTGCTGGTGCCCCAGCTCCCCACTAGAGCCATAGCTTGCTCGCCACCCTCTTCGAGGCGGTCATCCTTTAGCACGCCGGAGAGGCATTTCCAGGGCTCCCGGCTGCCACCCCATTTGAGCAGGTTCTCCTTGAGCCGCTCCCCGTTGGCCCTATCTAAGGCAGCGCCGCCCTGGCCTCCTGCAAACACAACTTTCCATACGCGCTCAGCAAGCACGCGGTCGAAGAGATAGCTATAGTAGGTGCTGCCATAGCCCGACAGATGGCCAAAGAAGCCCTGCCATTTGGTGAGTGGCGGGTCCGGAGGGGTGTTTCCGTACGTGCGCTGGAGGCCGTGGTAGATGTTGGTCGAGTCAAAGGCTGAATTGACCGCCTGGGACGAGTGTAGTTCCTGGTCAAGCATCGCGAGTATGACCTGGTTCTCAGTATCCGATCCCTCGAACCTCCGGGAGAGGCGAAGGCGCTCGGAAACCAACTCGTACGAGAGGGGAGCGTCTGTCTCGTGGTGGCGGGCAAAGAGCGCTAGCACGGTGGGATCTGCGGCGAAGTATTCCATCAGAGTAGACGGAAGCTCGGCCAGGTCCGTCGCGCAACGGGTTCCTGAGACGTTCTGGAACGAGGTACGGGCGAGGATGGAGTGGATGGCGTGGCCCATCTCATGGAAGAGCGTCTCCAGCTGAAAGAAGCTCAAGAGGGCCGGGCCATTGCGAGATGTCACACTGTGAGGGAAATCGCAGAGAAGAGCGATAGTCGGCAGCTGCTTCAGCACCCCACTGCTTCTTGAGAGTGCCATGCCATCGTTGGCAGCCTGCTCAAGAGTCTCAAAGGCAGGGAGATCGGAGCCATCCTGTGTATCAGTAGCAGCTTCCCTTAGCTCGTGCTCTAAGATTTCCCTCGAGCAACGGACTGTGAAGTGCGCAGGGTTCGGTGACTTGTCGCCGCGGTAGAACAAGTCGCAGTAGAGAACGGCAACATGACCCTCGGTGTCAGACACAACATCGAGACGACGCACGTCGGGGTGCCACGTCTCGCCTGGGAGAGTCTCCCTTGCGACGAAGCGTATGCCGTACAGGCGGTTGAAGATACGGGACAGACCTTGCATGACGGTCCCGAGCGAGAAGTATGCTGAAAGGAAGTCATCCTTGCGTTGCAAGCTCCTCATAGATTGGCGTATCTTCTCGGAGTAATAATCCTTGTCCCAAGGTTCCAATCTGGTGGCCTCTGGGTGGAGCTGCTTCTTCCGGGCGAGCAAATCTGCCATCTCCTGTCTCACGATGGGCGCGTTGTTCTTGGCCAGCGCTTGCAAAAACTGGTTCACCGATTCTGGAGACCTCGCCATCATCCTGTCTCGAAGGGCCATGTGCGCATAGCTCTCAAAACCAGACAAGTTGGCCAAATCGGCTCTTAGCCGCATCATGTGCTCGAGGATCTCAACCGAGCGGTCTGATGCCGTGCGTGTAGCGTAGTATAGCTGTTTCCGTGTGTCTTCGTCGTGGACGGTGCGTAGCGCCATGATTGCCTCTGAGCTTAGAGCAGGGAGATGTATGGTCCCTCTTCGCATGAGCTCGCGCGCGGTTGAGGGGTCCATCCCGTGGAATTTGCTGCTCGGCAAGCTCAAGTATGGTTGTGCTGGGGCCATCTCGTCCACGAACATCGAGCCGTATTTGCTGATCTCGGAGGAGAGGTGGACGAACCGCTCTCGCGAGTGCGCCGGCAAGTTAACGGCGGATTTGGTGAAGTCCAGCTGCAGAACCTTGGCTACCGTCATCTCCTCCTCCGACCAACTCTTGGCGACCTCTGGGTTCTCCATGGCTCTCTCTAGCTGCTTATGTAGCCCCGTCATAGTGTTGAGTTCGTTCATGTACCTGTAGACGAGGTCCCAGGCACGGGAAGCGGCGGCCTGTATCCTGCGGTCGGGGTGGGTGACTCGGACAAAGTCCGACATGTCTAGTACGCGGCAGAGCAGGTCGCTGAGACGGTCGAGGTGGCGCACGACGGTCTTGTACTCATCCACCGTCGAGGCTGCTAGCACCCTGTCGACTATCCTCCTAGCCCGCTTGAGGCTGACGTTGGCAAAGGAGAGGAACCCCTCCGGCCGCGTGAGGTATGCGTTGCAGAAGAGGCCGACATTCTTGGAAGGGGAGGTCGCAGTGAAGCTGCGCCAGGTCGAGGGGGAGTCGAAGATCTTGCGCAGAATCGCATCGTCTTGTTGCTTCCCGGGCGCGCCGTGGTCGGCGGGGATGATTCGTTCGTGGTGGTCTCGTACGGGCTCCGCAACTGAGAGCCATCGGCGCTGGGGCACGGGCGAGACTCTGCGGAGGCAGCTTGCGCAGACCCCTCGGGGGGGTCGCAGGGCCCTGATCATGGTGCAGCTAGGAAGAGACCGGCTTCCATGTGCGAATTAAGAGTGTGGAAAAAGTAAAGTATGCCCTTGGTTGAAGATGCGCAGTCAAAAGAGTCAAGTAGGTAGCTCGCCCTCGGCAGTGGCGGCCAAAGTTGCTTTGGAGCCGGGGGGGTGGACTTGAAAAAAAAGCTCGGGTCGGGAAATGCCGCGGGGGATTATTTGTGGCGACCTCATTGATCCGTCGACATCACACGAGCCGTCGACCGGTCGCTTCACCTCCTACAACCCCCCAATTGAGTCCAAAATGGCCGCAAGAGTGCTGCTGCAACGGGTGAGTGTGCCACTGAAGAACCCAATTGAATATATTGCGCATGCTGACGTTTCGTGTGCGCAGCGAATTGCGCCGTTGACGGCGACCTTGCTCGCCGGAGGCGTCGCTCTCTACCCAAGGGTAACCCACGCCGAAGCTCCGGAGCTCCCTGTGCGTCGTCTCCCAACCCTCACTCCGGGCCCTGCGGACCGCTTACAGACTTTTTAGTCGAATAAGAAGCCCATCTACGATGACTTGGACGCCGTCCCGACCTCGGCGACCTTGGCACCTGCCCCGGCATCGAAACCCGCACCCCCGGCCCTCGCACCCGCCGGCGAGGCCGTCATCGTCAAGCCGCGCGGCCCGACGCCTACCGACCGGCTGGCGGTCGAGATCGGGCGGGCGCGCCTGTTCCTGTACAAGCAGGCCTGCGTGGCCGAGGATGCCGTCAATTCCGGCATGGACAAGGCCTTCTCGCTCGAGCAGTCCTTCACCTCGACGCTGGCGTCGCTCGCGCCTCCCCGTGAGTCGGGCGAGCGCCTGATGCCCGGCCTCATCTACGTGCTGGTAGCTGCCATGGCCGGCAGCATCGTGACGCGCAACCGCAATATCCTGCTGCGCGGTAGCGTGCCTGTGGCCCTAGGCGTCGGTGCCGCCTGGGCCGTGATCCCCGTCACCATGACCAACGTCAGCGAGCTGCTGTGGAAGTACGAGCAAAAGTTCCCCGTTGTGGCCGAAGCCCACATCCGGGCGCGGGAGAGCATCCAGCAGGGATGGAGCATGGCCAAGGTGCACACCGAGGTGGCCGGCAGGACGGTCAACGAGAAGGTCGGCGAGGCGAGGGACACGGTCGAGGGGTGGGTGAGGAAGGGCAAATAAACGCCATGTTTGGGATCTTTTGGCGACTCCATCGGGCGAATACGCTCTGTATCATAGGGGTGTAGCACTCGGAACCGGGATAGACAAATTTCACTATGTACAGCCTAACCCAATGGCTCCCCGCCGTCTATCTCTTTGAATCTCGGGCGTGTATCTATATGCTTACGCCCACAAGCTTGTCTGGTCCGACGAAATGTAACCACTTCTTGGGACGGGCATGTTCAACGCCCAAGTCGATTCCATACGGCTACGCCTAGAAGGACAAGAGCTCTTGCTATCTCTTTGCTTGGACATGGTTAGAGCGGCTTCGGTTCCTCTTCCGGGGCGTCATTCTCGCTCGACTCGTAGAGCTTAGTAAGAGCACTTGGGGAAGAGTATATGCTGTGCGTTAAACATCATAGTACATGTTGGTATCTCTCTATGCTCGAATCCGACGTCTAAAGTCTATGCTCCTTCGTTTCGCCAAGGCTCATGTATAGCTTGAGCGCTCTCTCATATGTCCATATCGTCACAGCACTCGCCGGCGCGGCCTTGAACAGGCTCACTATTAGGCCCCGGTACAGCCCCCTAAGCCCCTCATTGGCGGCGATCATGCGCAGCGCCGGGATAGTGGCCCGGTACTCAGGGATGTTCTTGTGAACATACCTACGCCGGGTGGGACCCTGGACCTGTATCCTCTTCCGCACTAGATCTAGCGGGAACACGCCCGTTTTCGCGATGACCGACGCGATCACGCCGCCCAGCGCGTTGCCGCCACCGAACGGCAGGTCCAGCTCGCCCAACGGTAGTCGGATCGTCTCGTATACAGCAAAGAAGATGCCCATGTGCGGTACGATTTGGGCGAGTCCCGGACCAATGCCCCGGAAGAATCCCTTTGCCCCCTCCTCCTGCCAGATCTGCGCAACGGCATGCCGCATGCTCCTGTAGATGCGCTCGTTCCCCTGTGCAGCAAAGCGCGTGCGGAGTAGGTCTAGAGGGTACGTAACCGCTGTCGCCGACGCACCGCCCGCCGCACCTGCGATAAACGACTCCGCCGAGTGCGGAAGCCTTTCTTCTCCCAATGTGCGGTGCAGCAGGAGGGTCGCCTGCCGGTAGGCGCTGAACTGCACGGCGCTGTAACAGACATACATCAGCTCAGCCGGGACGTTGCCCTTCCATAGGCCCGTGAGACCCTCATTCGCAAGAATGTGTTTGAGGGTCGGGAGAGTTCCTTTATATATCGGCCCGCCCCGGAGGTCCCGGTGCGAGAGTGGATCGGAGAGCGAGTGGGTCTGGAGTTGGAGGCGAATTTTGACCACGTCAAGAGGGGCGATAACGAATCTGTTAGGGCACGCCCGGAGTCAGCACTGCGGCCAGCGAGGACCGGTGACCTAGATCTCGTACCGGGCAATCAGGCCGGCGGTAGCTCCGGCGGCCGTCACCTGGAGCCGGGAGCCCTCATCTTTGAGGCGTTCAGCCCTTTTGCTGCTCGACATACATCCGCCGGCGCGTGGCGCGGGTCCGGCAAGGTTCTAGGAGCTTTAGGCAAGCCCGTCGGGTAGGTTCCGGCTGCTCAAGGACGCGATTGAGCTTCGCAATTGTTTCAGGCAAGAGTCGTGCTTCGCCGACGACCCAAATGGTCTCGGCAGCGAAGGGCCGGAGGGCTCGGCCGTCCGGCGTCTGCAGATAAGGGAAGTCTAATCCTTTGGCTGACCAACGAAATTACGAGGTATGCGAAAGTGAGACTTTTTAAAAGATAGTCTGCTCGGGATGGCGTGCGGCGGGCATTTACGTCGCTTTCCTAGCATCACACGACGACATCACTATTTCGCGTTGGGCTTTTTTTTTTTTTCTCGGTTCGCGTCGTTTAATCAGTGACGACATTGTCCTCGCACGGAGACCGGGGGTGGTCGCCGGCTTCCGACAGGTCCGCTTTCGCTCTCGACATTTGGGGGAGGGGGCGGTTTCTAGGGGCCCTTTTCTCTGCAGGGGGGGCTGAGTGCCACAAGACAGGTCTTTGCTTCCTTCAAGATAACGGACACGTTCACAACCGCTGAGAGTGGCGGGCTTTGGCCAGGATAGGTAAGGCAGTTTGGTGAGAAACGGGCGCAGCTCCCAATAGAAGAGAAAGGGGGCTTGATGAGAAAGGTTTGCTCGAAGGATGGAGGGGGGAAAAAAACCTGACCAGCATACAAGCCCCATTCGCAAGCCATCAGCAGTGAAGCACATACATGGCTGTGGCTGGCTCTCACTCCTCGCTCTTAGAGATAGGCGCGAGAGCAACGTCAGCCGGCTCAGGAAAGTCAAGGTAAAGACAAGCATGTGGCTCTGAGGGGGCCAAGGGAGGCCCTGACCGAGAAAGGGCTACTGCCGCCGTTCTGCCGCCTAAGGCGTTTGGGCCTACTGGCGCTAATTGGTTCCGTCCGCCCGAAGCGTCGCTTTGGGCGGGTCCAGAATTGGCTGAAATGCCCACCTCTCGGTGGCCTGCACCTCAGTAATTCCCGGCGTTTGAATGGCTAGAGACCCAGGCAAGCCAGGCTGGGTAACGTTCCGACCTCTTCGTGCGGGCGCCGCAACCAGGTCGCGAATCCCTCGCCGTTTGTGTCTCTCCGCAGAGCAAGCAGGTGCTGTCTGCCTCATCAACCCTTTTTCTTTCTTACTTGCCACTCGCCTTTGCCTTCTCCGCGGCTCTCAGCCCGCGCCCCGTGTCCTCAATCAGCTGTATTGCTTTGCTGGCGCCCTCTCGAAGGCGAACTACGGTAGACAGCCCTTGTGACAGCCTCTGTTCATGTGATCCGTTTCGCCGAGAGCGCCCTACGGCCCACCTCGCTCGAGCCGACGGAATAGATCATCCTTCAGACTCTCGAATAGTAAACGAAAAGGAGCAGCAAAAAAAAAGTACCAACCTGGGGCAAACAAAGCACACAAAAATCTTCTGCTAGCCCTCCAACCCCCTCTCACCTCTCACACAGCATTGATCCTACGGCTTACCAGCATCACCCACCTTCTCTGGGTTCGCAGACATGGGCGCGCCTGTTAACCCGCCGGATCTAAGAGGCATCATTGCACCCCTCTTGTCCTCGCTACCCCCAGCAGCCCTCTCGACACAGCCAGCGACTACGATCCTGCCTCTGCTCTCGCCAATACTAAGGCAGCGGGTGCAACTGCTCTCGTCGGCGAGCAACGAACCATGGATCAGGCTGTTGACGTATGACACCTCCAAGGTGCCAAAGCTGACCGAGATCGCTCAGAATGGGAGCCTTGAGCCTCACCCAGTTTCAGGCGAAATCGAGGTGGATTGGGACTACGACGCCCTCGTCAAGTATCGACGGCTCGACCCAGAGACCCTGCAGTGTCTAGTGGTCCTTAGCGAGTTTGACCTCTTCTTCCGGCTGGTGTACTGCATAAATGACAAGGACGGCGGTGCCGATGGGTGGAGAGTCGGGGAGGTCGGGGTTGCGAGCAACCCGTCTCCGTTGGCTTCGTTCGGGGGAAGCGAGAGCGTAGGCGCGGCGGAGTCGGCGTTCGAGCCTGAAGCATCCAAGTCGAAGACCACCAATGGGACAAGCGGCGCATCCCATGCGGTGGCTGGCGACAACGCTGAGGAAGAGGAAGACGATGACGATGATTACTGGGCACGGTATGACGCAACGCCTGCCCGGACACCAGCGCAGAAGCGCTCGCCTGCTCCTGCATCATTGAAAACCACCCAACAGCCAGGTCCTTACCGAGGTGGCTCCGCAGAGGACGCCTACTATGCGCAATACGATTCCGTCCAGCCCGCCATGGACAACCACGACCCTGACGAAGAGATCGAGCATCTAGAGCCCCCTCCTCCTCTCGGCCTGCGACGCCCCTCCAACCCTCTCGAGGTCGACAATACCGAGCTGAACGAGACGAGTGGCGTGTGGACTCTTGCCGATCCGCCGAGATCGCCGACGAAGGAGGACGAGGAGCGGACGGCGAATCTGCAACATCCTAGGCCGGAATCACCCGCCAGCTCCAACGGGTCGCTAACCGTGGCGAAGCTCGAGGAGACGGCCGAGAAACGCGACCAGACCGAGTTCGGGGTGAAGCAACACATCTCGCGGAGCATTAGGAGCTTGTTCCTGCTGTCGCGGTCATCGGGGATCGATCGGGAGGAGTTCGAGCGCATGGTGCGAACCGAGCTGGACGTTCTGGCCATGGTGGAAGAGGATGTCTAAATACGCCCTTGGTCGGGGCTTGTGAAGGGAGACCCATGTTTCTTGTACATACGAGTGTGAGCATGCTCGGGGTCGTGTCTGGTGTCTGGCGGTGGTTTCTTTCATGTTGGGGACATCCGGACGGGGACTATTAAGAGTCCGGCCGGTGCGCACGAGTCGCGGCGTTGGGTTTGGAATCTGCTGAAATCTGCGGAGCATAGGGTGCCAAGTTTGTAGCACATCGCATCTAGCATCCTGGTAACATGAGGAATAATTCATTGTGCCATCAAGGAGATGAAGCTGTGGTTTGGTGGTGGCCAAGAGTCGGTGAACGACATCAAAAAGTCGCTCTGCCCTGGATATTTCCCCAACAAAGCGGCGGCCAGGGGTCCTTTGAAGCATTGGGGAAATGGTTCCACGAATACGGGTTAGGGTTATGAGGTTTAAGTGCAGGCGGGATTTTGGCTGCCTGAAATCTCAGGCCGCAATCTGCCCATAGAGACTGCAGCAGAAAAAAAGTCGAGCTTCGCGATCCCTCGCGTGAGCTCCCCCAATCCCTCGCCCAGAGGACCGCCAATTCTCCGCCACACACCATGTTTCGCCCAAGATTAAGAATACCACGGGTTCCCCGAGTCAGCGCAGTCCAGCCCGCTGCTCGACGGTGGAAGCACCACATCCCGAGCCTCAACTACGACATCAAGGATGGCATCCCACGCTTCCTCTCGCCGCCTGCCGTAGGCATCGCGTGGAGCGACTACATGACATTGATGATCGAGAAGCTCAACAACATGACTGCTGGTGCGTATTGGCTCTAGCTCTCCGCGGTGGCAAGCTCTAGGATCGGTTTCGTCAGACCTGTCCAGTTCTGCGGCCGCTCGGCGAGCTCGACGGCCTCGCCTATTGAGCTCTCCCCTTTGCGACAGAGCTTCGCTCGGCGCTAACTATGGCTCTCTTCCACAGGCACACAGCACGAGAACAAGGATGTCAAGCAGATTGTCATGGCCACGGCGCGCGAGCCCCTTGAGGCAGCGCTCTTCAACCACGCGAGCATGGCGCACAACAACCACTTCTTTTTCGAGCGGCTCTCTCCCGCCCCTGTCCCCATCCCCGCGCCCCTCAAGGCCTCGCTCGAGCGCTCTTTTGGCTCCATGGAGACCCTCCGACAGCAGTTCATCGTTACGGCCGCCGCCATGTTCGGTCCGGGCTTCGTCTGGCTGGTACGCACCCGTGAGGCGGCTAGCGGCCAGGCGGAGACCTTCCGCATTCTAACCACCTATCTGGCCGGCACGCCGTACCCGGGTGCCCATTGGCGTCAGCAGCCTGTCGACATGAACACGGTCGGCGGCGTCACCCCGGAGGGCCGCGCTGGTGCCGAGCGCTACTTCGACCGGACCGCCAACGCCTACTCAGCCGCCGGGCTATCAGCAGCCGCGAACGAGGACCGCGCGCCGGGCGGCGTCAAGCTCTGGCCCGTGTTGTGCTTGAACACGTGGGAGCACGTGTGGCTGCGCGATTACGGTATCGGCCAGAGCGGCATGGGCGGCAAGGTCGCGTATGCGGAGGCGTGGTGGAACGCCATTGACTGGCAGGTCGTGAACGACACCGCCAAGATCGACCGGAAGCAAATGGGAGTTTGAGATCAGTCTCTATTGAGCTCGGGCGAACCGCTGGTTGTAAGATAGAAGCAGATGCTCAAAGAGGACCTCGCTCGTTGCTTTAAAAGCCAGTCGGCACAGCATGCTAGAGATGGAGAAAAAAAAACAGATGTATCACTAGTGGTGTACAAGACTTTGTATATGGAATACAAAAGAATATAGGGCCCGGCGCCGAGGCTCATCTCCTTTCTCCTCGCTCTATCAATGGCCAGATGTAGAGAACTATGTTCACCAGACAACCGTAATGACTCCATCTTAGCTAGGTTAGTTCGGCGGCAGTACAAGAGAACGAACGGTCCAAGTGTAGTTGATTTGCTTTTATTGTAGACACTACTTAATATTGCCCCAATTTTGTTGATAGCAAGGAGCGTGTGGTCATGAAAAAGCAGTGGCTACTTCGTTCATCCAAACCCAAACCATCAACCGTCATCAGCATTGCTACCTTGCCTGTATCGTCAAGCCAAAAAAAAAAGCCAAATGCGCCCGCCCATGCAAGTACCGCAGAGAAAAGAGAAAAGCAGAATGGTATCGTAGAACGATAAGGAAAGGAGTGTACAGAATGGAAGAGAATATTGAGCTCATCCATGTGTGTGAGGTTGAGTAAG
Organism: Thozetella sp. PMI_491; assembly: GCA_021432635.1. Lineage (NCBI taxonomy): Eukaryota > Fungi > Ascomycota > Sordariomycetes > Chaetosphaeriales > Chaetosphaeriaceae > Thozetella > Thozetella sp. PMI_491. The sequence continues at coordinate 542,997 of MU270038.1, forward strand.
GTAGGGGGTAGAGAAGAAGAGCGAATTGCAAAAGGCCCTCCGTGGTGTTAATAGATAGATATCCGCTCCGCTTAGATCATGTTCCCATTCACGCTGACCTCGAAGCCCTCGCCCTTCTGCTTCAGGGCTTTGGCGAGCATCAGCTCGCGCATCCAGTCGATCCGCTCATCGCGGCTCCGGACGGCGAAGTGATGTGTCTTGCCGGTGCCGTTGGCGGCGCCCTGCGGGCCGGGAGTTCCGCTAGACGACGAGCTGACGCCGAGAGCGCTGCTGACGATGCCGGGTAGGGCGCTTTCCCGCTTGCGCAGGCGGACGCCGCCCTTCTGGTCCTGAGGGATCAGCTGGAAGCTGAAGGCCGCGACGTCATTCTTGTCGCCGCTGTCGCGCCGGATGTGCATGGCCTTGAAGGCGGCGTTGAGCTTGTTCGTGCTGGCGGCGCCGCTGCAGGCAATGGCGTAGTCGTCGATGTCTATATACTCGAGCGTCTTCTTGTTGGCGCTGGCGGCGTCCTTGTGCATAGTGAGGCGCGTGCCGCGCAGGGTGAAGTAGTGCTCGTGCCACTCGTGACGCAGCATCTTAGTCTTCCGCTTCTTCATCAAGCCCTGGTAGCCGATGGCGCTGCCGTCCGTCATGTCGCTGGTCTTATCCGACGGCGGTGACGCCCGACCGGGGTGGATGACACCAGTGGCGCCGGAGAAAGGCGCGATGGCCGTCTCCTGAATGCCGCGACCACCTTGCGTCCAGGGGTACTGTACGCGGGGAGGTGCCTGCAGGGGCCGGCTGTTGTTGAGGCGCTGGGCGAAGGACTTGGGTGACTGCTGGGCCTTGGGGATCACGATGGCGTTCTCGTCCAGAGAGGGGAGCACGGGGAAGGATGGCCGCCGGGCGGTAGCGCGGGATGCGGTACGCACGATCTGTGGGCGGTAATTCATGTCCGGAGGGACAGACTGGGAGGCGTCGCGAGCAACTGGCCCAAGGTTCACGTTGGTAACCGGTACGTCCATGTCGGAGAAGGGAGTGCCGAAACGGTAGGGCGCGGTGGGAGTGACCTCGTCCTGCGCCGGCGAAGCATCCGCCGTCTCCCGGTACGGGATGGGGTGGGCTGATGCGGGCTGACGCTGCGAGATGGCTGGCGCGTTGGTCGGGATCGCAAGCTTGGGGAGACCTCGAAGTCCCTGGTGAGGGGCGGCCGGCGCGGGAGGCGCCGGTGCATGCGACGAGGCCGGGAAGATCTCGAAGGGTGGAGTGGGGGGGACCTCGCTGGAGGTGGCCAGGTGCTGGTGCTGGAACTGGAGGAACTGCCGGACGTTGTCCTGGGGATCCCGCGACTGGACGCCGGCGAGTAGGGCCTCTTGGAGGTACTGGAGAGGGGGGAGGTTGTCAGGGCCCATGACATCTGACGAGGCCACGACGGATGGGATGGCATCCGAGACGGGACGGAAGAAGTCATCATCGGTCTTAATGGCGTCGGCGGTCCCCGGGTTGCCCGGATCCCCGGCGACCATGATGGTGCCTTCCTCGACATTGATGAATGGGTGGTCCTTCTTGAAGGCATCGATCATGCGCTGGTTCCTCTTCCACTTGGCGCAGTTCCGGCCCTTGGAGCAGTTGTGCGGCTTGGGCATCATCTGCTCAATGCCGACGATGGAGACGGACTCGAGTGGCGAGATGACGTCGTTGATCTTCGGCCGTGGCTTGTTCTTGCTCGGACGCCGCTTCGGCATGTTGGCGACCTCTTCTTGCTGTTGCCTCTCCTGCTGTACCGCGCGGGCCGGCTCATCGTCGATGGGTGTGTCGGGCTGCACCTCGGCGCGGCGCCCGTTCCTCATGAGGTGGACCTCCTCCCAGATCTTGGTCCGCACGCCGAACGAGGGAATACCGAGCTCCTTGAGATCCTCAAATCGGAGGGTGATCAGGATAGCACCGGTGATATCGTTCTCTACGAACCGCTCTGCGGAAGTGATCTCAATGCCTGCATTGAGCATCCATTGCGCCACCTTTTCGGGCGTCCAGTCTGCCAAGGTCTTAGAGTCAAGTTCCTCGTCCGTGAAGCGGAACGGGCCTGCCGGGGTCTTCTTCCTCGGCAGCGGGGTGAGGTGAATGGCAGGTGCAAACTGGTAGGCAGCTTGCTTCTCCACCTTCGGCGTGATGGGTGACAACGAGAGGGCATGCTGATACTCAATCGAGTGTGCAGTCGACATGGAGCTCCGGAACAGATGTGGTCCTTTTGGGCCCTCCACCGGTTGCAATTCCGCAGGGAACGGAAACGCCCCCCCTGGGAAGCGGCTCGTCGATCTGGGGGTTTGCACTTCATCGTATGACGACAGGGTCGTTATACTGGGCTGCCCCGACTGCGGAATAGTCAGCAAGGAACAGTACAGGAGCCGGCTGGCCGAGCACGGAACGGGGCCTGTTACATACCGAATTTATGCTCACGCGAGGCGAGTTCTCGCCGTCCTCAAATTCGCTGACGATTTCGTCGTCGTCCATCTCCCAGTCTGTGCCCATGAACTCGGTATGCACTGATGGCTGCGAGCTCGTAGGGCGTTCGGGCTTGGTCGTCGACCTCAAACTGAAGAAGGTGTCCCGCATGCGTGACTTCTCCATCATTTCCCGCCGGGGCTGCTCGTAAGAGCTCACCGCCCGCCCGATAGATTCCTATAGACCTCATGTTGGCTCCGTTCCTTTCTCTCTTTCTCTCTCTCCATCGCTCGGTGCTGTCAATTGGCGCGGGGTGACGTACCATTTTGTGTTTCTCGACTTCCGTCGCACTTTGTAACCCCGCAAAGAGGCGATTATAGGGAGAGGGGAAGATATGCCTCTGTGCGTGTGTCTGTGTGTTTGTGCGTGCCTGTGTAAATGTACTGTCACTCGGTCTTGCCGTTGCCGGCGATCGCTGTCTACGCCAGGGTGGATGGAGAGGGCCAGCTTTGTAAGGGGGTATAAACAAGAACGCTGAGACGACGGTTAGGAAACAGATATAGGAGAATGCATCCAGGGACAGCCGCTATATGCCGCTGCGATCACAGGGGAATGCCAAATCGAGGAAAGGAAAGGATCTCGGGGAGAAGCGCGGGCGGCTACGAGACGCTTATGTATGGTAGGTGTAGCAGTCGCAGGTGTGCGAAGGTCAGGTAGGCGGTAGGCGGTAGGCGTGATATGCAAGACAACTAACTAGCAGCTACCTAGATACAACCGTCACAATGTGACTTTGCATGCTTGTGAATTAACCGCACAGGTAGGGGGGCGGGGCAGGGCACTGGGGATCCCCCCTGTGGCCTGTGGGCTATGACCTGTCGGAAACTGTGGTACGCTACTCGATGACTTCCTCGCTCCCGAGAGCGGAGAGCTGCTGCTCTGGGGGCAAGAGAAGAGGTGATGGGCACCAAAGTGCCGGGGGGCGGAAGGCGGCAGGGAAGGGGGAGGGGGGGAGAGGAGGAGTCGTGGCCTGGGAGCGATCACCTCTGCCTCGTCAGCAGGCCATCAGCAGGTCGCTGGGGCCATTTTTGGCCGGCTTTGGGCACCTCTGGCGGGCTACGGACTCCTTCAGGGGATAATTATAGCACTCTACTGCGTGTGAACGCGTGTGAAGGCTGCGCCTGGGCAGCAGGAGCAGGCGGTTAAGTCGTGGAAAGTCGATGGCTGGTTGGGCAGCCGAGGGCAACGGGGGAGGGGGAAGAGGCGGGGGAGACAGGGAACTGGAAGGGAGGGGGGGGCCACGGCGAGTAAAGCGTGGCCTAGAGGCACAGGAGAGCACATCGCTGCATGAAAAAGTCTCGACATGCTGGAGGACTCGGCCCATTGAAGGCGCGAAGGGACGTTGAGAGGGCGGTTCTGGGCAACGATTGGCCCAAAAACATGCCGTGCTACCAGCGACACTAACACCCCATTGGCCGATTATTGGAAAATCGCTAAAGCTAGCTCTCTAAGCGCCGGCTGTCCTCCGCTCGCCCCCCATCTGACAGGGGGGGAAGGCAGCGACTTTCCCCTCCAGGGATATCGGAACGGAAGGGTCACCCTTGTCGTTTAGTGGTGGGGTGCCGCCCGAGGCGGGTCGTTAGCAAGGGTCCCCCTCCCCCCCTCCAACCCCGAGTACAGCGCGAGCGCGAGGGCGAGTCTTCCCGCCCTCCTCGCCCGCCCCCCGCCCGCAGCTGCTGCCCCTCCCGGCTCACTCCCTGCTCTCAAACGGCCGCTTTCGACTTGACAATGGGGCCAACTGCGAACCTGCGTTCTCAGACCCTCTCGCCTTGCAGTTGCAGACGTAGGCGTTTGTCGGTCGTACTCCCACGCCGACTCTTGGGGACACCCATCATGGTGCATATGCGCACGGCTCGCACATGCGGGCCCGAGAAGCCATCCTCGTCCCCATTCGTTCGTGGAGGACGGCTCGATGGCATCCGGCAGCTTTTTGGCTCCATGGAAGCTCTCCCCGAGGCGGAAGGGCTAGCCAGAGGCGCCAAGACGCAGTGCTGGCCCTGGGGGCCTTCGCGAGCATGCCACGGCATGCGTGCGGTGCAGCAGCGGCACCGTGGCCCGTTGCGATAGAGCCCATCTGTCTTCCCCCCATGCCATCTTGCAGGTTCGCGTGGGGTTGCGGCGCCCAGCGCCGAGGATGGCTCTGCTGTGGGGAGCTCTGTCTCTCGCATCGCATCTCCCCATCGCGCAACCGACCGGGAGTGGTCTCACCGGACGCATGGAGATAGTGCCCGGAAAGTCTCTTCACGAGCAATCCTCCCGAGTCGGTGAGCATGCCCAGCCAAGCCAGTGCAGCAGGGGGTCGGCGAGGTCACGCCTCGGGCAGTCAATCCCTTTGCTAGCCGGACCGTTCCATAGCTTCGCGAGCGGCCGGAAGTCAATCTGCCCAACACCCAACCATCGCCGTTGGCATGCCAGATCCCTCGCTGGCTACGGCAGGTCTCCGGGCTGCGATTGGTCCAGCCTGAGGTGTCGTCGAGCCATGGGGCATCTCCGGTCTGCGGAGGGAGGGGGGGTGTGGCGTAGACGGGGAGGGTGTGAGGTGCTCTGGGGTTACCGATCCGAGAGAGAGCGTTCTGGCCCCTGGAGCGCGCCGGTCTGCTTCATCAATTCGGGGTGTCAAATCGAGCTCAAGATCCTGCCGATCGCTCCCATCGCGACCAATCGGCCAAACTGGGCGAGTTTGGCAATCCGAAAAGACCCTTTTCCCCCTCGCCCTCGTGCCTTCCGTGGTTGGGCAAAGACGGTGACCGCGGCCGTCACCGCCTTGCCCAATGGCTTAGGGCGACGGCTTAAGCGTGACCCCGGCCGCGCACATGACGTGTGGAACATGGCCCTGGATGGCCCTGAAGACAGCACCTCTCCGCTAGAAAGGCCGAGAAGCTGAGCCCGCATTGGACCCCAACTGCGGTCAGCTGCCGTCGGGCATTGACGACTTGGGGGTCTCTTCCACGGAGCCACGGAGCCACGGAGCCAGCCCGGGTCGATTGGCGGAGAGCGGATGCCATCTGGCCCGATGCCTTCCTGATTCCATAGATTCCCTCTTCCCCGCAGTCCGTGTCTCTGCTTCCCGCCCCTCGTCCCGCCGAGCACAAATTTTTTGAGACATTTTGGAGATGGAACGAGGCGGGCCTGCAGTTGAGGTGATGCAGGGTGTCTAGGAGGTAGGTAGTACTGAGTATAACCAGCCTCCCGGGGACTTAGTCGCGCCGCCCCATTTCCTTAGCTAAGGTAAGCCTGACGGTGCCCCCCTCACCTCGGTCGCAGTCTGAGTCTGGCAGGTTGACTAGACTAGAAAATGCCCCCACGTGTCTCTAAGTCGAGAGTTGAAGACGAACCGCAACCGAACCCCGCCGCTGGCAAGCGAACACTAGTCAGTCCCGCTAGGTAGTAGCCCCAGAAAAAAAAAATAAGAAAATGCAAAGCCAACGTAGGCAGCGGGTTCCATTGTGACGCATTCGAACGTTGTCGAAACTTGTGCACTTTTGGTCGAGATCCACGAGATGGCACTAGGGATGCAGGAGCTACGGCAGCGTCCCGTCGTTGCGTCGAGCTACATCGTCCACTCAGCTCATACCTTGGCCCATTCGATCGTTCCTCGCCGCATCGCATCCCTGCTTGGCCGCCAATGAGTCAAGAAAACCGGGCAGCTCCCCTACCCGGGGCCTCGTGAGCTCCTCGCATCGTGACATCGCATCCCTCGATGCCTTCAAACAGGGTCAAACAGGGAGCTGATACCGCGCGCTCACTCACCGACAGTTCGGGGGCCACGACGGTTCGATCTTGATTGCCATGACGATGGAATAAAGGCATTAGTCACGCGTGATAGCCGCCCCCAAAGGAGCCGCATCCATGGCCGCGAATGTGCGCATTGCTTCTGGCCGTTGATTCAGCTAGCGGCGACTTTCGTCGCCGTCCGGCCGCCATGTGGCATTTGCAAATGACATAGTCTCTCGCCAGTGCCAAGTTGCGGTCAGCGATTCTACATCCATGTCCGGCACAGCGTATGACACAGCAGTTCCACCGGGTTTGCTGGCACAGGGAGCGCATGCAGAGACCCGGCACCACTGGTATGCGCTGGACTGCCTCCGGGTCCGAGGGCGTTCGGGCATCGGGCCTCTCCCATCATGGCTTCGGATGATTTGGAATGGCTACGGATTTGTGTGCAAAATTCTGCGCTGGGGGAGGGGGTAGGAGCCGAGGCGCCCCCTCTAAGCCCCGACTCACCTTCGCACAGAGGCTACTGGTCGAGAACCCCGGAGTGCAATGGTCGGTGAGGGTGGCGGTGGGCCACACGCTCGTGTTCAGCCCCGTCAATGCTCGCTTGCGCGTCCGCCGCTGTTTTCCGAAGGGGACTGACTGCTTCTGCCAAATTGAAACACGCGCAGTCTAGACACCACTACGCCGCCCTCGCTCGCTAGCAGATCGCCCGAGGAGCAACGGCCTAAGTGCCGTGCCGCCGCCGACGAAGGACCAAAGCCCTTTCTTTCACATGACGAGAAGCTAATGCGAGCCTGAGACCGGTAATGGAGGGTTGATTCACAAGCGACGTCGTGGTGAAGGTGGTTTGGAGGTGTGAATGGTCGAGGCGGCTCCCGACTTCACCCAGGCCCGGCCGACAGTTGAGAAGGGCGGCCGAATGGGGTCGCAGGACTCTTACTTTTCGAGAATGCAGGTAATCATCCGCACAGCGCGCTGCAGCAGTCTGTGCTTCTGGCTTGCCTTGCGCAATTGGGGGCAGCATTATTGATGTGATATTGGGCCCGCCCTTGACGCCCCTTCCTCCACACTGCCGGCCTTATCAGCTACCTTCCGCTTGAAGTGACGAGCTCGAGCATCCCGGCCCTTCTCCGCACCTTGTGATCTGTCATCTCGTCCTGTGTGCTTCGTGCTGCAGCAAACCTTCTTTTCCATGACTGGCATTGAGTGATCAGCCCAGGCTTGTCCGGGGCCTCAGCTTGGCCCGAGTGCAGACCGGGGGGCGTAGGGAAGGGGGAGGGGCTAACGGGGGGGGGAATGCCCTATCGCCCCTCTCCGGGGGCCTCATGAATGTGAATATGTGATCCCGAAAGGGTCGCTGCCGGTTGACAAAAGCGGCGGCCGGACTAGGGCAACGTTGCTCCCCGCCGTCCGCGGCGATGCAGAGTCGCAATCCGCAGGGCATCGTTTTGATGAGAACCACGCTGTGGTCGTGGGGTATCACCATTTGTCACCATCGACCATGCCCAATGGGGCTGTGGTTGTAAGGGTTGTAAGGGTTGTAAGGGGTTCTTGTGCAGAGGCTTGGGGCCATCCGACCATCATGCTCGCGCCGTTCTCCCGCCCTCGCAGCGCAGAGGGAAGGGGCCCTGGTAAGTGGGCACGGTCCCGCGGAAGCCAGGGTGATGATGTCGATCCACGGTGCCCTGGCGGGAAGTGCGGGAGGGGATCCTGTTCATCTGCTCTCTTTTTGCTATGCGATGCGATGGTCCCCGCAAGCATTGAACGCCACGAGATTGCAGAGCCAAGGAGCGAGGGTGACCAGAGGGCTGAAAGACGCAAAGGTCGCATCGATGAGGTGTTTCTTAGAGGCACCCCCATCCCCGCTGCTCGCGCTCGCGCAAAACGTTCTGTCGGCCCGGAGGGATAGTACGGAGAAAATGTGATGATTAACCTCCCAAGAAGATCCCTAACCCGGTAGCCACCCCGGGCAAGCATATCAGCCGTCCGCTCGGCACTCCACCAGCAGCAACCATCATCCGGGTTGCCATGTCGACTGAGGGATTTGAGAAAAAAATTGAGATGCCCTCCCCTCTCTCAAGACCCGCGCCGAGAGAACCCCTGGAACGGTCGTGTAACCGGCGCATATTGCAGGTGTAGGATGTCATGAATTGCTGATCGCCGGCATACGGCACGGAGGCTGGAGACTGGTTCTTCACCGTCGGGACCGTTGTCGGCGGCGGGTGCGTCTTTGTTTTAGCCCGAGGACAAACACCCTCTCCACCAGCCACCGACATTGGCTCGCCATAACCCTTGGTTGGCCAACTACGACCCAACTGGACCAACCGAACCAACTGGACCAACTACGAGCCAGCTACGAGCCAAACGGGCTGCTACGAGACATCTAAGCCGATGCAAACCAACAGGGTCAGCGATATCAATTACATAGAATTGATAGCATCGACATCTTGTCTGAATCGCTTCTCGCCCGTGAATGAAAGGCTAATTACCTTACCTCCACCACTGGGGTGGGCCGTTGCGAGGTTTTCTATCTGATTGGCTAGGAGCAAAACGCGTGTGGAATATCGAAGGTACGGAGTACTGTTTGGAAGCTTGGGAAGTGCGAAACCGAGGTGGTCTCTTGCAAGCCAACGGCTCACCCTGCCGGTGAGCCAACGCCTCGTGGTCGAGTTAACAAAAAAGCCAAATTAGCACCGAGTCGAAAGAGGGCTAATTTGGCCGAGATTGCCGGCTGAACATGTAAAGTGGGTTAATTTTAGAAAAATTAGCCCACATGTGAGTTGGCCGACCTGGTGCAGATATTGGGGCGGCTAGTGGTGACGGGCCTTGCAGAATATTGGGATAATTAGGGCGAACTATTTTCTGCTAATTTGCCCAAGAATAGAATCCAGCGCCTAATTAGCCCGAATGATTCGGTGAGGCCCAAGACCGACCTTCCTTCCAGCGCCTCGTGAGTGAGCGGGTGTACATGTTTGCTGCGTGCCTAGGTAGTACATCGGCAACCTTCCCACCATAGATCCCCGTTAGCGAGGTACCTTGCTCGCAGGACACTGCAGGCAAGTAGTGACTACGAGGAGGACTAGAGATGAAGTTTCAACAAGCGCCGTCTGCTGGCCTCCTTCATCTGGCCGATATCCACCAGAATCGCCTCTATATCTTGAAGGTCCCCCGGGACGCTGCGGTCTGTGTTTTTTTTGCTCTTTCTCTCAAGTGCTCTTGCGAAGAGCCGAGTCGTGCTCGCCCAACGCCACCACCTGAGATACGCGCAAACCCGAGGTCTAGCGCGTCGGACCAGGTTGTCCGCTATCAAGCCCCGATCGACGCGAGGTACTGTGCGGTAAGGTGACCTTGACACAAGAACCACGGCTCCTGCCGAGAACAGACCAGACCGGGGAGGGGGAAGGGAAGGGGGGGGGTAAAGGCCCTCGCTCGCATGAGGTGGAGAAGGCCGACAGGGAAGACAAAAAGGTTGGGGGTGGGAAGAAGCGAGCTACGGAAAGACTAGCTGTCAATCTTTGGCGGCAGGGGTGGACCCAGGTTCGCCAGGGACGCAAGGACCAGGCCTTGTAGACCCCGCGAAGGAACTCGTTCAAGCTCTGAGCTCCTGGTTCTTCCCGCCGTCATTGGCCTGAGCTTTGTGTGCTAGCCCCGGGATCCCTGCTCTTAGACATGCACGATCTTGACGTGAAGAGCCAATCTGAGCGCATTGCCGCCTGCGGGCCGTCTGCACGGCTGCATAAGCCGCCTAGTCGTCACACGAATCAACGTCCACAGCTGCACTTCTTCCGTAGATTGGACATCACACCATCCACACCGTCCACACCACCCACACCGGATCCCTAGGGTTTCCCATCCTGCTGCCGAGGTGCTTGCTACTGAGGTACCGCCCGGCCCCCGATTGCCTCCTGCAGACTCCTCGCAGCATCAGGCGTCGCCCCGTGGGGCGCGCCGGGTACCGCTGCTAACAACGGATTTCGCGATGATCCCTCCCCTGCCCCCCCCCCCCCCCTTCCCCCCGGCCTCTCAACCCATGGTGGTCCCTGCGAGCACGCCCGTGCAGACTCTGCAGGCAGAGCTGCCAGTCAGACGTCGTCATTTACCACCTTGTCCTACCACGACCATGCACGGCTCTCGACGCCGCTGCAAGCTCGGATGCCTGCCCGCGCCGGCCAGGCAAGCCAGGCCATCCACGTCAAGCGACCTCCAGTAGCCTCTGCGACTGGTTGCTTGGCTGGCCAATCCGCTCCTGACCGCTACTCAAGCGCTCTTGATTTGTAGTCCACTCAGATTTGGCAGTCCACACGCTGGGGTCTCAGACATGCCCCGACTTCGCTGCTCGTGGCCGAGACCAGAAGCCCCCTCCCGCGGCCTCGACCTTCTCTACCCCGAAGGCTCGGGTTTGGGGATGCGGAGAGAGAGAGAGAGAGAGAGAGATGAGCAAGTTAATTGCGCAACACTTCGTCGTCGGCCGATGAGCGAGCAAAGTCTGGACCGGTAAGATACGGTGGTATTTTGCTCTTTCTCTCGGTCTCGAATTGGAAAACAGCATTGACGCTTTCTCATAGGTTCCTCCGAACTAACGGGATATCTATCGGTCTCTGCATACTACACTGCGTCCGTGTGTGCTTCGGCCCCCTAGTGGACCCCGAACAGGATGCCTGCTCGACTGCAGCTGCAGCCCGGCTTACCACACTCTCTCCTGCGTGCGGTACGGTGAGGGGCACAGTTGATCGAGGCCAGCGGCACTCCGATCCAAAGCCGGATCCGCCCTCTCCCCTCATCCCCGCAGCTAGTCCCTCTCCCTGTCTCTCGCGCTTCTCGCGACTCAGAATTTGTCAAATATACCCTTCCCCCTTGACGTATGATGTTGGTCGGGACCGTTGTTGAATATACTACCCTGTTGGTGGACGGAGGAGGAAGGCATATCGATAAACAGCGAGGATTAGACGGCACAGAGCTGGGGATCGACAAGCTACCCTGGGGCATGGCCCTCATCGAGTGACCGGGATGTCCAAGGGAAGCTAGATTCCTCGAGAGTCGGCGTTCTTGCCATGAGCATGCAGAAGCCTGCATGATGGAGGGTAGGTCGTGCCAATAAGGATGCGGTGGAGGGGACGTTGGCACGCATGAGCTACCAGTTTAGTCGCTCGATAGCACCTAACCCTTGCACCCATCTTTTTCCGTACGTGACGACGGCTCCGGTGGGCATGTGGGAGGGGGGGACGAAAGGGGGAGGGAAGAGGGCAAGTCACCCGTCCCGTGCAGCTTCGACCGACCCATGTCACCCAACGTAACCCTCCCACAGCTTGCCCTGCTTGCCTTGCTTGCCCTGCTATGCTCGAGTGGGATTAGCGTTGGCCCTTTCTGCAGCCATGGCGAGCCTGGGTGACCTTCCGGCCGACCGCCCTGCCTGGTTGGCACCAATAGGGGCATGGCCACGGCTGGTCTTGCCCAAGGTGAACCAGCAGACAGGCGGGTTGCCGCTCGGCAGCCCACGCTAGGGAACGCACACGGACATGGGGGGCTAAATGCCTCCTTCGGATCTATTTTGCCCAAGAAGATTCAAAAATAGAACAGCACACAAAGTCCTCGAGAGGCTGTCCTCGCTGGTGATATAAGAATTTGCCCACTTCCACCCTCACCCACTGCTTTTTCTCTCGAGTAGGCTCAGTTGTAGGAAACCCCAAAGTGTCGTCCAGTCCAGTCCAGTCCGTTCCCGTTAGAACTCTTCCTCTCTCTTTAATACTCGACTCCTCTCCGGAAAGCGCCTTCGTCCACAGGCTCCCATATCAACTCGGCAGACAGTCCCTCGTCCAAACAAAAAAGCCCGAACCCAACTTTCAGTGAAAAGCAAGCCGGTCTTGCTCGGATCCAGTCATTCATTCGACTTTCAAACGTATAATTTAATATTCGTCTCGACAGAGCTTTCTTGCTCCAACCGTTGGGCATCGCTCCCCGGCTCGTTCCCCCGAGTGATTTGCCTCTGGCCATCTGGACCTTGATCCCTGGACGCTCAGCTAGGGCCCCGGCCACCCTGCTTCCCGCTTTCGCTCCGTCCATCCCAAGGCTCACACCCCTCTCCGGCCACACCCCCCCCCCCCCCCCCCCCCCCCCCCCCCCCCCCCCCCCCCCCCCCCCCGACCACCCGCCTCCACAACCAAGGCGTCTCCACACCACCTGGTGCTTGCCCGTTCACGCAGGTACCTCTTATACGCACTGCTTTATAAACCACAGGAAAGGGTACAAATGTCAACACTATCCCCCAACCACCAGGAGAACCTCGCGAGAGCACCTCCAGTTGCCATGGCTGTCGCAACATCCACCAAGGCCAAGGCCTCTTCCAAGGCTAAGAACGATGCCACACCAAAGCAAAAGACACAGATGCACCGTCGCTCAAGAACAGGTTCGTTTCCTCTTCGGTTTCGTCGCCCAATGGCTCTCTGTCTCTTCCCGCCGGGTTAGGCTCTTGCCTTCCCCTCCTTCCACCTCCCCTTACTGCTCCTATATGCTTCTATTTTGTCCCCCCCCCCCCCCCCTCCCCTCTTTCACTGCAAACTTCGGAATCCGTCTTTCGTGTAAGTCTCGACAACGAGCCGGGCTAACATGACTATCTGGTGAAGGCTGCTACACATGCAGGCTGCGAAGGAAGAAGTGCGACGAGGGTTCGCCCATGTGCACCGCATGCAAGCACCTCGGTCTTGTCTGCGAGTACAAGCGCCCCATGTGGTGGAGCAACAACGATGCGCGAAGGAAGCACAAGGACGACATCAAGATGATCATCAAGCGCAAGAAGCTGTCGGAGAAGGCCTCGCACACCATCCAGACCTCGATCAGCTCGCCGCCGGGCCTCTCCCACTCGCTGCCCACATCCGCGACCTTCTCGGACCCCATCGACCGGACGAGATCGGCGTCGATCGACTCGCACTATGGCTTCGACTTTAACAGCCCGCCTACCACGCACGAGTTTGGGTCGTTCACGCCGCAGATGCACGGCGATTACATGTTCCCCCCCTTCTCGCCCTACGAGATCGACGTCAAGACGGAGCGCCAGATGTTTGTCAACGACATCCCCACCCTGAGGGAGTCAACAACGTCCACCTTCAGCACCTTCCAAACCCCACCGCCCCCGGGCACCATTCTCCCCTCCTTCCCCGTCGAGGGCGAATGGACCGAGCAGGTCTACTCGGAGCGCCGCGAGTCCCTCACCGAGGAGACTCTCAATGTCAACTTCTTTGACTTCTCGCACGGCCCTTCGGTCAACTCGCGCCAGGTCGCCATTGAGCTCGACGAGGGTGACCAGAGGCTGTTTGACCACTTCATCCAATTTGTGCTCCCCAACCTCTTCCCCATTCTCGAGTCGAACCAGCACGGATCGGTCAGCTCCGACCTGATCCTTCCGGCGCTCCAGAGCAACAAGACCTACCTGCACTGCTGCCTGAGCATCGCCGCGCAGCACTACAAGGCCTACATGGGCATCCAGGACGAGGAGGCTATCAACACTGACATCATGCGCCACCGCTACGCGACCGTGTCATCGCTCTGCGACGCCCTCAACAAGGACGAGAACCACCAGCAGATCCTCGAGGCCGCTCTGGGCCTGATCATCTTCCAGACCACCGTCGGTCGGTTCGACGACAGCCTTCCTGACATCGCGTGGCACCAGCACTTCCAGGCTGCCGTGTCGCTTGTGCAGAAGCTAGACCTCCCCACCATCGTCTCCGACCCGACCGAGATGCTGCAGCAGACCCCGTTCAACATGACCCTCACCTCGTGGATCGACATCCTCGGTGCCACCATGCAGGGCCGCGCCCCAGTCTTCGCCCACACCTACCGGGAGAAGCACCTCACGGCCGCCAACCCGTCGCTGGGTCTGCGGGAGCTTATGGGCTGCGACGACCGCGTCATGTACTTGATCTCGGAAATCGCCTGCCTTGAGGCGCTCAAGAAGGAGGGCATGGACGACATCACTCTATGCAGCCACGTCCACGGCCTCGGCGAGCAGATCAGCCTGACCGAGGCCGGCGAGACCGGCCCCAAGATCCCCTTCAACGCCAACAACACCCTGAGCCCCAAGCAGCTGAGCAAGAACATGACGTCGGCCTTCCGCATCGCCGCCCGCATCTACCTCTGCAGCCTGGTGCCGGGCTTCCACCCCAGCCAGCCGAGCTGCATCGGGCTCGTCGACAAGCTGACGACGGTGCTCCAGCACATCCCCTCGGGGCCGCCGGGCTTCGACCGCTCCTTGGCCTGGGTCTACCTCATCGGTGGCTCCGTCAGCCTTGCTGGCTCCTCCTTCCGCACCTTCTTCGAGGATCGCATGGTCCAGCTCGGCGACCTTGCAAACTACGGCAGCTTCGGCCGTGTCGCCTGCCTGCTCCACGAGACATGGATCCAGGCCGACACCCAGGCCGCACACTCCCCGGCGAGCGCTTCGTCGGAGGCTCCACAGCCGTACGTCCACTGGCGGGATGTTATGCAGATGAAGGGCTGGGACTTCTTGCTGGTCTAAACCGCCGCTTGATTCCCGAGACCCTCAGGGTCTCTCTTCGGCTGGTCGAAGAGGCATTCGTCTGTATATTTTTACGCGCTGTGGCAGGAATGCCTCCCTCGTAGCTGCCGCTCACCGCACGTTTTGGTTTTTTCGCGCAACACCTTTTTTTGAGTTGATATCCACACATTCTAGAGGATGCCGCAAGGCAAATGAGTAAGAGAGGAACGAAGCCAGGGACAACTGGGGACACTTTTGGACACTTTTTGGACACTTTGGACACGGGGACGAACAGCGAGCAGGAGGTGAGCCGAGCAGCTGGACTGGAGCTGTCAAGGCAACCCACTCGCACACACAAGTTTTTTCCTTTACCTTCATACCCCTATGGACACGGGGGATTTTTTTTTTTCTCTATTTTGGAAGGGACGCTCTCCTTTGGTCCCTGTCGACTAGACCCCTCTGGGCCATCTAATACCTTCGTTTTCCCCTTCTATATCACCTGCATGGCCTGGAGTTTCGGGGAAGGGGAATCGGGTGTCTTTTTAAGGGGGGACGGGGTCACCCAGGGGAATGAGAATACCACCGGTTAACGATCAGGGGAGAGGACTACGGATCAGAGCATTTAGGGGGCTCTACGATGGGATGTTTTCTTAGTTGCCGCCGCTGCGGCGCTTTCCCATCACCTCTCACAGCAAGAGGCGTGCGAGGAACAAGTTGTGTATAATATCAGTTATACCCTGAAGTCAAAAAAAGACAAGTTCAAACTCAAAGATGAAAGCCCCCTTCTTGTGCCTCGAGTGATTGCTTGGCCCCCGCGCTCTCCTGCGCCAGGAAGCAAGATCAAAGTGCTGAACTGCCTGCAGACCACTGTGTAGGCCTGTAGACCAAGTGCCGTGCCGCCTCACCAGGAACCCGTCTTACCGTCTTACCCACCGATGCTTGACGAGCATGCAAGGTAATCTCAACATGGCAACTGACATAGGGCCGTACTCTACCCGTGGGACGGGGATGCCACACCGCGGCACTAGTTGCCCAACGCCGGGTTTTCAACCGGAGAGTCTCGGGTGAGACACGACCTAAAGCGCATATTGCCGCGATACGAAGGGTTTACCTCTGCAACAGGGGGGCCGAAGGATAAAGCAGAGCCCCCCTTCGGTTGCGCAACTTGTCATACGAGCACTACAGCATGGGGAAGGTACAGTATGTGAGCGCATGTGCTTCGGCGCGAAGCATCACCAACGCACCCATCCCAGCGATGCCATTTGTCCTTGGGCAATCTAGGGCTTTGCGAAGCGAGAAACTAGGGCAGCACAATCGGACCTGGCAAGAGCGCTCGCATGGATGGCCTCATTGTCGGGCCGTCGGGAGGACTCGTTACTCTCTCGCTCTACCCAGAGGCCTCCTCGCGGGGCGTGTGGGACAGGACGAGATTGCAAGTGCCGACACGGTAGTGCACTCTTGTGCGAAGATCCGCTGAGGAGCTGGCCAGAGGTTCACGACGATGCCCACGTTCACATGATTCTCCGCCCGCGTGGGCGTTTTCCCCCTCCGCTCCGGTGTCGCACGATGCCAGTGGCTCCCCTTCGATTGAGTCACCGCCCGGGGTAGATACGCAAGCTAGATGAAGCAGGCACCTAGGCGGGCCAGTACCGGCTCAATGTCGAGCGAGGACGAGTTAGTAGAGGGGCGGGCGCGATTGATCGACTCACTCCCGCTCTCTGTGCCGCGGATCTTCGCGGCACACCAGCTGGCGGCGATCCTCTGCGGGGCCTCTTCCCGGGGCCTCTTCCCGGGGCCTTGAGGAGTCCTCACAGCACGGGCGGCCGAAGCCCCTGGCGAGCTGAGAAGCGAGGACGTAGACCTTTGGCCACAGCAGCCCGCAGAAGGGGCTGCCCGGCTTGCCAGGCTTGCTGGGGCAGTGGCCTGTCAAAAGTGTCGCCTTCGGTGGCTATTCCGGTCAGTCGTTTGGCCTGCTTTGTGGGCGAGGCTGGCTCAAGCGCAGGAATCTGCGGCCGCGTCTGCTGACCTAGACCTCGAGGGGTGCACCTTGCTAACCTTGCCGTAAGCCAAAATCCATTGTACCTGCTCCGCAGGCTAGCAAAGGCCCTCGGATTCGTCGCCGGCTTCACCAAAAGAGAAAGCCGGACGTGGCTGGAGGCTAGCTCCTTGGGAGAGGGCGGTGGCTTTAGGGCCTTTGAGGGCCTATTTTTGCCACAGCATGGCAAGAGTGGGGACCTGGAGGAGCAAAGGGAGCCCAACGGCGGCTAGCCAAAGTGTTTCAACAATTGCTAGCCAATCATTCCGACCAGGAACCTCTTAGATACACCCACGGTAGCTTGACAGCCAGCGGATGGCCCGCCTCGCGCTTGCCTTTGACCTCGTCGACGTCTCTGGACCGCTCGCCGCCAGTCGCGGCGACAGGGTCCCCTTGGGGGCCGGCCGCGCTTCCTGTCGACCTCTCGTTCGCGCCGGGCTAGACAGGAAGAAACAAGCACTGCCTCACGACCGATTTGGCACCCGCTCACAGCGGTCGCTCTCGCGCACGCTGAAGCGGCGATGTGGAACTGCACGGTACTAGATGCTGCTATTCTGCGCTGGCCTTGGGCTCCCTGCCGCAATCCTGCTTTCCCTGTGGCCGGCGACGTCTTCCCACTCAGCCCTGTGGATGGACTAAGCTCCAAACATTTCGGGGGAGCCGCGATGATGTAGCGCGCCGGCTGCTGCTCCTCCCGGCCACTCGTCGACGACCCCTACTATGCTGCTGCCACCAGTGTGGCCGCATCTGCTCGAATCTGTTGGGCATAAGACGATCTACCATGATCGCCCGCACCCAGGCTGGTTTGTTTCTATCCACCTTTTGTTTCTCCCCCCCCCTGTTCTGTGGACAAAGCCAGAGCCCAACATCCAGACCCCGGCGACGGCTCTGACGACATCGCACGATTCAGCCTGACAGTGCTCCAGCGCTGATACGACTGGCCTGTCTCTCCTCGTCTTCTCTCTGAAAGTTTTTTTCCCCTTCTTCCTGCGTCTGCTAGCCGCACAATCATCGGTAAGCGCCTTTGTTCTCGATTCTTCTGGGCCTCGACTCCGACTCATTGTCAAGCACAGGTTCCTTGTTTGCCGCTGAATCACCCGTCTCATATTAGTCCCTCAGGGCACCAAGCACAACGATGCTAGTATACTGACTGCATCATCCCTCTTCCCCCTGGTATCCTCCTTCTCTCTTCAAGACCAGCAGCATCAGAATCAACTAGTACAGCGAATTCTCGATAGAGGCAAAGTATATGAGGCATACCTCAAACATGCCAAATATACCAAGACCACGACGCCTGGTTTGGCTCGCTGTCCTATGTGCGGCCCAGCTAGCAACATCAGCGAGCCTGCCGAATACCTTGTTCGAACGAGATGTTTCTTGCGCAGCCGACTTCACAAAATGCGGACAGGCGGGCCTTCCGGATTTTTTTTGCTGCTCCCAGAATTCTGTGTGCAATGTTCTCGCCGCCAATACGACGGTTCTATGTTGTCAACAGGGAAATGACTGCACCAATATCCAGCCCATATCGTGCGATGTCTCGCTTCAGGATGGGCAGAAGAATCCCACAGCTGGCATCAAGACGACAGTGTTTAACGTGCCCCTGGCGCACTGCGGCAGCGGGTTGTGTTGTCCCTTTGGCTACACGTGCAACTCGTCTAATTTATGCGTGAAGAGTGCCGACCAGGACACGGCGCCATCCGCCTCTGGAACCCCCACTTCCTCGTCTTCTCTGACCGCCACGTCGGGCCCGGAGAAGAGCACCTCGACTTCGAACACAAATAATGCTGCCTCTTCGGCGGCGGATCCCCAAGGCGCTGACGGAACTGCCACGTCCACGCCAACGCCCCCCACGGTGGGGAGTACCGAGAGCAACAGCGGGCCTCAGCCGGGGGTCGTCGCAGGCGCAGTGGTCGGGTCTATATTTGCGGCCTTGATCGTGGCTGTTCTTGCTTTGCTTTGTCTCAAGAAGCGCAGAGCCGAGCAGAAAGATGATGGAGATATTGCCAAGAGTATACGCTCTACCTCGTCGTTTGGCAACATTATCAGCCACCCGATCATGACGAACAACGGGACGATGCGCTCTGACTTCGCGAGACGGTCCCCTGGCGTTCGCTCAAGCAATTCGTCCTCGTTTGCCACGCAGGTGAACCAAGATCTCGAGAGGATAGCCGGGGATATTGGTGGTGCCCGTGGCTCGCCTCCGACAACACCGACACGAACGCCTAGAACTCAAGGCAGTGAGGGCGTCAAGGTCCCACCGATCCGGAACATGCGACAGAGTAGTATTGCATACGGCTACGGGGCGCCCAACACATCTCCTTATAACAACGGCAGCAACATTCACGGGCACAAGCCCTATCACGAGCCCGTGTCCCCGGTGGAGGCCACGGGGCCGGCTCCCCAGACGCCCAAAGGCCGGGAGCCGAGCTCAATGACCATCCCCCTCTACACCGATGAGCGCACACTCGGCCGGTCTGCAGGTGGAAATTCAAACTACCTGGAGCTACCTGGCAGGCGCCACAGCAGAGACACCACCTACACCACCTTCTCTGACATGCTCAAGCAGGTAGCCTTGGACGACGTCGCCAAGGGAAGAGAGCCTTTCGTTCCGCCTGGGGCATACAGTCCCGCCACAAGGCGGTAGCCTCAGAGAGGGATAAGGACCCCGTAAACATGCAGCGATGGTTTGAGGGATCTCGTCTGCCAGATTGCCGAGGGATATTGAACCCGGATCATCACATTCTTTCCTCAAGGAGTGTTCATACCAGTGGTTTGCATAGCGTTTTGGCGGATCTAGACAAATAGGCGTCCTGGATGTTCTGATTTTCATTGCACTTGAAGATTATTCCCTCGTTGCGCCAACACCATACCACTGGAAGAAGGATGCTGGACCAGAGATTATTATACCCCATTCGTTGAGGCGTTGGCTAGGTTAATGTTTTGATTTAGATTTGAGATATATTCTTTTTACCCATCCTTCATGAGCAACGCCCGTATCTTACTGTGAGAGAGAGAACCTTGCACTTCGCACCGCGCGTGAAGCCCATGTTCAGTGGTCTACGTGATCGTGAATATTGCATTGTATCGTAGTTCTCCTGAACTAAACGGCAACCCTGGGCATGTAAAGCCTCCAACCTGGGCGACAATTATCGCGAGACATGGAAGAAGACTCCCATGACATCAAGCACATCAATACCCCATCCTCCCACACAGTAGCTAGCACCGATAGCCCCCATGTCACGTCGTATGGGGGGAGGGGAGGGGGTGGATGCACTCGAACACCGACGGCGGACATACGATTCACTTCTCACACGGGGAGCAGCATCGATGTCGAGGAGGCGACTTGAGTCTCTTGAGCATAGCATTATGGGCAAAGGCTTTAGGTGTGCTCAACAGATACTAGCTACGCTGCTGACATCGCAGAACGCTCCCAATCCTTCCCCAATGTGCTGGTGCCTCGGGTGTGTATGCTAAGAGTCGACAGGGGATCTATTCGTATCGAAAATCCCTGCCATTCACTGTTTCTTCTTGTTGCCCGCGGCGGCAGCTTTCTTCTCAGCATCTTCTTTCTCGAGCTGCTCGAAGTCATCGGCCTCCTTGCGCTCTGCATACCACTGGCCGGCCTGGAGCACCAGCACGCCAACCAGGACTAGAGCCAGGATGGTGTTGCTAGCGCTCAGCACCTTGAGGCTATCCTCGCGGCCAAGAATGACCTCGCCCGTAAGCGGGCCGTCGTGCTTAACGCCGCCGACCTCGGTGTCCCAGATGCCGGCGCTCACTGAGCGCAGGCCCTTGACGATGTTGGCGATGTAGACGCCGGCGCCAATGACGTACAGCACCAGCGACGCGCCGTCGAACAGCACGTTGGCCTCGGATGGACGGAACAGCTTGATGAAGAAGCCGAGGAAGCCGACAAACATGATGATGTTGAGGAGGCGCGCGATCAGCGGGGGCGACTGGTGCATGAACTTGAGGTGCTGCTCCAGCTGGCCATAGTAGGCGTCCGGCACGGGGTCCGAGGTCCACAGCAGCGGGTAGTCATAGGGAAACGAGGCGAAGAGGATGCCGAGGAAGAAACAGACAGCTGCGGAGGGGGAAGAGGCGACAAGTTAGCTCTTGGTCTCCTGAAAAGAGGTTCAGGAAGGAGGGAGAGGGAAGCTCACGTCCGATGATTAGGAAGGTCGCGAATGACCCAGTACCGCGGTAGTCCTTGGACTGGGTGTTCTTGGACCAGTCCACCCAGGCTGATTTGGCCATGTCGAAGGAGTTTGGACGTGCCGTCTTCTTTATCGCGGGCTGCGGGCTACGGGAGCTCGAGGTTGGGGCTATAATGTGCGCGGGGCGCGGGCGCGGAGGGCTGTTGGTTGGCTCCTTCGTAGTAGCGCTGGCCGTTGGAGCTCTGGCGAGAATTGTTGGCAGAAGGGGCCGGCTCTGGAGATGGCTACGTGTCGGACGCCTCGGGGCAAGGTATGCGAGCAGGTGCAGGCGGATAGCTTTTCTGGGGATTGACGGACATTGGACATGCAGGGCTCTTTCAATGTCTCCCTCCAGGCTAGGGACCTCAGCCCCACTCCTAGCTCGGTGAATGGACTTGCCCCGCTAGTCCGCCTACGATTGGAAGCCTGACGCAAACGATAGAAACGGAGCGATAGGCGATAAAATTGCAACAATTGAGTCGGACAGGGCCGTAGACTAATAAGGTGCTCACATGTCTCGTTGCTGTCAGCCCATTCTCTAATCTGTAGTATCCCTTTTTAACTACATTCCCAAGCGGCCGTAACTGAACTGTGCTGCGCACCCATTGCTACATCACCTCGCCAATACTCCCGTCTAACCGCTTACATACAGCTATCCCCGATCTTTCTCCCGGCAGCAGCTTCCCCAAAAGCTTGCTGCTTCCCAGAGAGGAGCTCTGCCCGCCAGAAACAAACCTGACCGCCTCTGCCGCGCCCGCGAGCAACTAGCTCAAAGGGTGGTGTTATCTACCCATGCCTTGGCGTGCGCGTTCAGACGGTCCCCTTCCACGGGGAACTCCTTGAGGATCTTGTCGATGGCTGCCATGTCGTCCTCGGTGAGGGGGACCACCTTGGAGTTCTCCCGCAGCCGCTCGATGCTGGTAGTGCCGGGGATCGGGATGATCTTGGGCATGCCAGGGCGCTTGCCCAGCTCCACCAGCCAGTTGATGGCAATCTGGGCCGGCGTGGCCCCCTTCGACTTTGCAAGCTCCTCGACCGCCCGGACGAGCTTGATGTTGGTGTCAAAGACCTCCGGAGCGAATTTCGGCAAGCTCCTCCGCATGTCCTTCTCGGGTAGGTCCTCATACTTCTTGACATCGCCGGACAAGATGCCGCGGCTGAGGGGGCCTGCGAGTGCGGGTCAGCCGGCGCTGTCTTCACGCGGCGCGGACACAGATAATGGGAAGCAATGCTACACGGCGGGAAAGGGTGGGATCTTACAGTAGGCAAGGATCGGGATGTCGAGCTCGGCACAAGCCTCGGTGATGCCGTTCTCAAGCGGCTCCGTGTTCCACAGCGACAGCTCCACCTCGACGGCCCCGAGCTTGGCGATCTTGGAGGCGCGCCGGATCGAGGCGACGTTGACCTCGCTCAGTGCAGGGGCACCAATGTTCCCGGCCTTAACCTGCTCCTGGAAGGCCTGGATCGTGGTCTCAATGTCGACCTTGGGGTCTTTGCGCGCAGGCTCGAACTGGTGGATGAAGCCTTTGTCCCCGAGGATGCTCTTGGAGTGCTCGACACTCTTCTTGACGCCCTCGGGGGATGAGTCGAGCAGGAATGTTGGGTGGCCGGTGGTGCAACCCTTGATATTGAGCACCACCTTGTCCGCGTCCTCTGGATACTTGTCAAAGTACCTCTTCAGCACCGTCAGGGTATTCTCGCCATCCACGCTGCCATAGAACTCGCCGCCGTTCCAATAGTTGGCGCCCAGCTCGAGGGCGGTCCGCAGCACGGGGAAGATCTCATCATCGGTGAACTCCTTCTTTGCGAACCAGGTGAAGCCTGTCGACGGCCCATTCGGGTCAGCGCATTGCTAATGTCTCAGCGGCCAAGGCCTCGCAGACTCACCCATCAAGCCAAAACCAATGGGGCCAACCTCCTTGCCCTGAATTGTGTAAGTCATGGCTGCGGCACCGAGTCGAAGCACAGGGGCAAAGCGTGGGCGGGAACGGTCGATTGGTGCAAGCCCGGGATTTCAAGGGGATCTATCCATGCGCCTTTAAATAGTGCGGGCCGCGACAATTGTTCCCATGCCGAACACCGTGCTCTTTATACATGGCAGGTTTCTTCCCTCCTGCGGTGGCACCTAGACTGCCGCCTGTAAGGCGGACATCTCGACCGGAACCGTTCCCGGACTTTAGCCTAGATAGGAATCATTTACAGCGCAAACTCCGAGACAGCACCAGTTGTGGCGCACCGCACCGAGTCAGTGGGCCTCCCACGGCGTCCGGTCGGTCCATTGGGCGCTCTGTCGAGTCATTGCTCTACGTAAATCCGAAGAGAGCAGAGCTCAGAGGGCGCGACCATAGGGTGTTGGCGCCGGGGACGCGTCAAGTTGTCTCCGAGGCTGGGATACCGGGGGAGGGGGTTGCCTTCATATAGCAGCTATTTGGCTGGCCCATCGTCTGCCGAGTATTCTTGTGTAACACTGGCAGATTCATACGGCGGGGTTCCCGTCAGCCTACAATAGGTATCGAAACCACCAGGCCTTACATATCTCCTCCGCGTGTTGCCAGCAAGGAAGCTGTTTGCAGGCTTGGAAGTGGCTTCGCAAGCCATCTATGCGACAGGGAGCCCATTGGAGTACGGAAAGGGGAATAAGGAATCATATGTATTACACGTACAAGCACGCACCACTTCAATAGGCGCTGCGAGTCAATGGTCGTGCCTAGGACGACGGCGGTCCACTCTCTAGGTGGTATGTAACTAGGTAGGTACCTACCTTACCCTAGTGCTCGAGGGAGTCGCCAGCCTGCGTCGGCTCCTTGTTCAGGAACCGGAAAGTACCTTCACCACCTCGAAGTGGAGAAGCTCTTTCTTTTTCTTTGGGGGGCGGGGAGGGGGTCCTATAGAGACGACGAGTTGAAGCGATATTCGGCAGCTGCTAGTAGTGGTCATCACAGATCATGGACCCCCATGTACTTTGTTGTGTTTCCAGCACCGAAGCCCACTGCTTATCGCCCGTTTCCGAGGGACCACGATTGGCCCTGCTCCCTGGAGTAGCCGTAAGCTGCAGGCCGAGGCAGTTGGTTCGTCGCCAATTGCGGGGCTTATGGGGAAAGCTAGTGAGAGCTTGTGACTTCCCATCGCTGTGAGCACAAGGTTTCGGGTCCTCTCCCGCAATCTACCGGTCGCTAGAGGTATTACGTAGTCTGCTGGGAACCAAGCCGACCGCATGGCATGAGAAAAGGGGGGGATGGGATTGAGAGCTCGGAGGAGCCATCACAAGACCCAGCGTTACTTCCTGTCCCGAGCACCTCCCATCTAGTTCCGACGACTTCGGCCCGTGCTTCTCCCCCGGCTGCCCTCGCTCCCTTCCATAAGAAATCGAACCTCCGGCGCTCTTATAGCTTGCATCTTCTTTTAAGATTTGTGGAGACGCCTGCATCGGCCGGCCCCCCCAAATCATTTTGCTCATTTTAGCCCTGTCTGACGCAACACGCCGTCCCCTGGCTTCCCTCCCGCACTTCTGGTAACGCGAGGAACAGCAGCCTTCTCCTGGCGTATTCTGGCTTGGCCCGGCCTTGGCCCAGGGAAGCGAGCGCCTGGTCTCAGAATGCCGGATCATCAGGTCGCGCCAACCTCGGCCCTGTCGGGCCCCTCGCCCGGGTCCTCTTCCCCACCCGGTGCCTCGTCGCCGGCTACAACAAGTCGAGACCTGCGCCGCTCCTCGACGTTGCAGCTGACTAGGAGGCAGTCGGCCCAGGAGCGCATCAATGACATTCTAGAGGTCAGTCCGTGTTCTGCTGCGACGAGATTTCGATTTTTCCAGACCAAGCACAACCTTTCCATCCTCCCCTCACTACTGCTACCCGGAACCCTGCTGGGCCCTTGACTCGCTTTTGGGGTCACGTTTGGGGCACCGGTTCTTTTACCCGTCAGCGGAACACGCCTCCCTAGTAGCCGCGATGGCCGCCGCGCTTCGCTCATTATTTGGCCTTGGCATTGTCCGTACATATCTTCCCTTGTCACGCCCTCTCCGACGGGTCTTCCTCCTCCATTTAAGCCACATGCTGCCCCGATGGACTTGCTGACATCGAGGCCGCAGACAGCGCGCGACCGAGCCGAGTCCCAGGGATCGAGTCCAGGCGGGCGAAGTCCCAGGCTGCAGCCCCTCCTAAGGGACGAGTCGACATTGCCAAGGGGGATTGACGAGGAGAGCAGCGGCGACGACCAAGGCGTGGTCATTCGCCCACCAAGGCGCCACCCTGCTCTAAACTACCAAACGACGACACCGTCCGCTACGGGCACGGGGCCGCGAACTAGGAAACCAACCAGCCGAAAGTCGTCGAGCTTCTTAACCCAGGAGCAAGCCACGGGAGGAGTCAGTAGGTCTGGAGACTCGACCGTGGCTGGCACCGACGAGAGCGAGAAAAAGTGGTGGCGGGATGCCTTGGCCAACTTCCAGTCGATAGAGCTCGAGAACAAGGGGAGCGTGGCCAGAGACCACCTGGCGCTCGGTAAGACTTCCAAAGAATGTCTACAGCCCGTCAGTGCTAATTATGATTCCTTTCTCCAGAACGGACGTTTCTCGCGTGGTTGCGTACCTCGCTCGCCTTCGCGTCGATAGGCATTGCCATCACGCAGCTCTTCCGCCTGAATACATCCATCTCTAACGGGGAAGGTGTCCCAGACACGCTGCGGCACCTGGGCAAGCCTCTTGGCACGACTTTCCTCGCGATCAGCATTGCTGTCCTCTTTCTAGGATACAACAGGTACTTTCAGTCTCAGAAATGGGTCATGAAGGGCAAGTTCCCGGCGAGCAGAGGCACCATAATCTTGGTATCCTTTATCTCGTTTGCAGTCATTGTTGCGGCGTTGCTGGTTGTTATTATTGTTCAACCATCGGGAACCTGATGGGGCGGCTCTTTGGGGGGGGGGGGGGGGGGGGGGGGGGGGGGGGTTATGGAAGTGGCGCGACGATGGATCAACTGCCTATCGTGCCTCCATCGGTTGTGCCGTAAAGGCATTGCGTTTGTTTCCAACCATTAATACCAGGTGCACTGCCATGGCCAGTGCCGCAACTTACTGTAATGACCAATGATGTTGAATTGGCGGTGGTCTCCGAGAGTATATATGTATACAGTTGAATGTATGCCACTCTAGCCATACTATCACGCGCATAATTTGGCCTCGCGGCTTCTGGTCTGCCATTATCTCTTTCTCTTGTTGATGGCTATCGAAGGAGCCAATCATTTGTTCCTGGGCCATTATGCTCGTACCGCACCAATCCAACATGTCCTAGGTTGTTGAAGAACTGATTAGGGCAGCAGCCCACCAACCAGATGACATCACAAGCGCGGGCGACGCGCTAATCCAAACAACGTTTGCCGCCAGACGCCCCCCAAGACGGTACTCCTTCTCCCACCACATCGTCTCGACCATGGCGCCCAAGGCGGCCGCTGTCGATATTGCTGCTTTTGCGGCGACGCAGCGCACGCTGCTCGATGCGGAGCTACAGGCCGAGGTGGCCGAGACGGCCTCACTCGTCGCTGCCCACAGCCCCGCGGCCTTGCAGAGGGCTGGCGTCGCTCTCACCAACCTAGTTGTAAACGCCCAGCGGACAGGCCTTGGCGGAAAGACCGTCCTGGAGCTCGGGCCGGACGCCGCCACTGCTGGCTCAGATGCTGAGCTGCCTGAACACGGCATCCGCACTGGCGACATCGTACTGGTGGCAGAGCAGCCGGCCGGCAGCGCCAAAAAGCGCGAGGTCAAGGAGCTGGAGCGCAAGGGCGCCAAGGGCGTCGTGACCAAAGTGGGCAAGGGCACTATTGGTGTCGCGCTGGACGAGGAGAGAGAGGATGTCGGCCTGAGTGGCCGTGTGTGGGCCGTCAAGCTGGCGGATGATGTCACCTACCGACGGTAAGGGCGGTTCTCATATCTGTCTACGAGCGCCTGCCGTCCGATAGAAGGCAACCCTACCCTGGGGCGCGTTCTAGGCAAGACCGACAGAGAGCGCATGGCTGATGGGGAGGATAGGATGAACCAGACGATGGGAAAGCTCCAGGAGATGCCGGAGGCGGCGCAATCCATCTTCATCCGAGTCCTGTTCGGCCAGGCCTCGCCGTCACCCATTGGCCAGGACCTGAGCAATGATGCGGATGTGGGAAAGTTGGACTGGGTCGACCCGACTCTCAACGAATCTCAGAAAGATGCTATCCGCTTTGCGCTCAAGTCCAGCGAGATTGCTCTCATCCATGGACCGCCAGGGGCAAGTAGCCCCGGGACTTGCGGCGTGCCTGGTACCTAGGCTTACTCGAAACAGACTGGCAAGACACACACACTCATAGAGCTCATACTCCAGATGGTCAAGAGAGACCTTCGGATCTTGGTCTGCGGGCCTTCCAACATCTCGGTGGATAACATTGTCGAGCGGCTCTCGCCGCACAAGGTGCCCATCGTCCGTCTTGGCCACCCAGCCCGGTTGCTCCCCTCCGTCTTGAGCCACTCCCTCGACGTCCTCACCCAGACATCCGAAGCCGGAGCCATCGTCAAAGACGTGCGCGCCGAGATGGACGCGAAGCAGGCGTCGATCCGCAAGACGCGCAACGGCAGGGAGAGAAAGGCAATCTACGCGGACCTCAAGGAGCTCCGAAAGGAGTATCGGGAACGCGAGCGTAGGTGCGTCAGCAACCTCGTCGGGGGAAGCAAGGTCGTGCTGGCCACCCTCCACGGCGCCGGCGGCTTCCAGCTGCGCAACGAAGAGTTTGACGTCGTCATCATTGACGAGGCTAGCCAAGCGCTCGAGGCCCAGTGCTGGGTGCCGTTGCTCTCGGCCAAGAAGGCCGTCTGCGCGGGCGACCACCTGCAGCTGCCCCCGACAATCAAGTCGCTTAACTCTAAGAGCAAGCCGAAAGCGAGGGAGGATGCAGGGCCCGGTACCACGAAGGGGGCGACCTTGGAGACGACCTTGTTCGACCGGCTCTTGGGGCTCCACGGTCCGTCCATCAAGAGGATGCTCACGACTCAGTACCGCATGCATGAGAAGATCATGCGATTCCCCTCGGACGAGCTGTACGAGTCCAAGCTTGTGGCTGCGGACGCGGTCAAGAGCCGGCTGCTCAAGGACTTATCCTACCCGGTCGGGGACACCGACGACACGCGGGAGGCTCTCGTCTTCATCGACACTCAAGGTGGCGACTTCCCGGAAAGGAACGAGGACGAAGAAGCAACCAAGAAGTCTCTAAGGAGTCTCCACGGCGAAAGCAAAAGCAACGAGATGGAGGCAGCCCTGGTTCGACAGCATGTGCAGTCGTTGGTCGAGGCCGGGGTTAGGCCAGAGGACATCGCCGTCGTGACGCCATACAATGCACAGGTATGCAGCCTCAGGGATGTCGGGCTCCCGACAGCTTTATTGCATTAAACTATAGCTCATGGGTTGCCACTGACACTTGGGATGAACAACCATGCAGCTAGCCGTGCTTGCCCCGCTGAAAGAGACATTCCCCGGAATCGAGCTAGGCAGCGTCGACGGCTTTCAGGGCCGCGAGAAGGAGGCCGTCATCGTGACCCTCGTCCGGAGCAACTCCGACGGCGAGGTCGGTTTCCTGGGCGAGAAGCGACGCCTCAATGGTGAGTGCACTCCATTTCGGCCAAGCTGCCCGCGCAGACAGACATTTCGGAACCCCGGGCATCACAGCGGCACGAGTTAATGCAGGGACCTAGTTGCGATGACACGGCCAAAACGCTCACTAACGATCATTGGAGACTCGGAGACGGTCAAAAAGTGAGTGACGACTACTTTCTTCTCCTTAGTCTTACAATCCCCCCCCCCCCCCTAGCAGGGTATATTTAGGCCTATCACCGACACTCGGCCGTGCACGGATGCGAGGCATGTTCCTCGTTTCCCACATTTGACACAGCTCGAGACGCGCCCTCGCCGGTCGCAGGAAGCTAGCTCAACTGACATGTGCGTAGGGGCAGCAAGTTCCTCCACAAGTGGATGTGTTTTCTCGAAGACAACGCGGACCTTCGATACCCGGACCTGGCGTCCCTGGCAGCATAATGCGAACCGCCATAGAAGAGGCGAGGAATCCAGCATTCATGCGGATGGGTGGACAATGGGGGGAAGGACCCAGTTTGAGCTTTATGCTCCAACAAGAAGAGAGGAAAAGAAGCAAGAAGCACAGGCGGCCTCTCTCCCACTCCTTTCTCGAGGCGGCTACTATCGCCAAGTAGGAAACCCGCTCGCAACCATCCCACGTCGCTCCCGCGCTCCTGGGCGCTTTCGTGAACCACGGATTTGTCCTGTGCATCAATGCAATCGTAGATTCGACCCACGAGAGTCGCCCCTTTGGTACAACAAAGTTTCGGTGCAGAGCCGGGCGGGAGCGGAAGCAGTGGCCCACCGTACGGGAGTGGTTGAAGAAGGCGGCGCCAGAAAATCAGACGAATGACGAGATGGGCCCCCTGGCCATGTTTCAGGTTGCATCTGCGGGGACAGCGCCTTTCCCTTTCCCGGTCTTGCGAAATCTCCCTCCTACCCCTACCCGAGGCGAAAAGCGGGGTGTTGACATGGTTCTGTCTGGCCTCACACCCTTCTCCCAAGCCTTATACACTGTTGCTGTGTATAAGCCTCTCTCCCCTCCCCTTCCCCCCCCCCGGCGAAGGGCCGAAGCAACGACAGAACCTAGTCCTCTCGTAGAATTTACGGGCCCAGAAATTGGTTCGAGAAAGCTGCCTTCTCGGTCTAGAGCGTCAGCAGCATCCTTCGGATGATATTCCACGTGGCCGCTGCCCCCCCCCCCAAAAGACTGGTCGTCAGCCGAAGCCTTACCTTTCTCACCGCATTCTTATCACCACAGCGAAGAGGCGGTCCGGAGAGCAGGCTGGATAGAGAGAGCCTTCTGCGCACCGCCTGTAACGGCGTTGCGGTCGTGTTTTGTACAATGTTTCGCGACGCTAACTCAGCGTAGCATTGGGCCTATCGATAGTATCATCACCATCACATCGGAGCATCTTTTCGTCATTATTGCTTCTGTGCGCGGGCTGCAACACAACCAGGCCGAGTCTGTCAGTGCAGTGTTTCGCTAGGCTCCGGGGGGGCCAGCGAGCTGGCGGCCGCGAATACGGCGGGGCTCCAGTTTTCCAGCGCCAAAAAGATCTCAGCAGGGGGGAATGCGGACCCAAATAGCAGCACAGTCTCACGAAAAGGCCCCCGAGCTTCAATGTCGGGTGTCCCTTGCGCGCGGCTGTGATTGCTTTAGGAGACATCGCCGCGCCGATGCAGGAGGTGAGAAGGATAGTCGGCCGTTGCGCTAGGGGGGCTTTGGAGGGGTCAGCCTGCATCTGCATGCTGCACTCCAACGCTGGACCTGATCGCTTCCACAGAAACGCAGTCGAATCATCAAAGCAAAACAGCAAGAGAGCGCGGCAGCCAGACGCGGGTTCGCAGGCGGCTAGACCGGCTTGCGCACCGCACCAAATATGCAGAGTCTCGGGCAGGCGGCTGGCCGGTCCTTCGTCCTTAGTGATGAGTTTTTTTTATTTATGCAAAGCTCGCCTATCATCCGCGGCCGACTCGGCGCAATGTGAAGAAACACAAGAGGGGCGAAGGGAGGGCTTGCTTGGGGGTGAGGCATTTTGCTTCGGACCCTGCGAGCCTTGAGCGCTGGGGGCCACCGCTTATTACTTGTCGAGGTTTTGGTTGCGCGCGGGAGAAACCCTACCTAAGGTGGGTAAGATAGCCAGCGTCGGGTGTTGACAATCTACATGTCCCCTTCGCACTACCAGAATTCTAGTCTGGATGGTTGCCCGATGAACATTCCACCATCCCTCCCACTCCCCTCCCACCCCTTCCTTCCCCCAAGGCCAGATGTCACCCCCAAAATTGACACTTAAGGTGGGGGAAGATCTTAGGTGAAGAACCTGGGTGATATGACGACCAGCCGCACGGTTCCAAGCTCCCTGGGGAGATCAAACGGGTAGAAGAGGACACACTGGCGAGCTTCACGAGCTTTGAGCGTCCCATGTTGGTTTCGCATAATGGGTCGCTTGGGCGGGACGGCGCTCCGAATGACGACGGCCGCGGATCGAGCCTTAACGCCCCTTGCCTGGCGTGCCTGGGTATGGGTTGCTACGCCACACAAGTCGAGAGGTTACAGCGAAGACGGAGAGACCCTCCCTTCCCTACACTTGGCTCTCTCCGGGGAGATGGTCGGGGCCCGTACCGTACGACTTTACTCTGTTCAGGGCTTTAGGCCGGTGCTACCATGTACTGTACTGCCGAGCAGCAGGTTCCACCAGCGTCCCTGCGGTGTTTTCGCTTGTTCGTGGAGTCTGACACTTGGAGAGTCAGCCTTCTCGAGCGAGTCTCACGGCCTCGGAGGGGGCCTGGAAGGATGTTGCGCAGTATGTTGTACCAGGTCACATTGATTTCGCGACGGCCCTTGAGGCGGCTGTACTGTGCTGTCCCACAAGGAGCATAAACCTGAATTCTAATACCTAGAGGCATTGCGCAATTGATTGTCTGGTAGTCAATGCTTGGATCCCTGATATACCTCTCTATCTGCTTTCCACCTGCTTTTCACGGAGGCAGGGGTCGATGCTAGCGCGCCACGCTTTCCGGTTCCATAAGTTCCATTTCGGGTTGGGCTTACGATCCGCGGCCATCTCCCCTTTGAGTAGGCGGCAGCTGAGGAAAGTTTGAACTACGAGCACGGCCTCAACGCCTCTCAGGAGGTGCGCGTTTTCAACCTTTCGAGGCTGAAGCCACAAAAGGCCGCTATTGTGGATCTCTGATGTCTTGCCTGGGTCTCGGGGTCCCGGGTTCAACCTTCGAGCGGGAACATGTCAAACAGAGGGCTAGAGCGCTGCTTGGATTATTAGTGCAAACGGTGGCTCTCCGTGGGTATCACAGGGGCCATCCTGGCAGACTCCGCCATCGAGAACGCTATCTAGAATTGGGCCCAACTTGGGTGTTCCCCAAGGATTGTAGACCATGGTGAGCTTTATTTTGGTGGTCGAGTAGCCTTCTTAGGCTCAAGAGATTAAAAGAAATGCGGAGGAGCACCGGGATGAACCGCGGCGCGGAAGGATTGTAGAAAAGGATTCCATGCTGCTACTAGGTCCCTTGGATTGAAGGGGGAAAATAAAAGTCCCGTCGATGCAGCAATGCAGCGGGGAAAAAAAAAGGATGAAGGGTCGCACAGCACGAAGTAGATGCACGCCCATCACCAAAAAGCTCGACTTTGGCCCCCCCTCCCCTCTATGGGCTGCCGTCATTGCTTCTCTGATATCGGGGCACATGACCTCCATCCTCGAATGGCATCAGGGAGGAGGCGCCGCATGGCGCTCAAGATGTTATCTCAAACTCGGCCGTAGGCAGGGGTACAACGGCGGAACTAGGCATTGCATTACCGTCTTGGAGCCTTGGAATGCAGAAATTATGGAGGTGTGTGTGGATGCAGACAAGCAGGGAAAGAAGCCCCAGAGTGTGGTATTGCTCGCTCGCCACCTGGACCGGCTTTTTCAGCGATCCCATCACCAAGACTTCTTCCCGCCCACACCGACTTTTATGCACATTCTTCGGCCTCCCGTGACCGACCGTGGACGGGCGATCCAAGCCGTCGTCAGTGCCCGAGACTTGGGCCAGGGGTCTCGGGCAAGGGCAAGCATGCCTCGCTGGCCGGGCGATTCTGGCCATGAGATCCTAGGTATCACAACATGCGCCGACGTAGCTTACTACCTAGGCATTTAAGGTAGTACGCAGGGCGGCCACCGTGCAAGGCGGATATCAGGTTGACGTTGGTCGACTAACCTGCGGCAGGCGGGATGATGTCGTCGATGGCCCGTTTGGGCCAACTAGCGGCAAGTCAGGTGCCGCCGCCGCCTCTTTCCCCGGCCGATCTTGCCGCTCAAATCTTTTTCGCAATCGAGCACCACTTTTATTTTCTGGCTCTTCCTCCTCCTACCAGCCGTCCGTCTTCGTCTCTGCGGCCATGCATAGAGCGGGCACCGGTGGCCCGTTCTAGCGCTTCTATCGACCGCATGACCCCTTTCGAGCTACGTAGAGCCACGCCAAACCTCATCTCCTCCGCCCGGCCCCCTCCTCCCCCCAGTCGGTGTCGACAAGCACGAACGAACACGAGCGAGGGGGCGGCCCAGGCTTTGGTGCAATGCCAAAGCCTCTCCGCACAGACGAGGCCAGCGAGATAGTCTCGACGGCAACCCATGCATATGTGCGTTCTCGATGTATTATGAACGCCTCAGCTCGTGTTGGGGGACCCCTCGATGCCTACCAAGATAAGCAAGAGACACCCCCCTTTCTCCACCCTGCGGGCATGGACGCGCACCCCCTCCCCCTCCCCCCCTCCACCCCGTCTCATCCGACCATCCCTGCCTGTCCAGGATCATAGTAGACTGGGCGGACATGGTGGTGGTGGGCTAGTACGCTCTTGCTGTATGCGTACATTTTTGTGTTGTGGTCTGCGTCCGGAGCAAAGCAGGAGCTTTTTTGTCTGCCAACCTGTTGCTCCCTTGCCTCTCTCTTCTCTGGGCTCTCTATCCGCCTTCTTCCCCTCTCTCGGTCTGCCTTGGCCTTCTCTCTTTCTCTTTTGCTCCTGCCCCGATCCTCCGCTCTTTTTCTTTTTTCCCTTGGTCTTCGATTTCCCCAGCCCCTCTCTGCCGGCGTATTACTAGATTGTGCGCCGGCCGACTTGAGCACGCCCTCCCATTGGCGCCGGCTGCTCGTTTCATCCGTGTGGTCTGCGTGTCCGCCCGGCCGGCTCGTGTCCTGTTACTTGTTTATACCCCATCCAGCGGTGCTTCTCCTGCAGAAGCTGCCCAGAGCTGCAGCTCCGCGCCGAGCAGCTTCGGCCAACCGTCGCAGGAGCTGGCTCATGATACGTGATGCGCCAGCCGGGGTCTCCCATGTTTCGCGAGCTCTCCGCTGCCCGTCCATAAACTGAACCTGGTCCCCTCGCCGTCGGTTGGCGCACCACGTCCTAGCCTCGTCGACTTTGGGCTGGCTCCATTCTTTTTTCCCTCCCCTCTCGACATCCCTCAGTAGAGCACCCACGGTCCAGCCGCAGGAGTCGCCTACCGGCCACCACCTCGGCCTTCTCATTGATCGGCCGGGAAGAAGGGTCCTGGCAGCTCCTCGCATCCTGGCAACGCCTGACGACCCTTGAGTCCGTCCATCCATTCAGGTGTAAGACAGATCGCCGCATTGCTGGCCATGTGGACCGCGATATGATAGGGGCGAGTCGTCTGTGCTGAGAAAAGGAGAACGCTTGACCAGACACGAGGAACCAAGACAACCAAACGAACCACCGGGGCAGGCTTTGTCAACCCGTCTTCATGCCAGATGGCTTGGAGGAGCTCGTGCCTTTATCAACCACCTCGGCCTCCCCCTTTCTCCCCCTCTCCCTACCTTTTCAACCTCTAGTACCGCCCGGCCGTCGCGGCTCCCCCTCGACAACGGTACAAGGAGCCTCGTGAACTGGGCCAGGCCGCACCGAGCCCGAGCCCCTCGCCGTGCGACAAGATGCCTCTGTGGAAGTCAGGCTCCACCGCAAGCCGCCCCAAGACGGGCAATGCCAAGTCTATCAGAGGAACTATCTCGGGGCCCATCCCGATCCCCAACCCTCTGGACGACGACGAATTTCCTATCAGGAACCCAGGGACAAGCATAGCTGCCACGAGCCCGGCGCCGCATGATGACGAGTTCCCGATCCGCACCCGAGGTGCAGGGATCGCCAGCCCGGTGCCGCCGGAGACCGAATCGGAGGCGCCCATAGACCAACCAGCGGCAGAGCCAGCAGAGCCAGCGACGGACCCGGTGTCAGAACAAGAACTAGAACCGGACCAGGAGCCTGAATCTGAGCCTGAGCCAGAGGTCGAGCCCGAGTATGAGCCGCTGCAGCCGCCGCCCGCTGACCCTTCGATCGCTGTAATTGTTCCAGAGATCAGTCCGGACATCACCCCAGAGGCCCTACCGGAGCAACCGCAAGAAGCCCCGCCCCTCCCACCTACAGATTTGACCGAGCTACCGGACCCGGTGGCTAGATCGTCTCCCCCCCGGGCCTCGCCGCCCCGGGGCTCGCCGCCGCGGACGGCACCTATCCGGCAATTTGCCCTATCCAGCTCCCCTCCGAAGGAGCGGGCCGAGGAACCTGCCTCGGACTTGCCCTTGAGGAGCCCTCGACTAAGAAACTCACCACCCCGCGCATATGTCCCCGCGCCTGCGCCCGCACCGGGACAAAGAATCAACCCCATGAATACCTATCGGTACTCGACGGTGAGCGAGACGCCAACGGGCCAAACGGCCCAGAGTAAAGATAGGGATACCCCTGCACGAAAGAAGTCAACACTGCGGTCGACATTCAGCAAGCTCTTCGGGCGCAAGAAGAAGAAGAGCAGCGGGAGCCCAGATAACCGTGCATCTGCACATATCTCTGAGCTCCCGACGTCATCGCAGCATCATAGTGTGAGTGCCTCGCCTGTATGTCTTTGTGGTGGCCAGGGGGGTCTAACATTGCTCGCGCAGGACCCGACCGCCCTCAGCCGGGTGAAGGAAGGCGAGCCCAAACGCTCTGCTTCGCTCCCCATTACCGAGTTTGATCGCCCCTTACGTTCGCATTCCATAGGTCCGGATGACATAATCGCCATCGAGAGTGCGCGAGACTCCCTCCAAGCCGATTCGCGGCCTGTGAGGAGACGGGCCGCCACCGCAACTACCAGCCGGCTATACCTACAGCCCCGCCGCGACGTAGAATGGGGTGGCGGGCTGTCGCCGCGGCCTGCTAGCACCCAAGGACGCGGCAGTGGAGTCGTGCTAGGCGAGGAACACCCCGATGAGATCGGCCGCGCCATTACGAGTGATAATGACAATGCGAACGGTCACCGGCGCCGATCCCGTAGCCTCTCCGGCCTGAACGACTACGTTAGTGGTCGGGCCGGAGTGCGCCGGCGAAGCGATGAGATCCGATATTGGCGAGAGTCGTACGACCCTGGGTTTATGTCACCGCTGTCATCGAATGCGCAAGAGGATAACGACACGACCGGTGGCTTAGACGTGGACCCCGAGTCGCCCCTGGACGCGCGCCCACCCAAGACGCCGCCCCAGCCTTTCAACTTTGGCTCCATCTCCAAGGATATGGTTGGCATGAAGATTACGCAGGCGGCGAGTATCGACACCCGCATTGGCAGCCTTGAGGCTCGAACACAGAAGATCGAGCGGGTGGTCAACCAGCTCTGCCACTCAGTTCCTGGCTTCAAGTCGCCCTTGGCCGATAGCTCAGCCCGTGCCGGATCTTCCCAGCTGCTCATCGGAAACGATCAGCCCGGCTTCGCATTCACTACTGCGGCGCCACCCATGATTCCCGCCATTTATCAGGCGAAGGGCACATCACGGTATAGCAGCTCGCGGCACTCGGTAGAGACGGACGCGCACTCACAGACCTCGTTTGGGGATGCTCCAACATATATCGGCTCCCTGCACCCTCCCTCCTCGTCGGCCACGCAGTCCCAGTCACTCACCAGCACGGCACCCCCAGCCGTCAGCCCTCTCCACCGCCCCACTTCGACATCAACCGTCCGCGGAGCCGCTAGTCTGCCAACCATGGGGCGCGATGCTGGCGACGGTGGTCCTCCCACGGCGGAGGACCACTCGTCGCTTGTTGCGCAGCTCGAGGCCGAGCGCGCCGCTCGCCTAGCCCTCGAAGCCCAGGTCAAGAAGTTGTCGGAACGCTTGAACGCGCTATCCACTACCATGTTCGCCATGATCGGTGGCCCTGCCAAAAGCCGATCTCAGGAGCGTTTAGCACCACCAGTCCCCTCTGAGCCGGTCCCGAAGCCCCCTATCCCGAGCTCGCACGGGGTAAAGACCCTCTCGGTATTTGAAACCTCGGACGATGAGGACAACGGGAAGAAATTGAATGTCAAGAGCCCTCAGGATGACGAGAAGACAGACGACGAGAGCGTGCCTGACGACTTCCAGACGCCCCGGGAAGATAGGTACCCTCCGCAAATCTACGGGGCCTTCGGTGAAGAGCTGCGTGACGACGATGTCGAGGACGATGACCCAAAACGCAAGAAGGCAGCTCGCACGCTGAGTTTGAGCCAGTTGACGCTCAAGAAGGGGGTGCAGGCGCAGGTTTAGTGGTCCATCTTTTGGGAGGATGAGTTGCCCGCGGTAACGCCTAATGTCTTTTTCACGTCTGACGTTGTCATGAACGACCTACGCGTACGCCATTCGGAGTTGAGAGTTTTGTTGAACAACCTAGCGAATCAGCGGTGATGGATTTTACCGCGGCCGCCCGCCGCGTTTCTCTTCTTTGCGCTTCCGAAACCTTCGCCCCTTGCATTATCGCCTACCCCGATTTATACCTCGGTTCCAGTCCCAGCGACGCACACATGGACGTCCTATTTCTTTCAACTTGTCTGTACATTAAATATATACCAACTTTTTTTTTTGTTTCTTTTCGTCTAGCGGCATATCTAAGGCGCGAATCCTCCTCGGTCTACTCAGCGAGATCAATATCAAGCAAGCCAACATCGTTGGTTTTCCTCCATTCGTTTCTACCTACCTCCGGCTCCTTTTCCTTCAAAATGTACACGTGCTTCTTCGTACTATACCATCCAGGAACGAGATTCTGGGAATTCAATTCAGTTGCATTGCCAAGATATCCCCTGTCATTCTAAGCGGTAGTGGATAGGCCCCGCGGGTTTTGCTGTGCATGTTTACTTAGTGTTGAATCGGCATTGAGTCGTGCTATTTTGGCCCTTTCTGCCTGGCAGCTGTTAAAGTTTTTACCTGCCTGCATCCCTGGGATGGTAATACCTAACAATCCAGTGTATTTCGATGTGGCAGGGTTATGTCTACTCTATGTTGTGCTCTCGCGTCGTGAAGACCAACGGTCTGCTACCCTTTCGTGCCTAGTCGAACTGGAGCTTGTTTGCTATAGTATACTCATTTCAGGGGAACCTCAGCCATTGTACAATGTAATACAGCGCGACCACCCGACGGCCCCTGACCACTTGCCGTCTGTGGCACAGTCTAGTGACCTGAAAGCTTGATCTAGCTCGTAGGGCAAAGCTAGTAAAGTTGGATGGGCTGGAGTCTCAGTGGGTGTTAGATGACGTTAATACAGTCCGGGAGCGTGGGTGGTTTATACATTGGCTTCGTTGAAGCTGGGATCGAATAGCCTCTTATCATCGAGACCAAGCAGTTCATTAAACCTTTACCAGGATCAAGCACTCAAGAGATCGTCATCTGTGATTTGGAATATATTAAAACAGCCATTATTCATTACAGCAACCCACTGTAAAGCTAGGAGTGTCTAAACACTCGACTGTCCTAGGCTTGGCAGGCCACTACGAGAAAGAGAAGAGAAAGAAGAAACCCTTCCAGTGCGTAATGGTATCATCGCTGGCCATGCTCATCTCGATCCAATCGTACAACCTGCTCCAGTTCCCCCAAAAGTTTGCTCCAGTTCCGTGGCCTAGTGTACTAGGTATTGCGAACCAGTGCGTCGCCAATCCAGCAAGCTGCGCCGACGCCATACAAAACAGAAGCTAAGGCGGCCGTCCCGTCGTCCTTCATCACTTCATCAGACATCCCGCCGGAGCTCAGAATGCATCCTCAAAGGGGCAGTCGACGCTGTCGTGCCCATCGCGCTCGCACAGGGCGCACCACTTGCCGGCGTCCACGACGCCGCTCTCCTTGCCCGCCACGGGGCCGGCATCCATAGGGTTGGGCAGGATGCGGACCGTGTCGGGGACCGATGTGGGCGCCTTGGTCTTGATGGGCGACAGCGGAGCGGGCTTGATATCCTCGTGAGCGCCAGGGACTGTCAGATTCTTGAGACCCTCGCGGACGACATCCCGGCCCGTCTTGGCTGGCCCGCCCTCCTTCTGGACCGCCTCGGAGCCGAACATGTTGGAGCACGTGAGGATGTCGTGCCCACCCGTCTCGCAGATCTCGCACCACAGGGTACTAGTCTCGGTGGCGGTGCTGTACGAGTCGCTCTCGGGCATACTGTCAAGGACACGGCTGTGGTGGGTGAGGCTGGGAACGGCCTTGTGTAGCTCGGGGCTACGTGGGGAGAGTACGACAGTGCCGCGCGAGTCACGCATGGAGCTGCGCTCCGCGTTGCTCGTAGGACCGGTCGCGGCGCTGTGGCGTCGGAGGTTCTCGATCTCACGCTCCAGCTCTTCCTCGCGGTGCTTCTTGGTGTCGATGACAGAGCGAAGATCTGTGATCTCGCGCTCGAGCTTCTCGCGGGCGAGACGCTCCTCGATCGACTCATGCTTGCTCCGGGACGCCTGCCCAGAAATCTTGTCCGAAGCGTCCCCTGGAAGCGAGTCACGAGACAGCGAGTGGATAATAGCCTTCAGCCCCCTGATCTCGTCCTCCTTCTGCTCCAGCTCCTTCGACATCGAGACCCGGTTCCCGTTAGTGCCAGCGTTGCCACCCATCGCAGCTTGCGCCTTCTCTCTCTCCCGGCGTAGTTCTGATCTCGTCCGCTCGACTTCTCCTCGTAAGAACTCGACTTCGCCCCGCGCCTCGGCCTCTCCTCGCCTTGCATCCTCCAGACCTTCTTCAAGCTCCTGAACCAGCTCTTCTAGCTGCTTCAACTGGGATGCGAAAGAGTCGACGTCGGCAGACCGCTCCGAGAGCTCCTGGTTCTCCTGCATCAGCTCCTCGATTCGCTTCTCGTACACTCTCTCCGTCTCGGTGCTCGCCATCTCCAATGTATCAATAGTGCTCCGGAAGTCGGCGCGGTGGGCGTCGAACTCGGCTGTCAACATGGCAATCTTTTCGTTCTTCTCCCTCAGAAGCGCCCGCAACTGGACAGTATCCTTGTCCTCGATGCTTCCACGGCGTACTATCCCGCTAGGCGGACCCTCTGAGTTCTCAATGAGCCCCTGCAGCTCGGTGAGGCTGCTCTCCATCTCGGCCAGAGTGGCTGCTTGATCCTTGAGCTGACGATCGCGGTCTTCGAGTTGGGTCCGCAACTTCTCAACCTCTTCGTCGTTGGCAGCGTGGTTGCCGGCTCGCGAGCCCGCCCGCGACTGTGCTCGAGAGCCAGGCCGCAACTTCAGCCCGAATGATGAGACGGAACCAATACTGCCGTTCGTCTTTGTCCGGCTGGGCCCTACAGGCGTGGTCTCGTCATCGGTGAAGCCTGATGGTGTCGATGTGGTGTTTCCAAGAGCGGACGCGCTTCGGGGACCGATACTACCTTTCCGCTCGCGAGCTGGCAGGCGCTTGCTTGGGTCGCCAGCCGTGCCCCGTACGCTCTGGGCAAGCTTGTTGGTCGCGTTGGGACTGCCAAACCGCGTCGGTCCTTTGGGGCCCGGTGTCGCGATCGACTGGCGTGGCGCGGGGGTCATCTGTAACCGTCGCACCGGCGAGTCCGGCCGCGGTAGCGACGGCCGCGGCGCCTTCTTGCCCGATGGGCTGGCAGCACGACCCGGGCCGACGGACTGGCTAAACTTGGGTATGGAAGGTGTGGGGGGCGTGAAGTTGGTTGAGTTTTGGTTCGCGATCTTCAAGCCGCCGGGCGTGGTGGAGGTTGGGGTCATGGGGTACGAAGGGGTAGGCGAATGGCGAGCAGCCTTGGAGAGGGGCAAGAAGATGCCTGCGCCGGGCTTGGAGGTAGTAAAGTACGAGATGCCGTCGACGTCGCCGTTGTTCTTGCCGCGCGAAGCGTGTTCCTTCTGGAGCTCGACGCCTGCAAAGGTGCCTTTGCGGCCCTGCACGGAGCCAATGAAGCGCACGACACCGAGCATGCCACCGGGCACGTCGACGACGTCGCCGATGGTGACGGGATCATCGGCCGGCATCTTGGTGGCGTCGGTTGTCAGGATGCTATTGGCATAGGACTCGGTGTCGTCGGGGATTGCTGCGAGCGAGGACGGGGTCAAGGCGGCAATGGAGCCTTTGCGCGCGAGCGACGGGGGGCCAAGTCGCGTCGCTTGGGCTGTGTAGAGCTGATTGAGGTTAGGTGTGGACGCTGTGGTAATGCCGCCAAATCCAGGACCGCGCCGTCGTGACAGCGTGTGCCGTGTGGTGGTGGAATAGGTGGTTGCAGTTGCAGACATTTTGGCGCTTGGAGACGCCCTGTGCCGGGCGTACTAATAAAGCCAATTGTTTCTGTTTACGACGGCAGCCAAAAAAAGTGGCCTAGGCCTTAGTGTCTTGGAGGCGCTCCCGGGACCCAATGCAGTACCGGGAACGGCTGTCTTCTCAAACCGAGATCGACGGAGACGTGGTCCCTGGGATGCCGGGCCTCCTTTGTCGTCTTCCCGTCCCTTCCAAACGGTTTCGGTCTTTGTTGCTGCCCTGCTCCCCGTTTTGGCGAGCGATGTGTATTTTTTTTATTTTTTGTTTTCCTCGAGCGTGAATGCTACCGGCCGCGCGCAGCTCTCCCGCTTGTCTGCACGAATCGGGGGGTAAAGCAGAGGGAGTAAAAGTACCCCTCACCAATGCAGTGTAGCACCACTGGTCGCCTACCAATGCCGCGCACTTGGGCCCGTCACCTGTGGTAACCACCAAGGCGGGTACCTGAACTAGGCTCCTGTAGCGAAGGTAGTGGAGAGCACTGACGCTGTGCTACCCTGCCTTGGCTGCCGGGTCAGAGGAAAAAAAAAAAAAGGCCAGCCAGGGATGGTATCGGTAATTTAGCAGCATCCACCCCAGACAGCTCGGGCTGCAATAGTCGAAGGGCTACCGCAAGTAGGTATGGGACGGAGAGTGGGAACTGGCAAGGAAACGACTGGTACCGACGCTGGAAAGGGTCCAACCTGGGTCGGTGCCGATAGTGACCAAGCGGACGAGCTAGCCAGACTCTGGGGCCGACCGAGGAAGGGACGACGAGGAAGGGGGATCCCGAGGTGATGATTTGGTTGGGGTTGGGAGGGTGGTGGTGGGTAAGCCAGCAGGCACTGAGC
This sequence comes from Thozetella sp. PMI_491, assembly GCA_021432635.1. Taxonomy (NCBI): domain Eukaryota; kingdom Fungi; phylum Ascomycota; class Sordariomycetes; order Chaetosphaeriales; family Chaetosphaeriaceae; genus Thozetella; species Thozetella sp. PMI_491. The sequence continues at coordinate 584,848 of MU270038.1, forward strand.
AGGTTGCCAGGTAAACCACAGCCACGCCAACGACCTCTCCCGAGGCTGATTGGAGGGATGGGGAGAGGTAAGGAGGAAACGAAGGGAGAGTCGGCAGGAGGCAGGCGTGAGCGAGAACAAAAAAAAGGACCACGACGAAAAGGGGACAAAAAGAGGTGGGGGTAAAGCTTAAAGATAAACTGCTGAGAGGGCTTAGGTATTCTAAATGAAAAGCAAACCCCCGACAAATCCACACACCGTCACTTTCAGCCCTCGTAGCAGTAGGACCCGGCAACCTCCTCCGCGCTGGGGTAAAAAAGGTCAACAGGTGCCCTGTGTTTTTCCTGCCTTTCCCCAGAGTGGCAGAAGGCGCGGCATGCCGTGGGGCGCTGTCTGTCCGTGGTAGGCTCGCTTTTGCCACTCCTTCCCGACAGAGGCAGCCGAGTGGACAGCCGGGCGACTCTCTCTAATCTCCTGCCGCCTCTTGGAGACGCTACCGTCGTTCGACAAAGGAATAAAAAGCGTCGTGGCGCGCCTCTGGAACAAAACAATCCAGCGCCCCGAGGGCCAATAGACGCCGCTGATTCTCTGCCAACTCGCCGTCGTCTATGATACAGGATCGCTCTGCAGCAACACCGCACAGCTTACGCGCAGAACCCCAGCCACGCGAACCAATCTGGCCGCGCCGTTTTCAACTTCTCGCAGGGGGCGGCTGAGGGGGGAGCGTGGCGGTCTGCGAACGCATGCAAGCCTCGGTGGACAGAGGGGGGAGGAGCTTGCAGGCTTGCAAGCCCCTTGGTCTAAGGCCCCTGCTCCCCCGTTGGCCGTTGGCGCGGCCTGCATAGTAGTGCTATGTACCCGTACTGTGGGTAGTGTTCGCAATAGTTAGTCGGAGCAAGGCCCACTGGACCAAACCAACCGCCCCCCCCCCCCCCCCGAAACTGCTAACTTTAGCTGCCGTTCTGGGGACCCGATCAACCTTCGGCCGCTTAGAAGCCCGGACGCTCAGATGGCCCAAACCCTCCCCGAGACAGCCTTGTCAGGCCTGTCTAGAGCATGGGCAATGTCTGGAAGCCACGGAGGGGATTGCGATCAGCTTTTCCCAACGTAACCTTCCCCTGGAGACATTATTTCTTTTCCTGTCTCGCGAAATCCGATCAAGCCGATCTTTGGCCTGCCATGCTTGCCATGGTCCTACGTATGGTAGCAGTGGAGCAGCTTACAGAAGGCCAGGTTGCCAGGCTCGTCGGGGAAGTTTCCTCTTGCGCGTCTCCATAGTGACGTGACCCATGACCGGGGCCGTCGATGCAGTGACATGCGCGCGCGGACGGAGGCTCCGCACTCGCTGAGAGGGAAGCCATGCCCTGACACCTGACTGATGGGGGATGGATGCCAACGCGGCTAGCAACATGAAGAAGCAAAGAGCGGTGTCGCCAGATTTCGCCCCATGAGCCATTTTCGTCGCACAAGCTCCGCGATGGGATTACTATGCCCTCTACGCGACATTCAGCCTGTATCGACCGAACCGGGGTACCGGCCTCGTGGCATTGTAGCCCCCAGGGAGACGGGCTGGAGATGTTGCCGTGCCGTTGGAGCCTCTTCGGGTACCTGGCTCAAAATGCGAGCGGAGACCACCCAGGAGGAATGCTAATTAGGGGTACAGAACCAGAACGAACACCCCTGGGCCAGAGAGGCACCATTGGGGCAGACAATCTCCGGGATCCGTGCTTTGCGACACAAGAAACCCAATCGTTACGCATACCATGTCACAGGCCCTCAGAGTCCATGTCTGGTCGTCGTTGTCGGAATGCCACCTGTTCTGGGAACAAATTGTCACGTTGCCCCGAAACGGTTCATGAACTTCGCTTTTCTGGAAGTATGTTCATTGTTTCTCCCAGGAATTCTACCGCCCCGTCGCGGGCGCCACGCGCTCTGCATCCGTCCCGCCCCTCTAACTCATCTGCAAGGGACCGCTCGATTTTACCAGGGTAGCCCCCGGGGGGGCAGCTCTAGCGGAGAAGTCCAGGAAGACTTGCCGAGTAGCCACTCTAATTAGAACTGCCGAGAGCATTCTAAGGGCTCTCAATCGGCTCTGCTACAAAGGGCCATTCCTGTTTACTTCTTCTGTCGCTGAGATTTCCAAACGGGGAGGCCCAGCCTCTTTCAGGACTGCACCATATTGCGCTATGCATCTCCGCCGTTGGAACCGGCTTAATCGGCCAGCGCTATGCCATCATGGCGCTCGGACACATCGCTGGGGAAGCATGCCTACAAGCTCTTCGCCGTGAGCGACAAGCTAGTTTCGGTAGCATGCGCCTTGGAACTTGTTCATGCCCTATCACATTCTGGGGGACCCGAGGTCGCGCTGGATGATGTCTTCGCTGTTGAAGGGACGTGTCCCATCGTTGAGGACCATAGCCTCTCGATGGCGGTGCCGTAACCGTTGCTCCTCGGCACTCTGGTCCAGAGTCCTGGCGAGCAACCGCTCGTGTACCTCTTCCCCTCCCATCCGGAGAGAGAGCATCAGGCTAAGGCGGCCCCCTAGTTCCTCGCTCCCTCCTCGGGGTAGCAGGTCGGCTCTGGCTAGAGCTTCTTTCCCTGAGGAAGACTCCCGGATCCTGCCGACGATATAGGCAACTTTGCTGACCGGATTGTTCAAGTGTGCCTTGTGCGCCATATACCGTGCGAAATTCAACAGTCGCTCATCCGGCGTCTTGCCCCAATTCTGCCGCGCGAGCCACTTCTCTACGAATTTAGCCTTGACCAACATCTCGGCCGGAAAGTGGCCGAGGAGCTGCTCAAGGAACGTGAGCCCAATTTTTTCACTCATATCGCGTAGATGCCACTCATCATAGACCGGGTCATCAAGAACTTCCTGGTCTGGGTCGCGGCTGAGCTCGAGCGAGCGCACAATGGCGGTATAGGATTTCCAGTTGTTAATGAGGTGGAGGCTTTCTGTTGAACATCGGTTAGCCCAGGCGAAGTGACCAGAAGTGGCGTCAAAGATGCCCTTCAGAGAGGAAGCTTACGGTGATCAATGATCATAGCGAGGCACTGCAAGTTTCGGAGGCGCTCCTCTGGATCCGTCCGGGTGATTCCTAGGAGGAGTACCTGAATGCTGGTCCCATCGTTGGCCGCGCGGTCGCAGAGAATCTTTGCTGCGGTTTCTCGAATAGCGAAGTTGTAGTGACCAAGCAATGTCTCTAGTGTCCCTAGCTTAAGCGAGTCTTCGGTCTCCTGCGTGATGTACTGCGTCTTGGGCTGAACAGGCTTGATCTCGGCCTCGTCCCGATGCTGCTCGAGGAAGAGCCGCAGTGTGTACATCAGTGCCACGCTAGTCAACCCGAGCGACGCGAGAACCACCCGATTATCGTAGGCGAAGGATGGAATCCAACCCATGATGACGACATTGGCGTTGCGCGCCAATTGAAGGCTATCGTTGAACGGTGTCTTGGGCTTCGGAGGTTGCAAAGAAGGTCGCGAATGGCCAGAGCTGAGTGGAGTCGTGGAAAGAGCACTGGGAAGCTCAGGTGTTAAGTGGGGCAATTTTTTTTTCGACCTGCACCTGGCTTCGATAAGATAAAGACCAAAAAAAAACGGAAGTGGCATCCCACCTATTTACATGAGCATGATTTCTGTGGCACATCTCGAATTGCCAGCGCCGAAGACATGGCCGGATCTCAGCTCAAGAGGCTCAAGGCCTCCCTCAGGGACCAAGGCATAATCGGGCCGCAGCAGTCGAAAAAGCAGAAAAAGAAGAATGCACAGGACCTCAAGGCCAGAAATGAGAAGCGCCTCCAGCGCTCTGAGGCGTTGGAGAGCATCCGGGAACAATTCAACCCCTTCGAGTTCCACATGAATGCTCGCGGTCCGAAATTCCAGGTCACTACGAACAAGCCCGCCAGCGACAAGCTGGTACATGGGAGACCGGCCGTGTCCAAGTCGAGAGGCGAGGAAAAGGTGCGCCTATCACTCTTTGTGTCTCCGCTGTGTACACTCTCTAATTGCATGCTTTGATAGCGCCGCGAAACTCTTCTTGTAGACCTACAGAGACGAAGGAAAGTGGGAGGTCTCATTGACCGGCGATTTGGCGAGCATGACCCGACAATGGGCACCGAGGAGAAGATGACAGAGCGGTTCGCTCAGGAGACCATAAGGAACCACAAGAAGCACAGTGTCTTCGACCTAGAGGAGGAAGATCCAAGCGAAGGACTCACCCATGGCGGGAAGCCACTGTTCGACGGCGAGGATGCGCAGGACGACTTCGAAGAAGACGACTTATCCTCTTTGGACGACGACGACCCCGCCAAGAGTGAACGAAGAGCACTAAAACGCATGCGCTTGGAAGAGGATGACGCCGGAAGCGACGGTGACGGTGGCGATCAACCCGAGAGGAAAAAAACCAAGTCAGAGGTCATGCAGGAAGTTATAGCCAAGTCCAAGGAGTACAAGTACCTCCGCCAGGCAGCTAAAGAGGAGGACACCGAGCTACGGTATGTATACACTCTCCTTGCTCTAGTTTGCACAGTCCACCGAGAGCATCATGGCCGATCCTGTGCGACGGAAGGATTATGAGGCTAACTTGAGAAGCTCCGAACTAGATAAGGAACTGCCCGAGCTGCAGGCTCTCTTACTGTCCCAGAAACCGAAGCCAAAGGATACGAAGATTGGCGCCATGGGAGGCGACAAGATGACGCTGGATAAAGATTATGACTTAAGTGTTAAACAGTTGGCCGCCGACAGGCGGGCACAGCCTACCCAAAGAACCAAGACAGAGGAGGAGAAGGCAGAGGAAGACGCGAATCGCCTCAAGGAGCTAGAGGCGCAGCGCTTAAAGCGAATGCAAGGGATGGAGAGCGATGGCGAGGACGACGAGGACGACTCCAAGAACGAGAAGGATGCGAAGCGACCTGCGTTTGAAATCGTCCGAGAGGATGAAGATCAGTTCAAACTTGGCAAAGGCATAAAACTCCGGCCCACGGCGACTGAACTGGGATTCGATGACGAAGATGACTTTGAAATCGACGATGATCTCGTCGCCAGCGGCTCTGAACTCGACGAAGACGATCTCTCGGAAGGGTCGGATGAAGAAGACCAGGCCGAGGAAGAGGAAGAAGAGGACGATGAGTTTACCAAGGGTCTGCTCACAGGATCCGAGTCTAAAAACATTCTCTTCCAGCCACCCATATCCTCAAAAGGAGCAGACGACGACGGCGTCCCTTATGCATTCGAACAATGCCCCCAGACGCATCAAGATCTCTTGTCCTGCTTCAAAGAGATCCCACTCGCCAAGATCCCGGTTGCCATTCAGCGGATACGTGCTGTCTACCACCCGAAGCTCGATAGCCAGAATAAGGAGCGCTTGGGGAATTTTGCGAAGGCCCTCGTGCAGCACATTGCTTTCTTGGCTGAGAGCACAGAGCCACAATATTCGGTGATTGAGAGCGTGGTGCGCCATGTGCACTCGCTTTCCAAGACGTTCCCGATCGAGGTAGCAAAGGAGTTTCGAGTGCAGATTGAGGAGCAAGTTCAGAAGGCGCCGTTGCCCCTCGATGCAGGGTGGCTGGTCACCCTGGGCGCCATCTCCACGACATTTCCCACCAGTGACCACTGGCACCAGGTGGTGACGCCGTCCGCCCTTTTGGTTGCTCGGTCGCTCCAGAGCGTTCCACAGTGCCTAGCAGACTACGCTACGTCCGCGTATCTCTCTATCTTGGTCCTACAATTTCAGCAGCTCTCGAAGCGCTACGTTCCGGAGCTAATGAACGCGTGTTTGAACACCTTCTGGGCGCTCGCCCCCACGAGCACCCAGGACACGGGAGGGTTCTTTCCCACACATGAGCCCTTGGCAGGAACACGCATCAAAGATGCTCGGGGAGCCAAGGTCAGAAGACTTGGATTGGGGGACTGCAAGCCTCAAGGGGACGCGATTATGACTCCTGAAAACGTGAGCTCGCTCAAGGTCTCAATCATTGATACAACGGCATCAGTTCTCCGAGAAGCTGCCGAACTCTGGTCGTCGAAGCCAGCCTTCTTCGAGACGTTCCAGCCGGCTTTGCGGACACTTCAGTTTTTGCAGGCCAAAGCAAACAGGGGACATCTTCCCGAGGCGCTCCTGGCCAAGCTCAAGGATACGACAGCATTCCTGCAGCGCCTCCTCAAAATGGCCCACTTGCAGCGGCGGCCACTCGAATTGCACCACCACAAACCGCTCCCGATCCGGACTTACATCCCCAAGTTCGAAGACTCGTTCGACCCCAACAAGCACTACGATCCGGACCGGGACCGCGCGGAGCTAGCCAAGCTCAAGGCCGAGCACAAGCGAGAGCGCAAGGGCGCGATGCGCGAGCTACGCAACGATGCGCGCTTCATCCAGCGCGAGCAGCTACGGCAGAAGAAGGTGCGCGACGCGGCGTACGAGAAGAAGTTCAAGCGCATTGTGGCCGAGATCCAGAACGAAGAGGGTGCTGCAGCGAACGAGTACGAGCGGGAGAAGAAGGCCCGCAAGCAGGGCCGGAGGAGGTAGATACGGCCGCCATGACCGCCAGCATAGACATGAGTTGCTCTCGCGTCAGGCGGGACTGGGTCACTTTGTTCTTGGGCCTGCTTCGTAGACATACAGATACGCAGTGGTTAGGGGGGTTAGCCCCAGGCGTGATTGTTGCATAACGTGAGAGAAAACCAATCTTGCCACCAAAATTTGGACCTGTAGCATGTGAGCGTTCTCCATCGTAGAAGGAAAAGACATATGGAAGTCTTGACGAACGCATGGGAGGCGTATGCTGGGTTACAAGCCAATGGCCGCATCCAACCGTGGGGCTCCGGAGTGGACGGACATACGGCATCTTTATAGGCGGGCAGCAGCTTACTACGGCTGTACATGTACAGTACAGCCTCGCGAGCTTCTTAGTACTAGACTACAGATCCGGGGGCCAAATTTAGAATTTAGCACAGGGAAGCTCAAGCCATCCCAAGCGATTCCCCACCGCAAAGCTGCTTTTCGCTAGGAGCCAGCAGTCAGTTGTGGCGCAGGCGGGAAGTTGCACTGTGTGCATGCATCAGCATCACCCGCGAATCCCTCTGGGCTGACGAGGCCACCTCACCTAGTTACAAGCTAACCTTCCTGTCCCAAGGCTTTTTAACGAGTCGCTTGTCCCTCTCTCCTCGCCTCGTACAGAGTAGAATCTGCAGAGTTCGCCACGGCTGCCGCCGTTTCACGCTTGTTTCTCGATCCTCGCAGGGTTCGATTGGTTCGACGACAACTCCCAATCAGATAGGGCGAGCCAGCGGGTTTCCGAGCTCGACGCATAAACCAGACCAGGTCGGGGGTTGCTTCAGCCGTGCCCGAGCTTCCTGAACCTAGTTTGCACTCCCGGGATTTTCCAAACCTGCGCACGCTGTCCTCCGCATCGACCAGGGCAAACGGCTCCAGAAGCTCCGACTTCTTGTCTTGCGCGCGCACCCGTCGGGAACAAACAAACCACTCGGGAAGAGAAGAAGAAGGAAGAAAAAAAAAGGGGGATTCCGCGCGCGACCTCTCTCCCCGGGACACCACAGCTCCTGCTTGCCCACCATGGCGCAGGTTCTCCTCGACTTTGTCTACTCATTTGGCAATTGCCTCAATTGCTTCCCTGGCTCGCCAACACTCAAGATCAACAGCCGAAGCTTCAAAATCTTGAGGCTACTGGGCGAAGTGAGCCTCCCGCCTCCCCCGACTCGTCCCGAGCGCACAGCTAACAGAGGCCCTCTCTCCTCCTTTCTTCACAGGGCGGCTTTTCGTACGTGTACCTCGTCTCCGACACTTCTACATCCGAGCTCTACGCGCTCAAGAAGATCCGATGCCCCTTCGGCGCCGAGTCCGTGAATCAGGCCATGAAGGAGGTCGAGGCCTACAAGCTGTTCGACGGCAGCGAGGGCATCATCCACAGTGTCGACTACAGCATCGCTAGCGAGCGCAGCGACCCCAGCAGCAAGACGGTCTACGTGCTGCTGCCCTACTACCGTCGCGGCAACCTGCAGGACATGATCAATGCCAACCTGGTCAACCACACCCGCTTCCCCGAGAAAAAGCTCATGCTGCTGTTCCTCGGCGTCTGTCGCGCCCTCAAGCACATGCACGAGTACCACGGCCGGCCAGCCGGCGCCGAAAGGATGGAGATGCACATCAATGGCGACGACGAGGGCGGACGGCCCAAGAGGGGCAAGGGCCGGCAGGAGACGGGAGCTGACGAGGACGACGAGACAGAGCAGCAGCGGCCCCTCATGGCCGAGGAAGAGAACGTAGCGGCCGGCGAGATGCGAAGCTACGCGCACAGGGATATCAAGCCTGGTGAGTTCAATGCGCTCGCCCATCTCCCGCCCCGAAAGGTCTTCATCTTGAAACGGCGCAGTTTGCTGACCCTCCCACGCAGGCAACATCATGATAGCCGACAACGGTTCCGAGCCCATACTTATGGATCTCGGCTCCGTGGCCGCCTCCCCGCTTCCCATCACCTCGCGCTCCCTGGCCATCGCTACCCAAGACACAGCGGCTGAGCATTCGACGATGCCATACCGCGCGCCGGAGCTCTTCGACGTCAAGACAGGCAGTGTCATCGACACCAAGGTGGATATCTGGTCGCTCGGATGCACACTGTACGCATGCCTGGTCGGCAAGTCCCCGTTCGAGCTGCGCAGTGACGAGACGGGCGGCAGCCTGAGCATCTGCGTGCTGTCGGGCGACTGGCGCTTCCCAGACGAAGGCCCCGGCGGCAAGAAGAAGGACAAGGGCAAGACCACTGCGGCCCCAGCCGAGGGCGCCGCCGCCGCCGAGGATACGGACATCAGCGAGCCCATACGCGAGGTGGTGCGGAAGTGCCTCATGGTCGAACCCAACGAGCGGCCAGACATCAACCAGCTGATCGAGATGGTGGAGAAGGTGGTGGACGAGCTTCCAGAAGACCACGAGGCGTAGAGGGGAGGAGAGGGAGCGCGCGCGGCGTATATGTGGCATAGGACCTGTGTCTCTCGAACTGGGAGTCGTGGTACGCCGGCGGGCACGCAGCCAGAATTTTGAAGCCATTGAACAGTACGCCAGGCAGGGCATGAATTTGGAAAGGCGGGAGGGGCGGCGTTCGGCTTTTTGATATCAAAGACCCCCTTTTTTGGTGTATTATACCTCTGATCTGGATGTCTTCTCGGATTGCATGTATCCTTTGGTATGCAAGTTGCGATTGCCGAATGCTTCAGGCGGAATTTCCCAGGCAAGATCCCCGGTGAACCCCGGTGACGAGTAGAAGGTACTTGTTGACTGTGTTTGACCCCAACTCTAGCGCTGCTACCGTGGCCCATGGCTATGCCTATTCACCTCGATACTATAGCAAACAGCTGGCATGCGGCTCTGTGGTATTATATGGGAGACATGAGAGCCGAGCAGGCCAGAAACACAATGGCACGGCTGGTCTCTCACCGGTAGCTATTTCTACATGTTTCTGGATCTGATGGGCAAATAACAAACTATTTGTGATTTCTCTGCTCCTCCTCCATCACCTCTCATCATGGTGTCTGATGCTTTTTTGTGCACATAAAAAGCCAAAGGAGTCAAGCAAGGCTAAAGATACAGGGCTAGGTCGGGCAAACCACAGGCCAGGTTGCAACGCATGCCTAGGTGCTTATTTACGCCAGAGTCAATTTGTATGTCGCCACCTCGAAGGGCCGCAGCGTGATGTCAAACTTTCCGTCCCTAATCACAAGCTCCTGCTCCTCATCCTCGAGAATGTTGGTCTTGTGTACTCTCTTGACGTCCCATGTGGTCGCCAGTGTGCCCCGGGCCTGGCCGCCCAGGCTGTCGTAGACGCGGAGAATAACGCTACGGTGGTTGTTGACGGGCAGCTCGCCGCGGCTGACATCCACGTCGTCTTCACCTCGCTTCACGGCATCCAGCACCAGCGCCTTGTCCGAGTCGGGCGTGAACTTGATGGGTGCCTCATCCGTGCCCAGCGTGGTGCCCTTGATGCCGCCGGGCGCCGAGACGATCTGCACCGGGCTGTTGAACTCGAAGGCCTTGCGGACGGTGGTGGTGCCTAGGGGGCCCTTGTGGGGGAGAATCGCCCAGCGAATGTGGTGGGTGCCCATATCGGCATGAGCATCGGGGGCCTTGGGGCTGCGGAGAAGCGAGAGCCGCATGAGGTGGCCCTGGGTGGCAAAGCCATACTTGCTGTCGTTCAGGATGGAAACACCATAGCTGCTCTCAGAGAGGTCAGCGAAGCGGTGGCAGCACACCTCGAACTTGGCCATGTCCCAGGTGGTGTTGTAGTGGGTTGGGCGTGTGACGACACCGTAGGCCGACTCGTACGAGGCCACCGTGTTGCGGACTTCGACAGGGAACTCGACCTTGAGGAACTTCATGTCCTCATGCCAGTCGACCTTGCTGGAGACCTCGATGTACGACTGCTCGCCCGCGATCGCGGCCGAGAGGCTGATAGTGGTCTCGATCTTGCTCTTCTCGCTGATCTTGGTCTCGGTCACGACACTGACGCGGTGGGCCTTTTGCTCCGAGATGCGAGTGCTGGCGTTGGAGAGCTCCTTGCGCGTGTCGAGATGGTACACCTCGACATCCCAAGCCTGCCAGTACAGCGGCTTGTCGTCGAAAATGACGAATTGATTCGCGCGCTGCCCCTCGGGGATGATCTCTCGCTGGTTGGCCTTGTCATATAGCGAGACGATGGTGCCAGCCTGGATTTGGACCTTCAGTTGCTCGTTCTCCAGGACAAACACGTCACGAGAAACCTCCTTGGCTGAGACGGCAGGGACGTCGGCCGTCTTGAACTTTCGCAAGTTCATAAGAGGCCCCTCACCACAGGCAATGGCGACCTCGGTGTCGGAGATCTCGACAAGTTCCTTGCGGTGCCAAGGAGCACTGCTCAGGGCCAGGCCGTCCTGGATCCCAGCGGGCTTGACGGCCGAGTACCCAAGTGTCTTGGCAATATCGCCAAGAATGGTCTTGGCCGTCTCGAAGACCATATCATAGAGCTCATCTGAATCATCATAGCACATCTCGATGGAGCTTCCGGGCAGGCAGTCGTGGAACTGGCAGAGCAGGACGGCTTCCCACATGTCATCGATGCTCTCCTTGGGATACTTGTACGTCTTATCCTTGAGGGACGCGATGGTAGCGAGCAACTCGACGTCTCGCAGCACGTTCTCGGCCTGGCGGTTGTTGCGTTTGTTGTTTGCCTGGGTAGTGTAGGTACCACGGTGCAGTTCGAAGTAGAGCTCACCATACCATGTGACAAAGGTCGAGGCCTTCTTCTGGAGCTTGTCGAAGAAGTCGTCGACCGTGCTTCCGAGGTGGACCCGGGGCAATTTGCTACCCACAGTGTCGCTGATGCCACGGAAACGACGGAGCTTCTCGAGGTGTTCCCAGGTAGGACCGCCGCCGCCATCGCCCTTGCCGAAGACGAGAAGCGAGGTGTTGTCCTGATCCATCGACTTGTGGCGCTCGATACTTCGCTTCACATCGCCAAAATCGGCATTGGCCGTGTACGTCTCGGACGGAGGCATGTGGCAGATGACCTGGCTGCCGTCGAGGGCAACCCAGTTGAAGGTGGTGTGTGGGAAGTTGTTAATGTTGTTCCAGCTGAGCTTCTGGGTAAGGAAGCGGTCCATACCCGCCAGGCGGCAGAGCTGGGGGATCTGAGCCGAGTATCCAAACGTGTCCGGGAGCCAGAAAGTCTTGCAGCGCTTGCCGAAATTGCTCTCGAAGAAGCGCTGGCCATAGATGAACTGTCGGACGAGCGACTCTCCACTAGGCATGTTGGTGTCGTGCTCGACCCAGCTGCCACCGATGGGAATAAAGCTGCCGTCGGCCACCTTCCTCTTGACACGGTCCCAGACATACGGGTATAGCTGCTTCAGCCACTTATACTGCTGCGCCTGGGAGCAGGCGAAACGGAGCTCCGGGTAGCGCTCCATGAGGTTGCATTGATTCGACCAAGAGCGAGCGACCTTTCGCTTGGTCTCGGCCCAGGGCCAGAGCCAGCAGCTGTCGATGTGGCAGTGGCCAATGCCGTAGACCAGAGGCTCACCCTTGGAGTCGTATACCTTCTCCGAGTTGACATTGGAGCCGATGAACTCCTCAGCGATGAACCGACACTTCTTGAGCGACTCTTTGTTGCCCAGCTCGAAAGCCTCGATGATCTTGTTGCAGACCTTAAGCGCCTCGTGAGCCTCCCAGGTATCCTCGCCCCACTCCAAAGCGGCATCTCGAATAATCCATATGTCGATGTGGAGCTGGCGGGCGTCGGGGTTCACGGCAACAATGTCCGCCTTGGATAGCTGGAAGTGCTTTTCGGGGTCGGGGGGCTGGATCGAGTCCCCGCCGGGGGCGTTGCCAAACATGCCGTTGCAGGCCATCTCGACGTAGAAGGTGTGCTCCTTTCCGTCGCGGAACGAGTCGGGGAACACCCACTCGACACGCTCGCCGCCGCCGGTGAGTCCCTGCAGCGGGTTTCCATCCTCCGACCAGACCATGCCCTCATTGTTTGCGTCCCAGTGGAATTCGAGGATCTCTTTGTCGCGCAGCTCCTCGGGGATCGCCAGGACGACCTTGAACCAGTGGGTTGTCCAGGAGGGGCCGAACCAGTCTCCGACCGACGCCTTCCTGAACTCGTGCGACACGGCCTCCTTGAAGGTTGGCCGGGTCTGGCCGGGGGCATCCCAGACCGAGAGCTTGATGTGCTCCTCGCCCGATGCCACGCCTTCGTTCATCATGGCCTGGAGGGTCTTGCCTTGGTACTGACCAAAGCCGTAAAACTGCTGGATTCGCTCCTTGTAGATCTTGGTGATTGCCTTTCCCACCGGCAGGACAGCCTGCTTCGGATAGGGAACTGCATCCTGTACCGTCTTGGCCGTCGCGCCGCCGCCCATGTTTGCGCCTGTCAAGCTGAAGCGGTGCTAGTAGGGGAGTCTGTCCTCGTCGGACCGGGTGTGTTCAACACGCCTCGCGGATTACGATTGACGATGTGGATTGGGCAGACCCTTTCCACGGCAATTGGCCCCCAAGGTCGGCAGGATGCTTCGAACCGAGGCCAAGGTGAGCGAGCTCAAAAAGCCGGCGGGCACTTCGAAGGGAGCGGGGGGGGGGGGCCAACGGCGACTTGCAGCTGATGGAGTGGGCGTAGATGCTCGAGCGGAGAGGGCAAACTATAATATACGAGATGCACTACTAAATAGGCGAATAGTCCAACTAAATCAATCGACCGCCAGTGTTGTCACAAGAGAACAGGAAATGCGAGCGAAGAGATGCAAAGGGAGCAAAGGCGAGCAGACGAACCCGGGAGAAGAGGGGCGTTGGGGAGGGGACACTTTGGAGCTTCCCGTTTAAGGTGAGCTACTAGGAAGGATTGGAGCTGTCTCATGTGGCCATGAAACGGGAGTGCGGGGAAGTGCACAGCAACCACAGGGAGCACTACGTAACTGCGGGGGGCATGACCTGGGCTCGCCGGCCTTGACTGGCTCGACTGCTGATAGCTCGGGGGCCACCCCTGAACCCCAAAGTCCTTGGCTGGTTCTTAGCGGGAACCGCCGTACATATATAGTACCTATTGGTCGCAAATGCGGCACGGCAGCGATTCTCATGATAGCTTCGTGCATGCCTTGATGGAACTTATCGGTCTGTCAGCTGGATGGCCTCGGGAGATAGGGGAGGGGTGATAGGGACTGGCACGAGGAGCAACCTTTTTTTAATTTAAATCTTTTTTCTTGATCTAATGGATCCGAGCTGGCCTGGCCACTCTGCTGACGCCTGACGTTGTCTGAGGGTCGTCAGACCCCCGGAAAGTCACGATCGGCGGATCAAGGGCGAGAGACGCAGGTCAGCCTACGATGCCCTGAAATCGGGTGTCTCAGCCCCCCCCGGGTATTGGAGTCGAGCTGGCTAATTCCCGGCGAAGAGTGCCAGCAATAGGCGACCTTCCAGGCACGGTCTAATCACCAACCACTTGCGCCTGCCTTGGCTTGGCTTGGAAAGTGGATCAGGCTGCTGTGGTGATATGTACAACTGTGCCATGCTCCATCGCAATACAACATCTCGGCCGCCCGAGACTTTGGTTCCTTGCGAAGTAATTACCTAGGTTGTCTAGTTGCGTTGGGCCATAAGTCGCCTTTACATACTACCGGTATGTACATATATAGTATATCAGGAGCCCCCAGGATCGGACGCGGGGGTGCGCCTTTGCAGTGTCCACCTGCAGCGGTTATAGATCACACCTCAATAATTAGTTCAACTCCGCTCTCCCCGGTCGGTGGGGACGAACCAACCCCTCAATAGCACCTAGATAGGTAGCCAAGGTAACCATGACTGCGTGTACATTGCACGTTACATACACACCGCATCTTGTCGCATGGGTGACAGCACCTAGCTACTGTACTGTACATACATCTGCTCTAGGGTCTTCCCCCATTCCCAAAAGGGAGGCGGTCAAATATCCACGCAAGCGCTTGCTTGTTGCCGACATACCCACGCCATCCGTCCCCCTAGTCGCATATAAAAAATGGCCTCTCCGGTTGCCGGCGCCTAAGAAAAGTAGTTTGCACCGAAAGCGAGAAAAGTTCCATCGAGGAGACACAGCCGTCTAGAATATATAGCTTGAATAATAGTAGATGGCGAGGCGAGAAAGGAAAGGGGAAGGAAAGCAGCGGCTGTATGTGTATCGGGGTGAACCAAAACTACCAATGCAACTGGTCTCCTCGATCCCATAATTAAGGAGCAAGCGCGCCATACTCCTCAGATAAGACAACCCAGGTTGACAAAAGAAAGTGCTGGTTACTAGTAAAAGTCGTGCGTAGGTATCAAGACTGCCCAAAAAGCCCCCCCTCCAGAGAGCCCCCATGTCATGTCTGCGTTAGGAACTCGTACTACGATACTTTCGGCTTGCCTTTCCGCTGCCGACATGGACCTCGTCTGACGGGGCCTCTTCCTTGGTCGACGGGTGCTCGTCCTCACCGCCGTTGCCGGCCTTTTTCTCCGGGGCCTTGTCTTCGGAAACCGGCTCGTCCTCGTCCTCGTCCTCATCCTCGTCATCCACATCGTCGTACATGTCTTCGTCATCGTCGTAGTCGACGAACTCGTCTTCGTCTTCCTCCACTTCCTCTTCGCTCTCGTCGAAGGACAGTGCGCCGAACAATGGCACGTCAATCCTCGCCAGCTGGCTTCTAATCAGGTGATCGGCCACTCTGAACATCTCCGTGTCTCGGTCCGGCAGGGTCTCCTTGTCCATGTCGAAGTCTGCCTCGGCCACGTCCGCGAAGGCCTCGCTCGCTTGGCTGGTAGGGGAAGCCGTGTCGGCCGGGATGTTCATCGCCCAGCGTCGCACTGACTCGCCCTTGTTGACTTTGGACATGGCGGCCCTCTTGGAGAGGGCGCGGTTGAACTGCTTCTTCTGCCGCCTTCGCCGCCGCGAGATTCGGTCCCGGACGTACCAGGCGACCACCAACATGGTCACCTGCGTCATCTCCCGCGTCTTCTGCTGCTGAAGGCTGGCCCACTCCTTGCACTTTTGGTGCTGGTAGTTGGCCACCGCCTGCGCTCGTTGTTGGTAGTATCCGGCGATGCGGGAAGCCATGGTTAGATACTTGGGATCGTTGAGAGGATGGCTGATGGGGCAGGTCGGCGACCTAGGGAGCTCAGGGCTCGGTGGCGTTATGGGCGAGGAAACCTTAGGGAGGGGGGAGCGCCCGTGCTCCTGAAGCTTGGAGCTCATCAGGCCATAGATCTCCTGTGCATACGACTGGAGGACCTCGGAGGAGGTGGAAGGATTCTTGGAAAAGGTTGGTCTGTCGGGGGAGGGTGTGGCCGACAGGATGGTAGCAAAAGAGAAAGGATTAGGAAGAGCCATACTATGAATGTATTGGCGTTTGTGTATATATGTGTGTATGTATGTGTGAGTATGTGCGTGCGTGTGTGTGTACTTTCAGGGTAGTCTAGCCAAGGAGACACACCCTCAGAGGCTTGGGCAGCACGAGCGAGCACCTGCTCTGTAGAGAGGGCCGCGACCTTTTCTCCCTCAGTGTACTGTTCGTTCCAGATTCAGATGGACGGGACAAGCACCGAGCGGGAGTAGTAGTAGGGGAGGGGGGAGGGAGAACAGACACAAGCTAACCCGGGGGGGCTGGAGCGGTAAAAGAGAAAGAAGTCGATATATACCAGGCCTAGTTCCCACCCCACAGAGGGACAGCCGCAGATGATGACGGGTTTGGGCACCGCCTCGGCGGTACAATCTGCAGATAATGGGCTGGGGTGATGGTGGTTGTTGGCATGATGTGAGCAGAACTCGTTCCTCCACCGACTAGGGGGGGAGCGGCGGAGGCTCCAGATCTTGCTTTGGGCAGACGACGGCACACAGCCAGAATGTCCCCAGCCTACGTCCCGAGATGTGCCCAGCGATGCAGCTAGGCCCTCGTAGGAGCCAGGCCACCGGGCGGGCAACCGGGCAGGATGCTGAGCATGGCAGCAGACGGGGAGGGGGTTGCCTGAGCCATGATGCCTTTTTGGGTGTAAATCATTCGATTTAGGTACAGGGAATCGATCCATATCTCTAGCTTTCCATATCATGCGACGCTTGCCACCTTGGCTCTGCGTCCAGCTTTGGGGCCCACGACGCCAGTCCATTTGCTCGGTTGGTAATCGGTGCCGATGAAAGTGGCCTGATCGAGCCCGCTCCACCGCCTACAAAACGGACGACCCCGTACGGAGTAGAAGGGCTTAATAAAAGTTCGGACATGGGTCAATCGCTGTCTAGAATCGTCCAACCCGCGCTGGATCCGTTGGCTCTGCCTGTCTACGGCTCTTCCCCCCTTGCAAGGCAAGGAAGTCGTCGCCGTCGCCACAGATCGAGCCGAACGTGTCGGAAGCCAGGTTGGCAGTGCTTTTTTTTTTGTTTGGACTATTTGCATTTTCTGCCTGGCCTGGGATGGGTGGATGCTACATTAAACTTGTAGAATGCGCCTCGCAGTACCTCCCCTTTTCTGTAGCCACATGTTGTGTGACTGTGTGTGGTCTGAGCTTCACACCAGGACCTACCACCCCCTGTTTGCCTGACCTGGAGATATTTTCATCTCGGTCTGAGTCCACCATAGGCCGACTCGTCCTTGTAGGCCGTATCCATTCCTTATTTTTTTCTTGTTTCTTCCGGGTTCGCCCTCGCAACTTGGGGCTCGCCTCCTGGCTCGTGCCGACACGGCCGGGCATGGGACGTCCTATCTCATGACAGCCCTTCGATCACCGCCAGCCCGGCGCGTGTACATATCGTGTTTTGGCCGTCTGGCAGCTCCTTCTCTCGCCCCATTTGTCAACACCAACAACACAAATCCTGCCGCCGCCGCCACGCCTCGGCCCAATAGTCTGGCCGCCCTCCCGCGCTTGGGAGGCGGCCTGGGCTGGGTGGGGGCATGGCCCCATGGCCAGCAAATCCGGGGCAAGAAGACCAAGACGACGGTAACGCTGGACGACTTGCCCCAGGGCCTGCTGCCGGCTGCGCAGCCTCTGCCGCCGCCGGAGGAAGATGGGCCCGCATATCCGACCGTGGTGCTGCAGGCACGACGTAATATGCAGAAGTTTGACAACTGTGTCCTGCTGACCCGGGTCGGCGGCTTCTACGAGCTGTACTTTGAGCACGCCGAGGCCATCGGGCCTCTGCTGAACCTCAAGGTCGCCCAGAAGAAGACCAACGCCGGCCCAGTCTCAATGGTATCCCCACCGTCCTCGTCCAGTGATGTCCGGTCGTGGTGTCTGAGTTCTGACGGTTGGTACTGCGTGCCTTAGGCCGGATTCCCCTTCTTCCAGCTGGACAGGTTCCTCAAGATCCTGGTCCAGGACCTGAACCGCTATGTAGCCATAGCGGAGGAGTTCCCCAATGACCCCTCCGACAAGGTCAAATCCGGGGGGCTGATGCATGATCGAAGGGTTGCTCGGATCGTCACCCCCGGCACCCTCATCGACGAGAACTTTATGGATCCGTATGCAAACAACTATGTCATGGCGATCCATCTGCCGGAAACAGGGGCATCGGATGTTTCCTCCACCCTGGCGGAGGATCATAATATACCTGCTGCTACCCCCGCCAATGCGTCCGCTAAAATTGGCCTCTCGTGGCTGGATCTGTCGACCGGTTATTTCTTCACTCAGGCCACTACGCTATCCTCCCTTAGCTCCGTTCTCTCTCGAGTATCGCCTCGGGAGATTGTCTTGGACCGGGAGCTCCAGCTACGCCATGACGCTGATGTATCCTCCATCCTTGCCGAAGACCGCCAGCTTATCACCTATGCGTCGCAGGGGGCGACCCGGAGCATCTCGGACTGGGCGCCGTTTCTCGAGTCGGAAATTCCAGATGAGACTCTCAATGCGTTCACGGACAACGAGATCAAGGCAGGTAGTCTTCTCCTTGGCTATGTAGAAGACAGGCTCCAGGGCCTTAGCATGAAGCTGCAGCCCCCGCTTCGTCACGAGAGCATGCATGTCATGACTATCGACAAGAATAGCATGCGATCCTTAGAGATCAAGCAGACCATCAGGGATGGCGCCTTCCGAGGCAGCCTCCTCCATGCTATCCGCCGGACTGTGACGAAGAGCGGCGCCAGGCTGCTCAACGAGTGGTTGAGTATGATCATATCGCTCATTGCAATGTTGTAGATATTGGCTAATGATGTACAAGGCTCTCCATCTACCTCCGTAGAGGTCATCAACTCTAGGCAGGAGTTAGTGGCTTGTTTCATCCGACGGGAGGATCTACGAGACGGAATTACTCTGTTGCTCCGTCGCAGCCACGACTCGCATAGGCTCGTGCAAAAGTTCGCTCTCAACCGAGGAGATCCGGATGACTTGCTAGGCCTAGCGAGTACAATCCAGGCTACGGAAGAGATCGCGAATTTACTCAGGGCCCAGGCCTCAGCATCAGAGCACGGCACTGACGACTGCCTCTTGGGATTGGTGAGCAGAATCAGCTTAGAGAAGCCGCTGAAGCTAGCTTCCCGTATTCGAGACGCCATCGATGAGGAAGGGCTTGTCCAACAGCACCGGCTTGAGGACAGCGAGGCCGGCGAGATGGTTGCCCTTGCACACGAGATTGTCAGCACGGAAGGCACGCAGGACGACAGCTCCGTGATTCCCAAGAACGCGACAGCAAAGGCCAAGAAGAAAGGACCCTCGATCCGCGACCACTACGGAGAGGACAACGAGGTCTGGATCATGAAGCCGGATGCCTCGCCCATCCTCAGCAAGCTGCACACGCAGGTCAAAAAACTCCGAGACGACAAGGCCGCGTTAGCGGAACAACTTCGAGTCGAGCTTAATGCCCCTTCACTAACCCTCCGATGGACTCCTGGGCTAGGGCACATCTGCCATGTCAAAGGGAAAGATGCCCGGACAAGCGAGACGCCAATCAAAACACTCTCATCAAGTCGCAGTACAAGGTCGTTCCACCACCCGGAATGGACCAGCCTCGGCGAGCGGATGGACAAGGTACGCCTACAAATTCGCGGCGAGGAGCAGCGCGTCTTTGCCTCGCTCCGGGAACAAGTAGTCCTTAATCTCGTCAAGCTCCGCCGCAATGCGGCCGTGCTCGACGAGCTCGACATAACCACCTCCTTCGCCCGCCTTGCCGTCGAGCAGCGACTTGTCCGGCCGAAGCTCACCGACTCGACTGCCCATACCGTCGTCGGTGGCCGTCACCCCACCGTGGAGGGTGGCCTGACTGAAGCTGGCCGCACATTTCAGCGAAATGATTGCTTCGTCGGCTCTCCGGGCCATGGCCGTGCGTGGTTGATCACTGGCCCCAACATGGCGGGCAAGTCGACCTTCTTGCGCCAGAACGCCCTGATCACGATCCTGGCGCAAGTTGGCGCGTATGTGCCGGCCGATTACGCCGAAATCGGAGTCGTGGATGCCATCTTCACCCGAGTCGGGAGCGCCGATAACTTATACCGCGACCAGAGCACCTTCATGGTCGAAATGCTCGAGACCACGGCGATTTTACGACAGGCGACGCCACGGTCGTTTGTCATCATGGACGAAATAGGCCGGGGCACAACGCCAGAGGATGGGACAGCAGTTGCGTTCGCAAGCCTGCACCATCTAATCCATGTGAACAAGTGCCGCGCTCTCTTTGCGACACATTTCCATGCTATCACAGATCTAGTGGCAGAGCATGGGATGGGCGTCGAAGATGGTAGGGAAAACGGGGCTGTAGAGATGTACTGTACCGACGTCGAGGAGGATGCTCAAGGAGGGTTTGTCTATGTGCACAAGCTGCGCAAGGGCATCAACCGGGAGAGCCACGCGCTGAAGGTGGCGCAAGTAGCCGGGCTTCCAGAGTCGGCCATCCGCGTTGCCCAGGAGGTGCTAAGGGGTATGAGAGTTCCCCCTGAAAGGGCCCCACACAAGCGGGCGGTGGGTGCCTCGGTGGTTGGAGGCTAAACCACACTAGGTTATTCCTAAAGATTGATACCCTGGCGTTATACATGTATGATACGGATTCTGGATAGATCTAGAAAATCCTAGGCCGATATGGGTTACGATGCGCTAGCACTGGCTAGGGCGGATGCTGAAGTGGCTTAGAAACGTCTTTCCTAGGTGTAGGCTGTCATCGCTATTTGGTTTCGCTGCAAACAATTGGGACAATTTGGCACGTCGAGGCTGGCTCTACGGGGGAGGACGAATCATACTAGCCTCCAAACTACAGCATGTATTACGGGCTCCAACTGCTCAGCACGCATATTTTAGTCTGTCAACGTTGAAATTAGCTTCGCTGCCAACTAGATTGTGCGCCAAGAAATCTCGGTGATATAGGTAGTGCCTCAGAGGGTGGTGATGGGTTCTTCTCATGCCCGATAAACGGGTCGATTTTAAAAAGCTCGTGTGTTTGATATTCATCATCGAACACGGAAGGGGAGGAATGAAATGCGATGTACTAACCTGAGACGATAAATGGGAGCTTGCCATTTGGCCTAACTGCGTTAGGATTGCGCTCATCACACCTTTGCACGACGACGAAATCAATTCCACCATGCAATGCGATGAATTGACCAGCTATGCTAAGGAGCCATACGTGATTGCACACGTAAACCGTGCTAGCCTCATACCTAAATTGCCGGAAGAAAAACCTCGTGACGTCGTTTCGTTTAATCGCTGTCAACCGCGTTAGTCTTGTTTTCTTGCGCCATAGAGATTGGGGGGCATACAAGAGACCGCCGAAGCCGCCATCCTCATCAGACTCCTCCTCCTTCTCCTCCTCCTTCTCCTCAGCGGCAGCAGCAGCGGGAGCGTCCGAAGAGGCAGCAGCGACAGGAGCGGCCGAAGCGTAGGCATCGGGGTTCGCGATGCGGTCCTTGAGCTCATCGATAGACTCCCAGCTATACTCGGTCTCGATGGCAACGGCAATAGCCTTCTTGTAGGCGTTGACGAGCGAGTGGATCACCGAAGGCAGGGTAGGGAAGTTGAGGGCAAGCGAGAGGGCGGCGATGGTAGTAATGGCGGTACCAAAGGCCTTCAGGAGCTGGTCCTCGCTAATGTCCAGGACGTCGGGGGGGAAGGTGTTGCCCTCATCGTAGACCTGCACAATGCCCATACCGTAGGTGAAGGGGGAGATGTTGAGCATGTTGAGCAGGGTGGCCTCGGAGGGGCCGACCTTGGCGCCGGACTCGACGAGCTTGAGATCGGTGGTAATTTCGATGGTACCACGGGCAATCTTGGTCGGGACACCGAGAGCCTGGAAGAAGGAGGTCTTGCCGGGCTCCATACCAGTGTTGCCAGCGGGAACCCACACGTCGACAGGGGCGACGGCACCGGCACGGGCCGGGGCCGCGACCTTGTTGGCGAGAATCTTGTCACGGATGTCCTTGAGGTCGCCGTTGGTGAAGACGAAGCCGATGTTGCCCTTGACGAAGGGAAGGAGACGCTCGTACTCGGGCGAGTCGGGGATGAAGGTCTTGAGGGCACGGCGAACCTGTCGGGCGGAGAATTAGACTTGGCCTGTCCTACATCTGGCTTGCAAAGGAACTCAAATCTTACCATAGTGTTCTTGCCCATCAGAACCACACCCTGGCCACGGAGGGCCCCACGAATCTCGTGCATCTGCTGCGACGAGACATTGTCGACGGAGACGATGAAGATGGACTTGTAGTCCTCCAACAAGCCCTTCAGCTTGTCGAAGTAGCCGGCCTTGTTAGCGGATTTGCCCCCCATATCTTCTTAATGTGAAGAGAGGATATTTAAGGGCAAGTTCAATTTGTTGGCGGGAAAGGGAGGTGAGGCTCGAGAATGCCTTTTTGCGATAGTAATGGAGGAGGAAAAAAGTTCGCCGGATTTCGCTCGAAATTGATATCGACGACTGTGGTCCGCTAGGGCTTGGGTGGGGCTGGCCAATCGCGAGGCGTTTCAGCCTCCATTTGGGCAAGTCACACTAGCCACATGTGGCGGAAGCTCTTTCCAGCCTGAGGCGAAATATTTTGCCAGCTTCGGACCGCTCACATGAAAGCTGCACGATTGCCTGCCTACTTGGTACCTATAGATTTGACAGCAAGGGGAGGCCTGTCCTTGCGAGATCGAAAGAGAACCCTACCTTTCCCTTTCTAGTCTCTGCCTGCCAGTTGCAACCAACGTCAACTAGAGAAAGGGTCTGCTGTCTCGAGCCGCTGATCCAAATTGTACCCCAATCAGAGAACTTTGACTGCCCCAAGGTGTGGCTTGCAAGACCAAAGGAAATGAAGCTTCCATACCACCTACTCCAAGTAGCTGGAGAGGTCATCTTGGCCGCTCAGGGTGCCAATATAATTTCATTCAACGCCGAAGGATCTCACCTTTCAACATGGACGCATCCTACCCAGGCTAGCCAAACGGCAGATGAACCGCCGTCAAAGCGAAGGAAAGTGGAAACCGTTCAGGAAGGCAGTCAGGACGACGATGCAAATGCGGTAGACGGTCAACCAACCGGCGGGCCTGGCCAACCGGGGAAGAAAAGGAAGAGAGGCAAGAAGGGAGAGGGGCAGAAGCAGGACGGGGAGGGAAGCCCCATCATCCAGGTACTGATTGCCACCCCAGACGGCTCTCATATAGTCGCTCTTACCGGGGCCGACAAGACCATCTGGGTCTTTCAGCACGATGGAGCGGGCCACTTGAACCTGCTCAGTTCACGGTAAGTTTTGTATGAGATGGAATCCTTCCGCTCTCATAAAAGCTATTCTCTTAAATGAGACCCAGCGCTGAAAGCCCACAGTGTAATGCCCAAGCGGCCTTCTTCCATAGACCTCACCACCGACAACCAGAATATTCTGTCGGCTGACAAATTTGGCGACGTCTATTCTCTTCCTCTGGTTCCGTCAGAAGCATCACCCACGAAGCCCTCCGAGGATACCGACGGGCAGGGTGCTCAGTCCAGCAGCGGAGGCCTCGCCACACCTGTTTCCCGAACAACCTTCAAACCTGAGGCCAACGAGTCCACCGTGCATACCCAGCGCAACCTCCGAGCCCTCAAAGAGCAGATACGTTACCGCGAGCGCGTTGAACGGGAGCGGGAGCAGAAGGCGGCCAAAGGACAATCGCTTGAGCCGCAGTTCGAACACACGCTTCTGCTTGGCCATGTCTCCATGCTTACAGCTGTCCTATCGGCCACGCATGGTGGGCGGCCGTACATCCTCACTGCAGACAGGGACGAGCACATCCGCGTCTCGAGGGGCATCCCGCAGGCGTATGTGATTGAGGGCTATTGCTTGGGCCATGAACAGTTCATTAGCAAGCTTTGTATCCCGGGTTCAAGGCCTGAGATTCTCATCTCCGGCGGCGGTGACAATTGCTTGTTTGTCTTTGACTGGAAGAAGGGGAAACTGCTGTCTAGGTTCGATATCCTGGAAAAGGCGAAGAGTATCGCTCCCGCGGCCGACAAAGTAGCGGTTTCTGGGCTCTTCTCTTGGCGAAAAAAGGAGAGCGAGCGACAAGACTCGTGCATCGCCGTCTTGATCGAACAGTACGTCTCAAGCGTCCTCTCCCAAATCCCAGCTTCTCCACTAACACAGTATTCAGCATACCGGCACTCTTCATTCTGAATTTGACAGACTCTGGCAATCTTGAACACGTGCAGTCGGTAGTCTTACCGGGGAAGCCCCTGAGTGCCGTCCAGCTACAATCCAACTCCTTCTCTGGTCTTTTAGTGGCGATAGACCCAAGCAATCCCGCAAGCGCTGACGGAGCTCGGGCCGCAAGTCCGTCTTTAAGAATGCTAGAAGCTAACGCCACGGACGGTTGGCGACTGTCTGAGAAAGCCTTTACTAACGAGGATGTCGACAGTGGCGATGGTGGCTTTAGCCTCGATGCACTCCTCAAAGTGTTGTATAGCATAGAGAGCCTGCGGAAACAGGATCATGACGACGCCCACAGCACGGCAGGGGCGGCGAGTGCGTCTTCTGAAGTAGGCGATGAAGAACCACAAGAGGACTGAAAGTATACCAAGCCGGTCAAATCCACAACTGTAGAGACCTCCCATGGGAATGCCCACTGGGGACCGTCCGTGTACGAGTTGGGAGGACATCACAGCATGCTGAAAGGAGGAAACTGTAAACGAGATGGTCCGCTAAAAAATCAATAAGGTACCTAGCAATGATGATAAGCCACTGGCATCTGCGACTCGGGTAACCAGATGCCTCTACCCTCTTAGAACGCCACCCTACCAGTTTGACGTGACCAAACGTGAAAAGGGAAGCCAACATGTCCATCCGATGCATGCCAACACGGCTGTAATCTAATAACCCCGTCCATTTCCGCCTCCATTAGCATTCAACCGCGCCTCTCATGTGGTTTGTCGTCTCTGTCGTCTGTAAAAAACATCATCATGAACGATGACGACGAATCGACGCGACCAGGGCTGAGAAGAAGACGACACATCTCCCAGTCATGTCATGATCCTCCTTTGGCCATGGTAAAGCAAGTACTATGTGCAGCACGCAAGCGTCTCCACGCCTCCCATCCCTCCCCCTTCTCTACTGTGAAGCGCACTGGACACGCTCGGCGTGGGGGTGACCATCCTCATCATCTTCCTCCATAGGGCCCCCATTTGCACCGCCGCCAAAGGCACGGGCGCCGGCAGGGTTGTCGATGTCCTCAATATCCGCAGGCTCCGTCATGGCCTCGGGTGGGGGGTTGTTAGCGAGCGAGGGATCAGGAAGAATCTTGCGGAGGGACTCGAAGGCATCGGGATCGGCTGTCCAGTTCTTCTCAGGGAACTTGACACTGAACTGAATGTACATGTTGCCGAAGTCATGGTGACGGTACGAAGGCATGCCCTGCCCACGGATCATCTTGACAGCATCTGCAGAATCAGGTCAGTCAATGCCTTGTGGATAGAGAACCGGGCGAGAACCGGGCAGGAAACGGGTCCATCGCGACAGGTACTTACTGGGTGCAATGGCCTCGCCAGGGAGGATATCAATGCTCAACCACCTTTCGTCCAGGTGCTCGACATAAAGGGTGCCACCAGCGAGCGCCGTCACGAGATCGATCTCAGCCTTGTACAAAAGGTCATCGTCGCGACGGTTGAAACGAGGGTGCGGCTTCTGCTCGATCTCAAAGACGACGTCTCCGGCTTGAATGCCAGGGGCCTGGTCGCCTTCTCCGCGGAACTCAACCTTGGTGCCGCTCTTGACGCCACGGTCGACATGTACGTGGAGCACCTTCCGGTCCACAACTGTCTTCTTGCCGTTGCAGTTCTTGCACCGGTCCTTCTCCTTCATTATCTCACCCTCGCCGTTGCAGTCGGGGCAGACAGTCTGGAAACGCTGGATCATGGGACCCATCTGCCGCATCATGGTCTTCATGCCGTGGCCATCGCATCCAGGGCACCGCTTGACGGCACCCTCCTTTCCACCACGACCCTCGCACTTGGGGCAGATGATAGACCGTTGCAGCGCCAACTTGGAGATCTTGCCGCGGTAGATGTCTTCGAGAGATACCTTGTGAGTATGGTGGATGGTGCGGGCCTTGGGAGGGCCGCGCTGCTGCATGCCACTAAACATGCCGCCTAGGCCGCCGCCGAAACCGCCGCCGCCGCCAAAGAACTGGGCGAAGAGGTCTTCGGCAGCCATGCCGCCGCCTCCTGCGCCACCTTCCAGGCCAGCCTCGCCATATTGATCGTAGACTGACCGCTTCTGCGGATCGGAAAGAACCTCGTAGGCATGGGAGATCTCCTTGAACTTATCCTCGGCAGCAGGGTTGTGGGCGTTCTTGTCTACGGGCGGAGAGGGTTAGTCGTGGACCGGTTACACAGGTCACAATCGTCAGCCTACCTGGGTGCCACTTCAGAGCGCCGACCTTGTATGCCTTCTTGAGCTCGGCATCTGTTGCAGTGGGCGAGACCTGTTTTCCACGAGTCAATCTTGGCTCCCTATCTTTCGCGCTGGGCAAGAGAAGCTTACACCAAGGGTCTCGTAGAGCTTTGTCTCCTTGACCATTGTGGCGGCTTATTATGGTGGGGGAGATTCTGGTGACCAAAGAGGAGTGGAGAGGGTTCAAGGGATTGAGGGAGGGGTCGAAGTCGGCGAGGACGTCGGCGAGGGGCCGCGAGGAAGCGCTGGCACCAGTCAGTAATCGTGTCAGATATCAAGTAGATGAAGCTAGAGCGAGGTGAGTCTTGGTGACCTGCAGACTGGCAAGCAGCGGGGTCGAGGAAATGGGGCAAAGCCGGCTGCCTCGAGGCAGAAACAGCCGTCCGAGGATTGTGCGGTGCATCCGTTGGGAGGCAGTCAAAGGGGCTGGCAAGGACCTACTCGTAACGAGACGCCGGAGAGCGTGTTTGGCAGGTTTGAACACTTGGCCGGGACGAGTGCGATATGGCTGCTGTGAGTTGTGGAGAGTCGAAATCGATTTTCCCTTTAAATATCAAAGGTATCCTGCTTTGCCTTCGGGTGAAAGGCCTGGTCGGAAAGGCTGTAAAATATGCAGGGTCGCGACTTCCATGGAATGGAATAGAAGAATTCGATCGAATTCTGTTAGGTTACTACTTTCAGCCCCACCGAAATGCGCAAAGTTTATGTGAGAGGAGCGCCGGTGCTCCTGCCTGCTAGTGAGTATCCCACTAACAGAAGAGAGTGGCCCAGCTCGGCCCAGTTGGCTCTGGTTGGCCCATGGGGTTGGCCCCTTATGGGATGGGCCTGGCATCTGTGAAGTAAGCAAACCAAGGACTGGCCCCTTCCGCATGGAGCTACAGAATATTATAATATCACAGGCCTTTTATCGGGATATTATGTAGTTTGCAGAACAGCATTTGTGTACCGCGTCCCGACAAATCCTGTCCTGGCCTTTTAGTCCATTACGCTTGCTGCTACCAGTTGGAGCCATCTTTAGACTCTCGTTCGGCCTTCCCGAGGATACGCTAGAGGCCAACACCCCGACTCTAGGCCTTCTTCAAGCCCTTCTTCGTGTGCCTAGACCGAGGGACTGTATTCCCAACAGTACATACAGTACTTTAACATTACCTTCAGGCGGACTTGGCTGCCTTGGCTGCCTTGGTTGCCTTGGCTTGCCTTGGCTTGCTTGCGCTGTTTCCACGCAAGGTGGGGCGGCAACGATTACCCGATCAGGATGATGAGGCTGAGGAAACCCGCTTGCTTGCCTGCCAACCCGCGGCAGCTGAGGGGTGCATCGTCGTCGTAGTACATATGTACAGTAGATAGGGCACGGCGATGGCACCAAACACCAAGACCTACTAAATATCTCTAGGGTGAGTATTGCCGCGGTTTGATCGGCGCTTACATTATGGGGCACAACAATAGCAATCCCACAGGACGATGCACTGGTCGCCCTGAACAGCCACCCGACCGTGGCTGCCCGACAGCCCTAAGCGCTGGTCTGTGAATGGTAATCGTCCAGGATTAGACCCCCCCCCGGCCATGCAGGAGGGAGGCGATGTTCCCATGTTCATATCGGAACCCCTGGTCGGAGAGGGGCCGAAGATTCTTGGCCTGGGCCGAATTGTGTAGCAATTGCTTGCCCGAGAGGGCCCCCCCTCTTAAGTACCTGAGCTGAACCAGATCTTTCCGTCGCGCTATGTTACAGGATCTGCCCTCGACTTCAAAAGCAGCCATTCACAAGGACATCGCCGTGGCAGCTGGCCACACGCGTGGGAACGATGCTCGTAGGCAACTTTGTCAACCTCCCGCGCACCAACCTAGGCCCATTGACGAAAGCCTTCACGCCTCCTGCCGCGTGCCAGGTCAACATCGCCCAATGCGCGACTTGCGACCGGGCCTGGCAAGGACAATTTTGCGGAAGTTCGGGGTTCGGGGACACGACAACGTGCTGGCCTCCGGTCGACCCTTCGATAGCCTCTCCTACGGCACCATTCCTAGGATGGGGGTTCTATTCCCCGGGCATCGTGTGCCCCGGGGGCTACACGACCGCTTGCTCTGCGACCAAAGGCCCGTCAGGCTATAGCGCGGCTTGGGATGTCGAATTCTCCTTGACGCTCGGGGAGACGGCCATTGGGTGTTGCCCGACGTAAGTGTTTGCCCGCCCAGTGTAGATATCGAGACGATGCTGAGTCGGGTGATCTAGGGGTTACACATGCGGCAACAACTTTGGCAATACCTGCTTCATCACGGCGACTTCAACGACTATATCGACCGTCATGTGTGTCAACGGGACAAATAACCTCGGCTTCAAGACGGTACCAGATCAAGACGTCGGTATAAACACGTACACTCTCTTCGCCCCCATGTACCAGCTCAACTGGCAGAGCTCGGACCGGCCCGATAGCAGCTCAGCACAACAAACATCAACAAGCAGCGCCGGGAGCTCATCTACACCTTCACCCGCATCATCAGGCACGTCGGGCAACATCGCGAGCCAGACGTCGCCGCCACCAGCCGAAAGCACAGGAGGATTGTCTTCGGGAGCAGCTGCCGGCATAGGCGTTGGTGCCACGGTCCTCGTTGTTGCTATCGTCGCCGCCGTGTTTTTTCTCTGGAGGCGGAAACGAAAAGGGGCGGCCGCCGCTCCCCTTCTGCAACCCCCAGGGCTCGAGGGATACTATGGAAGATATAATACGGCCCCCAAGTCGGAGCTCTCGTCTGATCCCCATGCTTACCAGCTGTCCCATTCGCCGACGACTATAAGGACGGAGCCTGTCGAGAGTCCTCACGCCGCGAGTCCTCCTGTCGAGATGCCAAGTCACCCAGTAGACTATAGGTATCAATGAGTTGATGCATGAATGTTGCGCCATTTGCCAGGCCAGCGGTGACAGCCAGGTGGAGACTATCCAGGGGAGCTTCGCATTTATTCAAGCGGGTTTAATATGATATCCAGCTGCGCATGATGCAGCATCTAGTTACTTCGAGCGTCATGTAGTTATTTAGTATAAATATAGCTGGAGCTCGCCCCTTTCCGCGTCCAGCCTGCATATACTTGCTTAGTTGGCAAACTTTTCCCCAACCAGTCTCTCACTGAGCGTCCAGAGCTTCATGGCGGTTTCCGGGTCTGAGGAGTGCGAGGGCAGATCCGTCAAGAAGGAGCATGACAACATGACACTTCCGTTTTTCTCTACGATGTGGGATTCGTTAGCTGGTCTAGCGCTTCAGACTCCAGGAGGAGGTTCACGGTACTTACCTTTGATACTCGGATCAAAGGCGGCCAAGACGTAACTGGCGACACCCTGAGAGGCCGACATGTAGGGCATGGCGGGATTTGGCACAAGCGTGCCTCCCTCTTTGACAAACCAGCCTGTACCAATCAGCTCCGAACGACAAAAGAAATCTTCTGGGGAATCCATGGTACCTCTAGAAATAAGCTCCGTCTCAGAAATATACTTAGGAAGCTGGGTATCGGGAACATCTGTGTTGTGCGTTAGATGCGGCAAACCAGAGCCCTCGCCCGCGTCGTTGACTTACAGCCGGGGTCGATGCCGAAGGAGACGATGCCACGATCGCCTAGCCTTCTCGCCAGCTCGATGCTGAATAGGAGATTGGCATTCTTGGACCGGGCGTAGGCGATAAAAGGCTCATACGTCTTGCCTTCATCGAAGTTGTAATCATCCACACTGGTCGGCGAGCCCGCCGCGCCTGATGACGAGACATTCAGCACGCGACCGCCTTCTGGAGCCGCCAGTAGAGCGGGCATGAGGAGGTTGGTAAAAAGGAAGTGACCAATGTGGTTGATACCAAAGTGCGACTCGATCCCGTCCACAGTGGTGGTAAACTCCGGGAGCATCATGACGCCGGCGTTGTTGATCAGGACGTCGACCACGGGCGTGAGCTGTAGCACCTTGGCTGCAGCGGCTCGGATAGACTTCTGATTCCCTAGATCAAGCTCCAGGGGGACTAGCCTAGTCTCAGGGGATGATTTCCCATTGAGATCATCAATCACCTCAGCGATGGCCGATTCCCGGCGGGAGGCTAGGATCAAGAGCTTGGGACCATGCTGAGAGAGAACGCGGACAGCCTCGGCACCAAGTCCTTGACGAGAGACGCCAGTGATTACGACTTTAATATAGGTCAGAAACGACGATTATAGTTCGGTTGACACGACGGGGTATTCTTACTTGTCTTGTTCAAAATGTGGTCATGTAGGTTGGAGGCGACCTGGTCGGTGGTGAGGTTCCAGAGAGGCAAGTCCTCCTCGGTCCTAAGATTGGCCGTGACCTTGTCGGAGGTTGTGTTCGCCATAAGCACCGAGTGATAAGCAGTCTTCGAGTCTTCCAGGATAGGATCAGTGACGGGATATGGGAGTTTGAGTGAGGACAGGAGTGCATGCTCGGCTGTTCCCAAGAGTCGGCCGTCGCTCCTCGAAATATATAGAAACTTGGTCGGGCACATGTGCCAACGCCAGCATGGCACCGCGAGGCCAACTCATACACACTGCAACGGAGTCTAATAACTAATCTCCGTTCATCCGCGGCCATGGTGCCATGGAATGTGCTCTCGAGGGAGGCTTCGGGAGCCGTAATGCAACTGTGTCGGAGTTAGGGTGCCGCGCTCCGCTACGATCAATTCGCAGGTCTGGGGAGTGAGTGAAGGGCTGGGCAGAGGTCAAGGAGCAGCTTCAGGAAGGCAAAGAGGTTGTTGGTAGAGAGGCACACCTTAGGTAGGTAGGCAGGTGCTGTACCCAAGCAACGCAGCCAATCAAATGCCGGCCAAAGACCTATAAGACGCTAACATTTTGCAAGGCCCAGCTCGCTATTAGGTGTCTCGCCAGGCTTAAACTCCACTAGTGTCACTAGGTGCGGCTACAGAAATGTCAGAGAAGAACTGTAGCCTAGTTCTTCTAGATTGTAATGTATAATCCACCAAACCCGTATCTCCGCGCATATGCAAGTGGCTGACGCCAGCCATCATCCAGCATCATCTGCTGAGCGCAGCCAAAATTTGCTCCCCTCGACCTGCTGGCGCATGACACTCTACGATACTGTTTCCCCTTCGTGCTCCCGGCCAGGCGAATGAAGGAACGGACGTGCCGCGAAACCAAACAGACGACGCCAACTGCTGGAGTGAAACCTGAGGGCGCAGTCTACCTGCGGCCCGCGCACGAGGGCTCGGGGAACCTTGGTAGAGACTAGGCACTTGGTACCGCCCTGCCCTTGACTACGTTGGCTATCTTGAAATACCCGGATACCACCATCCGTTGCTATGGAGTATGCAACTCCTGATGTGGGCGCGTCAAGCCGTGCTTCCGGTGATGAAGCGGGCCCGAAGACTGCTTCGAAGAGGGCCAAGCCAACCAAGCCAAAGCGGAATTCCGAGGCCCGCAAGCAGCAGAATCGCGAGGCATCAAAGACATATCGTAGGTAGTCGCTGCTTGGTACGCCTGTCAACTTCCTTCAGCCTGCTGTACTGGCTCATGGAGCCCCTAGGATTAGTACTATGCATGGCCGGTACCGCAGAGGATGCTGAGACATGACGAAGCTAGCCAGCAACACAAATGCTGACGCCACCCGCGGACGACCGTTCCAACCATTCCGGCTGGATAAGATAGTTCGCTAACCCGCTACCCGCAGGCCAAAAGAGGAAACAGAAGCTTGAGCTGCTCAACGAGCTCTTGGGCAAGCCGCAGGATGAATCAACCACACCCGGCAACTCGGCCCACCCAACGCCACCCGCGTATGCTTTAGGGTTGGAGGCCGTCACCTCCCCTCCGCTTCCAGGCTCCCATTCCCTAGTACGTCTTCGACACTGTCTCATTGGGTTTAATTACTAGATGTGGCCGGGCCTCTTCTTGCCGGCAGTGCCTAACTCTCTGATTAAAGCAGCAAGGAGCGCTCCTGACTTCTGGGCCGCTCGACGACCCGTTGTTCGACGGCTCCTGGCAGACACCAGGACAGGACCGTATCTCAGATGTCCTGAACCCAACTTTTAATCATCCCATTGAGGACATGCCTGTCCCTACAGGGGCAGACACTTACAACGCATTCATGCTTGACCCAAACCCAAGCCAAGGACTCGACCCTCAGCTGCTCACCAATCCAGGTTACGCTCCGTCTCAGCACCCCGTTTTTACCCCCATCTCCTCCATTTTCTCTCCCTTCTCTCAGCTGCCAAACCTATTTGCCATGCCCCACGCCGAGGACCCCCCGCTGGGGAACGTTTCGGCGGATACCGAGGAAGTCATCCGAACCTCTCCGCCGCAACTTGACGACTCGCTAGTACCGGAGCCTTTCCAACAAGTTGTCGAATCTTTCTCCCGCCTGACCCCGACCCAGCAACGACAACTCCTCGAGACACTTGCAAAAAGGGGGCCCGACAGTTCGAAAACGACTAATCGCGGCAAGGGCAAGGGGTGCTCGACACCCAGGCGAACCACTTTCCCGGATAGCATTGTCCCGTTTCTAGATACCATGCGGCGCGTGTCGCAGGCGGGCTCACCGGACCCCATGGGCCAGTGTATGCAGCTGGGACCACTAAGCTTCTTTGCCGCAATCTTCGAGAATGCTATGGCGATTGGACTGGCCCGGAAGAAAATGCTTGTAGAAGAAGGGAGCCTGGTGCGTGCATGGCCTCCCCCTTCTCTGGCCATCTCTACGACTCAGCTCGCCTGTCTCCCAAGACCCGATCTGACCATTTACTAGAGCCCATTTGACCTCGTACCGTCGGGAAATCCGGCTGCGATAGAGCTAGTTCAGGCCAAGTTTGCTTCCATCGCGAAGGACCTGCGTCCCACGCCATCACAGATCACACTCCCACACCATCCATATCTAGTGCGTTCCGTCCACTTGCCTCTTAAGGCCATCCTCACTCCATTGCCCGGGCCCGGTCCCTCATTTCTCTCCTCCCTCCGCCCAAAGCGACCCGTGGCGCATCATTTTCTAACAACAGTAGGATATTATCCCCTTCCCCGACTTCCGGGAGAAAGCCTTGGCGGCGCTGGCGTGCGACCCGCCGCTATTCGACGAAAGCGACATGTGCGATGACATGTGCCAGGAGGCGCTCGTGTGCTGGGGGTCGCACGGCAGCGGCGAGCGCGGAAGCGGTGGCATGGCGGCGGGGGTGCCGTGGGACGCACGCTCATGGGAACCCAAACCGTGGTTTCTGAAGAAGTACTGGTTTCTGGTGGGTGGATGGGACGATGAGATGTGGAAAGCGGCGAGGTGGTGGCACGCTATGAGGAACGAGCGGCTGGACGTGGGGGTTGTTTGATTCGGAACCCCCATCGCCAGGCCTGCCTCCGCTCGGGGGACCTTCGTAGACCTTTCTTTTGTGCGCCAGCGGCTTTGCACGGTCAGACCGAGGGAATCACAGGCGAGGGCGTAACTGCTAGACTGGGTGGGCTGATTTATGGCTTGCTACATACAACCCACGAGCGGAATACTGCTTTCTATTATAAGCATCAGGATACAGGCATTATGAATCACGAGCCACGACTTGGCTACTTGGATAGAGTTGGCCAATTCGATTGATACCCAAATACTCATAATACTGTCTCCGCAGCCAGCTGGGACTCTCTGCTATGTCAATACATATGGTACGCGACTCAAGTCATCCGGCCCGCGACCGCCTCCAAATGGCTATGTCTTATCTCTATGGCGTCGAAGTGGGGTATCAAGTCCACAACAGCCCTAGAAATCCATCCGCTCTACGATATCCAATCTCCTATTTTCTCCTCTATCCTGAGCCACCTCCCGCCTTGCCGACGCCTTGTAAGACAGCTGCCGAAATTGTAACACGATAGGCCATGGATGATGCGAAAGGACTCGCTATTGCGTTCGAGGAAGCGAAGCGCTCCTATGATGAAGGGGGCATCCCCGTAAGGCTAGCCTCGGCCGAGCATCATTATCTTCCAGGTTGGCGCATGGCTAACGACGCGCTCCCTCCTGGGGCGCCATAGATAGGAGCCGCTTTGGTCGCAAGCAACGGCACGCTTCTCGGCCAGGGGCACAACATGCGGGTCCAGCTCGGGTCTGCAATCCATCATGTTAGTTCCTGCTCCTTGGCTTAGGCGATGCTCGTCCAAAGCGAAGCTGACGCGAATTGCGACTCCAAGGGCGAGACTTCCGCTCTTTTTAACTCGGGTCGGCTGCCAGGAAAGGCGTACAAGGGGAGCACCATGTACACAACGCTGTCGCCCTGCGATATGTGCACGGGCGCATGTCTCCTGTACGGGATCGCGCGTGTCGTCATCGGCGAGAACAAGAACTTCCTTGGCGGGGAGGCTTACCTGAAGCAGCGCGGCGTCGAGGTGGTCGTCGTCGACGACGAGCAGTGCAAGGCCTTGATGGATACTTTTATCGCCGAGAAGCCAGAGCTGTGGTATGTGCCCTGCTTGCTTTCCTCCTTGTCTGCCTGTCTTCGTAAAGTACTTTCGTTTGCATCGACAGGATCTGATCTCGATTCGACAGGAACGAAGATATTGGAGTGGAGGAGAGAGTGTACTCCAAAGAAGGGGCTCAGGCGCCCACATTGTAAATGGCTCGCTTCATTGCTGAGCGGGCATCTAGCACGTGTCGCCAAGATGGAAAGAATATAGTAACGGGCTTGTCTGGGATAACATGCTTGAACGAGCTTCTCTTGATTTTGCTACGAAGTTAGCTAGTCGGGGTTGAAACCGCCCGCCCTCCATCGGAAGCCCTTATCCTCGGCTACGACGAGCAGATGAGCCGGTCCAGAGCCTTCACAATAAAAAAAACTCTTTCTCGGCCTGTTTCCTAAACTCCAGCACATCAAAAGAACTCTTGTGCTTCCTCCCTTTTAGTGTCATGGCCCTTGCTTCCGAATCAACCGTATGCATCGAACATCGCAAGGAAAGGTCTAATGTGACTGGTCTAAAATACATATGATACATCTCCGTCATGAAGGGCTGGCTTATGCCGCTGTGGCCCTTGCAATATCCACTTGCTTTCTCGGTAGTAGGGGGGTTCTCCCTCACGAGAGAAGGTTTCGTAGTGAAGGGCTGGCGCTAGCGCCGCTCGCCGGGCGGGGATGCTGCTGGGGGGGTGGCGGCGGCGGCGGCGGCGGCGGGAGCGCCCCATGTTCCCTGCCGAGGAGTGGGAGGCCATCTCTGGACCCTGGAGGGCTCGAGTGCCGAGGCGGCGGTGGCGGTGGCGGGTGAGGCTGGGACCACTGCCGAAGGACGCTTAGAGAATTCTGCGCTTCCGGCGGGATGTGCGATGCCGCCAATGGAGGCATGCGATGGTGGTCCCGCAAGTCAGGAGGACCATGGCCATTGTGAGGCGGCATGTACGGCACGTTGCTCTGGGGGGGAGGGGGTGGCGGAGGACCGCTCAGTCGTCTCGGTGAGGGTGGCACGCCGTTCATATAAGGAGACTGGCTAAGATGCCCATTCTGCATGGGCGGGGGAGGAGGCGGAGGTGGATGCGCGAGGCCGCCGAGAGGTGGCGGTCGCAGGTGGTTCGGTGGTGCCAGAGGCGGCGGAGGGATTCCGCTGTTCAGCGGCGGCGCACCACCGCTGATCTCGCGATGGTGATGTACGGGAGAGTGGTGATGGTTTACCGACTGCCGATGCCAATCGTTATAAGACCGATGCTGTGGCGGGTAGTGGGACGGTAATGGCGGCCCTCGAGTGGGCGGGATTGATGGAGGTACCACGGCCGCGACCGAAGTCTGAGGTGGCGGAGGCGGCGGGATTGGGGCCGCAATCAGGCCGGGGGCCGGCGCCTGGAGGGGCATGGGTTGGGCTGCAGGAGGCTGGATGGGCTGGATGGACTGGACCGGCTGGACGGCCTGAACGGCCTGAACAGGCTGAACGGGCTGGACAGGCTGGACGGACTGGACGGACTGGACGGACTGGACGGACTGGACGGACTGGACGGACTGGACGGACTGGACAGGTTGGACAGGTTGGACGGGTTGGACGGGTTGGACGGGCACGAGAGCCGGAGGAGGAGGGGCCTGTGCCGCGGCAGGGGCCTGGCCTGGGCTTGGACCGGGAGCCGAGCCGGACTGCATCTGGGGGGACCATGGGTAGGGACCTCTGCTTGGCTGCCGAGCATCCGCTGGAGACGCGAGGGGCGGGCTTGCCAACGGCACTGTCGGTTGCGGAGCTGGCTCGACAGGCGGTGTTGGCTCCTTGGGGGGCGGGTGCGGCTTGGGCTGGCGATTGGCCTTCTTGCACTTGTGGCATTGGAAGCTTCGCTGCTCAACAAATTTCTGAGCTTCCGTGCCGACCTTTCCATAGTGGCCATTCATCAGCTCGCGCTCTTGTGTGTGGTCGATGGGATACCACTTGGGGCTGACGTCAACGCCGCAGGTTAGACAGATCTTGCCACCCTGCTGGGTGGCGACCGGGGATTTCTCTCCCTCAGCATGAGCAAGGTTGGTGGTCGAGGCGCGCCGGTTCACTAGAGTTGCCGGGACCGGAGCCGTCGACATCTTGGAGCCAACCAAGATTTGGTTAGCCTTCCTTGCGCAACCGGTCAGCGTCAAATCGGCCTGCTTATATTGCTGGCAGTAGAGCTGCAGAGCAGTCAACCCAGTGCCGTCTACCGGGTCGAACATTCGGTGGACAATCGACTTCGATGGGGGATGATCTTTACACCACACGGCTGCCACCATGGTGCCGCTCTCGCCGTTGATGCTCACGATGTTGTGCTGGTCGCGGCGGGATCCCTTGACGGGGTTGATCTCGAAGCCGAGGAGGTAGCCGGCCTGGTGGGCGCATTCCACATGCACCGAGGCCTTGCAATGATGGCAGGACACGCAGGCGCCGTCCTCCCTCTTGCACACCTTGCACGTCTCGGCATACTTGGGGCGAGGAATCAATGGAATTCCTTCGCTCGGAGCGAGGGTCTTAGCATTCCCAAACTTGACCTCGGGCGTCCAGACAGCACAGGTGACGTGAACCCAGTTGTTGTCCGACGTTCGCTTGAGGGGCTCGCGAGGGTTGACGGGGCGGTTCGTCTCTTCCTGCTTCTTGCGATAGTAGTCGGCCGCCTTCTGGGCCGCCTCCCTATCCGCGCGGTCGCGCTCCCGATCCTTTTCCGACTTTTTCTTGCCCACAGCGGCGACCGTCTTGGGTGGCTCGACGAAGTCGTGCTCCGTGTGTTCCACCGGGCAGAGAACGCACTTGTAGTTCTAAAAAGTTGGTGATTAGCATTTTCTCAACTGGACCGCGCGTCAGCTGCGAGGGGGTAACCACTTACGATGGATACCTGAGGGTTTTTGTCGTTGGCACACATGTCGCACGTCCATTTCCCGGGAGCTCGGTTGTCGAGGATGCCATAGCAGCTGCGATGCACCGCCAAGCGGCATTCCTTGCAAGAGAGATGCTGGTCCCCGAGAGGCTCCAGCAGGTGGCAGATCGCACAGGGCAAGGTTTTTGGCTTCGGAATTTCGGGGACGGGAGCAGCCTGCTTCTCAGCCTTCTCCTTCTTCCTCCCGTGCGTGGTCGTACTCGTGCTGGCATCCGACATGACGACATCGGGGTCTTGGCTGGGCATGCCTTTGAGCTTCTTGCGAGGTGGTTCTTGGCCGGCCTGAGGCGCGTTGGAAGAAGCCGAAGGAGATGCGGTCGCCGAGGGGTCCGGGGTGCGGTACCGGATGTTGCTGACCATCTCGTCGGCGGCCAGTAGCTCTTTGTATAGCTCTTCGTCGACCCTGCGCCTCCAGCCGCGGCCTCCGGTGACGGCCACCTTCTTGGCGACCTCGTCGATGTCTTCCCACTGTATGGCATAGCGTCGCCATAGCTCCGCGCAGCGGCGGCAGAGGGCCTGTATGTATCCATTGCCCTTGTCCTTGTTCGCCCGGCCGCCATTTTCCGTAACGAGCGTCAGGGCAGCGTTCGGAGCGCGTCGCCACTGGCGAGAGGTCTTGGTCGAGCAGAACTTGCAGATGAAACCCTTCTTCTTGGTCACAGCCTTCTCGGCGTCGAAGGCCGAGTCATCGTGGTCATCTGCAACGTCGTCCACCATCTGGGTCGTCGACGCGGGCTCGATCTTTCTGCTCTTCCCTTTCCTGCCGGAATAGTTGCCCCAGATTTGCTGGCCACGCTCCGTCTTCTTCCATATGTAATAGTATCTCGTGATGGTGCCGTAAGGCACCGTCTTGAGGTGCTTGAAGACGCTGTGGAGCTCCGAGCCAAACTTGGCGACGGCTTCCTCAAACTTCTTTTGCTCGGCCTGGTTGAGCTCGGGATCGCCAAACTCGGCCCTCGGGGTCTTCTCCAACTCTTTGAGCGCCTCCTGCGGGTCGAAGTCCTTCTTGAAGAGCAGGTTCATGGCGACGTCTTGCAGGTTGGTGGACCGCTCCGACAGGTCTAGGGCCGTGGCCTTGGACCTGGCCTTGCTCATGTACTCGTCGATGGCCTCTCCCGACATGGAGACGCCACGATCATCCGGCGGCTGCCACAGGAGCGTCACCGTGTCGTCGCCGCCCCGCTCGACATAGCCGGCGGGCTCGTCCAGGACCCACTTGGGGCGGTTCTCTCGCTTGGCCCGCTCGGCCTCGAGAGCGGCCTGCATTTCTTTGCTGGGCTTGCCGTCTTTGCGGCTGGACTTCTTGACCTCGAGCGGCTTGACGTACTCGATGGGCTGGCCGGGCCAGGGGAGCACGTTGGCCTGGTGGCGGGGGCCGACGCGGGTCCCGGACCGCGGCGAGGTGCGGTCGTCGTAGTCCAAGACATCCTCGACCTTGCAGTAGATGCCCAGGTAGCGGTAGGGGAACAGGTTTGCCTTACGAATCTGCTCCTCCGTTGGCGTGGGGATGGGCTCTAGGTCCT
Source organism: Thozetella sp. PMI_491 (assembly GCA_021432635.1). Classification (NCBI taxonomy): domain Eukaryota; kingdom Fungi; phylum Ascomycota; class Sordariomycetes; order Chaetosphaeriales; family Chaetosphaeriaceae; genus Thozetella; species Thozetella sp. PMI_491. The sequence continues at coordinate 623,999 of MU270038.1, forward strand.
CGTCAGGGCTGGTCCGGGTGGTGTCGACGGCGGCGTGGTCGTCCTCCTCCTCGTCGAGGAACTCATCCTCTTCGCCGTCGTGGGCGCCCGTGTCGATGGTGTGGGTGTTGCGGGCCTCGAGCTTCCGCTCTTGAGCGCGGCTGCATGCCGCACAGGACCAGGCGAAGCCACGTGAGGGCTTCTTGAGTAGGGGTGGTCGCACACAGTTCATGTGGTAGGTGTTCTGGCACACGGCGCAGTCGACCGAATCATTGCTGTCTAGTGTGTCAGCGCTCGGCTCCACTCCACTCATGCGCCCCGCCCCCCCGGTCTAGCTCGCACAGTCGCTACGCCCGGTATGCTCCGGCCACCCCCCGAGGGTGGGTCGAGCACACAAGCAGAGCCTGGGCGAACCTTGAAGAAAGCGCTGGCAAATCAAAAATGGGGGTGTGGGGGGCGAACGTACCTGGCGCAGTAGCCGCTGCACCGCTTGCACGACTTGACCGCACTCGTGAGCTCCTTGCCTCGACCCTGCTCGATTAAGATGAACTTCCAGCGCTCGTCTAGCACCCGTTTGACGCGCTTGGGCACATTGACAATCTGCGCCGACGGGATCACGTCGTAATTTTTCATGAGGAACCGGTCGTACAGCTTCTCGTACCAGAAGCAATCAGGGCTGCGCTTGTAGGCAGCCATGTCCGGGATCTCGGCCTTGTGCTTGACTTGACATTTGCCACGCAGCGACGACAGCGGGCTGTTGTCCGAGTGCATTGTCGCCAGCACCATGCGCGTGTCCTGCGCCTTGCGGCCAACGTCCTTTGGCCGGTAGAACCAGTTGACGCGAATTTGCTCGACCGGCCGGCTCGGGTCGTTCTTGGAATGCACCCATTCCATGATGCGGGCCAGGTAGTAGGGTTCACCCGGCGGCTCACAGATGAGGTAGATGTGATCTGCAACCAATGTTAGAGCCGTGCACCTCCGAAAAACAGCATCCCGCCACCCTTTTCGCTCCAGCTGCACATCGCGCCGCCCACTATCACTTACCGTTCAACCCCAGCACCGTGCCGTCGTCCGCCACCATTTTGCCGTCCGCGGTGGGCATCCCCTTGCAATTCTCAAATGTGAGCATGTTGGTCTCGGGATACCCGCGCCCGTTGCCGTTGTCATTGCCATTCAACAGCTTGATGCCATTCCCATTCGTGTGCCCATGGCCGTTCTGCGCCGTCGCCCCGACCTTCTTGGGCTGGGATGCAGGCTGAGAATGGGATGGAGTTTGCGCCTGGCTGTTGGTAGACGCCGCCTGCGAGGCCGCCTTGCGCTTCTTGGATTGCGCCGGGCCGTTTGCCGCCGCCGCATTGCTGGCAGGCGAAGGGTTGGCTGAGGGCTGGTCTTTGGTAACATTCTGCGACGTGCCGTTCTTGTTGTCATCCACCACCGGTGGGGGCTTTTGCGACGCAACGCCCGCCGGCTCCGCGACCTGCGAATTCAAATTCGCGGCTGTGTTGGATTTTCTACCAGGTTTCTTGGATTTATCATCGCGCTTGTCGGAGAACTCAAACAGTTCCATGTCGATGTCTTTGTCCTCTGCATAGTTTGGCCGCGAGGCACCGGTGCGATTGCGTGACCGTGTACCATAGGGCGATGCCGTGGCCGAACCGGCATCCTTGGCCGTCGACGCGGCGGATTTGTCCATCGCTGGCGGCGATGGTGATGGGTTCTCAGATTTGGGCACTGGGTCCGACATCTTGGGCAAAACCGACGATCCGGAGCCTGAGGCGGATGTGGCGGCTTGCCTTGAGGATGCGGTGGATGAAGCGTCCTTCTTGGACGAGGTTGTAGAGTTGGCAGATTTGGACTGGTCCTCGGGCTGGCTTACATTTTGTGACTTCTGAGCCATGACGTCAAAAGTCGTGATGAACCCGCGGATCCCAGGGCGGGTAGGCGTCCAGTTCCTCAAAAATCAGATGTGCGAGGGAGGCCGGAGCGAAAGGTGGTTGAGAGGACGGAGCAGCACAATCAGGCGAGACGCAGATCCATGAGATGGGGAGAGGAGCGACGGATCCGAAGGGGAGAGAGACGTGGGGGTGTACTGGGAACAGGGACCAAAATGTCCGTGTGATGCGAAATGGTTAAGAACAGAGAAGGATGGGATAGACAATGGTCTCCGAAGCGGTGCTAGCTCGGAGGATATGGATGGAGTGAGTGAGAATCCGAGGTGGAATGGTGGCCAACGCTGGGCGGGAGAGATACCCAGGCAATGGCCACGGGAGGGCGATATAAGAACCTCCAGGAAAGGAGGGAACAAAGTGACAGGAGGGGATGGGGGAGGAATCAGGGACGCGAGAAAAGAATGGCCGGTGCGGCGGGCATGCAGGCAAACACCGGCCGGTCGGTGGCTTCAAAGTCGGAAGGGACAGCGAGGCGGGTGTGGTGTTGTGGGAAGAAAGGGAGAGGAAGCTATGTGGAGGAGAAAGTAATAATGGAGAAGGACGAAGAGAGAAACGCCAAATAGTCGAGGCGCCCGTCCGGGTAAGGCAGAGAGGTGTGGGATGGCAGACCAGGCGCCGTCTGGGACTGGACCCCCAGGTTCAGGCAGGGCCACTCTCGTCGACAATTCGATAGCCCTCCCGTTGGGTGGGTCCCAGAGGTACCAGCTTGTACCTGCGCCCGCATTTTGCCTGGCATGGCGGCCATGCAGCCACCCCTGCACTACATCCGTCTACCTGTGCCTTCCGGGCCCTGGAACCTCACGACATCCACCATCTGGACTCCAATTTTCATTCATCGGTGCCATCCTGCTCCCAAGCCCTGGACGGGGAATCCAGCGCCGGGCCTGCGCCGTGCTCCCCGGCACCCGTTGGACCTGACCTGCGTTCCATTCATCTTCATCCGCACGACATCTCCCACCCGCTCGCCGGATAGCCCTCTAGAAGCCCCCCCTTTCCCTCTCCTCCCACCTTTCCCCCTTCTTGTACTACGCGTACTTATGTACATTGGACTCGGACGCGCGACATGTCATGCTTTCTCTATACAAAGTGGGCGACGTCGCCGTCGCACAGGTACGAAAAGTAGGTGGGTGGTCCTTGCCTCCGGATCAACCAGCATAGAGACCGAAAGAAAAAAAATTCAAGAGGCACAGGCCAGCGCTATGTGCCGACTGGTCGGCACCAAGTTCTAGGCAGGTTGCCCCTTTGCTCGTGCTGCGAGGCCTAAGCCCGTCGTAAGCTCGTTCCTGGCTGCTTGTAGATGCTTTGTAGGTGCTGAATAGACATCGACAAGTGCGTGGGCCGCCCGCCCTTTGAAGGCGAAAGTTAGGGGGAAAGCTGGGTGCGCTGGCGCAGCCGATCCGGGTGCGTGCCAAGAGAAGACGCATATCTGGACTTCTGTTGGCGCCGGAGGGAAACACGCATCAGCAGCCTGCCCTACCCGCCCCCCTCTTTGGGAGGAGGGGGCAAAGAGGTTCCCTGCCAATCTGCGCACTGCCCAACCTTTCGCGCAGGCATCCGATTCCGATTGCGAACCTCGCGCGCAGCTGTCGAGCCTCGTGATATCATCGACCAGCTCATAGGAGATCCCTTTTTAGCTCCTAGTTTGCCCCTACCTCCGGCCCTACTTGGCTTCCATTTGCCTTGCTACGTAGCGTTTCAAAATTCAAACTGCACGTTATTTCCTTGACAGGGGTGGCTACCGGACTCAAAATGGACGATCCCTACACGACCCAGGCCCACGACTCGGGGGTTTGGGATTTGACGCTCACGAGCACCCCTCCCCCCTTCCCCGGCCGTCGGGACCTGCCCCGGATCACGTTTTATTTAATTGACGACATGGTCATTCTAATAACACACCGTAGCCCATAGTTATGCCCGTCAAGGCAGGCATAAGAGGAAGCAAAGGAAACAAGCTGATGACCGGTGGTCCAGAAGGCGGTTCCGGTCCGCCTAAAACAGATCGGCCAGGTTGGGATGGATGGAATGAAGTCGGGGACGGCAGTCGGGGGGTGGTGGTCTGGGAAGCGGGTGCGAGGTAAGTGGGAGGCGCATATCTGACCCCGCCAATTGTGGCCAGAAAAAGGAGTCCAGACCGAGTAGGGAGACCTGTGCACCCACGTCAATCGTCGCTCCCTCTCCAAGACACGGCCATTTGAGTCGAAACCTGATTGACTCTGCCACCAGCACTACCTTCCGGAAAGCTCTAATCGACGGCCCCTCTGCTGTGCGCTCGACCAGCGTTGACCGCAGCTCGTCAAGACGAGTTGCGGCATACCAAATTTATTGGCCTACCTCCATGCATGCAGTGGGACGCCTTGGAGGAGGCTCCCCTGGCTACTACACTACTACTGTACTCCTTGGTACCTTGACCCTACCCTATCCACGCTACCTTCCCAGAGGAGATGGGAGGTCCCGAAAGCCCACCACGCCTCCTCGCCCATCGATCGGAAGGGTTCTTTCGCACGGCTAAGATCCAAAAAGACCCAATGGTCCTTAGTCCCGAGGCCACAATAGGCTGGCTGCGTGTGTCGTTAGATCCCCTCGCAGGCCAAGGCGACTATGAAGGGCGGCCCAGACACCGCTCAACCGGTCACCCAGGTGTCGGCCGGTCGTGGGCTGGTGTGGGTGGATTGGTGCCGGACTCACACCATTCAACTTGTGAACCACAACGATTTGCCGCTTGCACTTAGCTCGGGTTTAGCGTTTCTGGGGGCGGCGGCGTACTACCCAAAGAAAGCGCAAATCTCGAGCCAGCTTGGCAGCCCGTCATCACTGCCCCAAAAATCCCTTGAAGCATGCGAGGCTATCTTCGCCTTCCGATATTAATACGCTGCAATCAAGACTGAGCACATCGCCCACTCAAAGCTGTTGCTCTACCTCTAACTACAGCTAGATCTGACAGTGTACAGCCGGCGGGGATCCAGCCGCGCCAAAACGGCTACACCAACGACCGGGGTGCCTCCTCACACCTCGCCTCCACCCGCCAGCGAAAACATGTTCCATCCCATCCGGCACGACCCCCCCCCTTCTCCCCTTTTCTCTCCCTCTCTTCCGTCCTTTGCCCCCCCCCGGCATCCGAGCCACCATCCATTGTACTCACATCATATATCGACCACACTCACTCTGCTGCCCATGCAAGCGGGGCTAGCTAAAGTAGGCATATGACGCCCGATCTCATTTGACTCGTGATGGACGCTCTTTCGTTTGGCTCGTAATGGCTTGTCGCTGTGTGGCCCGCCTTACTCCCGCCAGCGGGAGGAAGCGCAAAGGCACCCGGGAGGGGAACCTCCCCCAAGACCCGTACTAGGAATGTTTTCTGGGCGTGTTCTTCACTCGAGACCTGTCTTCGGGCTTCTCCACGACGTCCCTTCGCATTCTTACAAGGCAGGCCGTCCTACATAGGCCTATTTCATAGCTTCCTTCTGTAACCTTTACCCGGGACCAAGCGCCTTCTCATGCTGATCGTCTGCAAAAATTCGATCCCAGTCTATTCCGTGGCTGACTGGGTATTCGTTTGTCCCTTCGCTGCTCCCATTGCTCAGGTTTGTGCTGCCGACGGACAGGGCAAAGGGACGACTCTTGGCGGCGTGGGCAAGGCTCGAGGTCGTTTCAATCGGTAGGTACTGCCCGCGAGACCCACTTGATGCAAGCCTGATTGGGTGGGGCAAGTGGAGACATTTAAGGCCCCTGCCACACACCTGATTACGTGCAGCCGAGGCGTGCTGCTACTTGATCGGGCGACGCGTCGTGCGAGATATCCAGCGACACGCTGTACTGGTGCCTGGGAGCAACCCTTCAACCCCCCCACCCCCCCTTTCTCCCCCAAAACCACTGTGCCGTATACAATCGTTCTCCTTGACGGAGAGAGTCGAGAATGCCCAATCTAGACGATTGTCATTCTGACCTTACTGCTGAAATGGGACGTGCTGGCAGGCCCTAACCGCGCCGTTTCCCCTTACTGCCATCATGGGCCCCGAGGACCTCGGTATATGGCACACCACCACTCTTCAGTCCGTGGCCGAGCGTCATGAGGCGAGCTATAGGGATACAAACATTGCAGTAGGCCACAAGCGGACCTTCGATGAAGCCCAAAGCGATGAGCAGCCGGTCCCCCTTCAACCAACAACCACGAGACGGCCGGGGCACTCTCGCCAGCCTTCAGACCTGCCAAAGCAGCGCTCCAAGCTCTCGGCAAGTGCAATAGTAGCCATTGGTGATGAATTGAAGGCGGGGCCGTCTCAGTATACACAGCGCAGGGCCTTTCCCGCTACGCCGAGTTCTACGGTTGACCCTTTGCTGAGCCTCCACCATCCCATCTACGACCTTTCCCCGCCGCTGGTAGCTAATTTTGCCTCCCTCGGAATCAAAGAGATATACCCCTGGCAGAAGCAATGTCTTCTCGGACAAGGGCTCCTTCAGGGTGAAAAAAATCTTGTCTATAGTGCTCCGACGGGGGGAGGCAAGTCTCTGGTCGCGGACGTTTTGATGCTGAAGCAAGTAATGGCGGGTCGAGACCGCAAGGCTCTCCTCGTTCTCCCCTACGTTGCTCTTGTCCAAGAAAAGGTGAGGTGGCTGCGCAACGTCGTCCAAGGGATTTCCCGTGAGGATCTCGGCCAGAGGGAGCCGGATGGGGGGAGGCTATGGGCCCCCCGGGCTGATAAAGACACCTTACGAGTCGTTGGCTTTTTCGGCGGCGGTAAGATCCGGGCTACCTGGGTGGACTTCGACATTGGGGTGTGTACTATGGAAAAGGTAGACCACATGTACGCTCGGAAGCTTCCAGCGGCTTCGCTAACGTATTGCAGGCCAACTCGCTTATTAACACAGCAATCGACGACTGCTCAATCGCACAGCTGAAAGTGGTGGTTCTAGACGAACTTCACATGATCGACGATGACTATCGGGGTTATCTACTGGAGCTGATGACTACCAAGATACTTTGCCTGGAGCAGCAAACGCAGATTATCGGCATGAGCGCGACGCTAAGTGTAATATTGCAGCTGCTTGTGCCTTCCGATGGTTGTGCTAACCACTATTGAAGAATATCCAACTCCTCAAGACCTGGATGCGAGCTCACTCGTACGAGACGCTTTACCGCCCAATTCCCATCAAGGAACACCTTGTTTATGAGGGGAGGATATACGCCGCCGAGACGACAAGCCGGCTGTTGTCAACTGCGACGCATCTTGTCTCGAGCAGCGCACCTGAAGAAGCCAACGTCAACGCAGTCCGGACCATCCAGGCCTCAGAACATAAAGAACTGGTCGATCCAGTGCTTAACGCCGTTGTTGCCCTTGCCAACGAGACGGCTCGAGCTGGTTTTGGTGCCCTCGTCTTTGCCAGGAGCCGTTCTGGGTGCGAGTCCGACGCGTTGCTCATTAGTAGGGTGTTGCCTTCATGGCATGAAATTGATCCTGCCGTACAAGATAAGAGGCTAGAACTGCTCGGAGAGCTTCGCGGCCTGGCCACTGGGCTTGACCCTGTCTTGGAGCAAACAATTCCCGCTGGCGTTGCATTCCACCGTGCGGTCTTAACCCTGCTCCCACTGCGTTAGACATCGCCTTGTTACTAACCTTCTCAACAGATGTCTGTTTATCCTCCTAGTATTCAAGTATAAAAGCTGACAAGATCGGTGTAGGCTGGCCTCACAACTGAAGAGCGCGATCTAGTTGCCGACGCATATGACTCTGGCATCATCAAGGTTTGCGTAGCAACGTGCTCGCTTGCGGCTGGCATCAACTGTGAGGATGGCTCCCGACATTCAATAGTAACCATGAGATTTAACGTTCGTTGTAGTGCCTGCAAGGCGTGTTATTTTACACAATGCTCGGATGGGCAAGGACATCGTTGGCCCCTCTATGCTGTGAGCTGTACCCGAGCATCGGTTTTATTTAAATCTCACACGTTCACATAGGCGCCAAATGCGAGGCCGGGCCGGGAGGAAGGGCAAGGACGAGATCGGGGAAACCTACTTGTGCTGTCCCCTGAACGACTTGGACGAAGTCATTGATCTTATGCATGCCGAATTACCACAGATATCGAGCTGTCTTCTTTCCGACCGATGTCGAATCCAGCGGGCTTTGCTTGAGATCATTGCTATCAGGCTGGCCACCACCCGAGAGTCTCTGGATGACTACATACAAAGGACAATGTTGTACCACTCTGCTTCTTTTGAATCAATAAATGAGAATGTCGAGTCGAGTCTCGAGGGCTTGCAAGCCATGGGCTTCATCACCACTGATAATTACAGCAACTTTCAAGCCACTCAGCTAGGCAAGGCAATTGTGGCCTCGTCGCTCGACCCCGAAGACGGTCTCTTTCTCCACTCGGAGCTCCGGAATTCCCTGAAAGCATTTGTCATGGATGGCGAGATGCACGCCCTTTACAACTTCACGCCCGTGCACGACCTCGGGAGTGGTCCGATCAATTGGAAAGTATTCTGGAACGAGATGGAACAGCTCGACGAGAGTGACCTTCGAGTTATGCAGTTCCTAGGGCTGAAACCTACAGTTGTCAATAATATGTAGGACAGCCAAAGTGATGGTGGGGGACAAGGGCTGACGAGCACAGGCTTCACGGGAGTGCTTTCAAGGACACGACGCCAGAGCAGATCGAGAACGCACGGCGGTATCATCGATTCTACTATGCCCTGCAGCTACGGGACCTTTGTAACGAGGTTCCTGTGCATCTTGTTGCCAAGAAATACGACATGCCCAGGGGGAGTGTCCAGAACTTAGCCCAAACTTGCCAGGGATTCGCTGCCGGTATGGTCAGGTTCTGCGAACATATGGGATGGGGGTAATGATCAGCCTAATTTGTTCTTTCTTACTCCGTTTACGATCGACTGACGACCGGGTCGCAGGGTTATGGCAGCCGCTCTGGACCACCTTTCGGACAGGCTGCGAGCTGGAGCCAAGTCTGACCTCCTGGCTTTGGCCAAGATTGCATTCATCAAGAGCCGCACTGCGTAAGATCGGGTCTCGCCTGACGCGAGACATTATCAAACTGACAGCTAGCAGGCGCGTCTTCTGGGATAATGGGTTCAAAAGCGTGGCGGCCGTCGCTAACGCGGACCCGCAAGAGTTGGTCCCCATCCTCATGCAGGCACAGCCAAGCAAGGTGCGAGTCGAGGGCAAACAGGAAGAGGTGTACAAGGAGAAACTTCTTGGCAAAGCGAAGATCATCACCGACTCGGCCAACAGAATCTGGCGTGAGTATATCTGGGGACTGTGGTCCATTCTTAAATACCATTGCTAACCCGTTGCCGCAGAGCTAGAAATGCAGCACGAGCTTGACGAAGAATGAAGAAGGCTCGGGTCTTTTTAATCGCTTGATCTGGCGGCCTGCAATGGTGGCCTTCGTGCCTGTCCTTCGTGTCCCCGACTGCTACAGCGACGTGCCACATGATGGGAGTGCTGACTGAGGCTACGGAACCATGAGCGCCAAGATTGCGCGACATGCCGCCCCGGCAGGGACTACGCTTCCAGCAGTGTGCCATCACATCGCAGTACCGCATTCTGGGCTGCAGCATCGAATCCTTTCGGCCCTCGCTAGTCAAGCCTGCTCTATTAAGAAATTCGGAGCTCATGAACCTGAGGGTCAGGAGGGTCGTATAGACGATCGGCTCTCGCGTGGGCAGCTCTGGCAGGTCCCGCGCGAAGGGCGGGTCGCCAGAGGAGGTGTCTAATGCATGCAACCCAGATTGCGAGCATGCAGTTGCCGCCATAGATGCATGCCATGGTGCCAACGATGCCCCCGACTGGCGAGTTCCCCTTGCGCTGTAGCGTAGAAATTGCGGGCTCACGCGCTTCACATATGCGTGCTCTCTAGAGCCACCACCAAATATATGCAGCAGCCCTGCCGGAAAACGGAACCGTACAACCGTACCTTTCGCACCTCGATAGCCTCTCGTTCGCCGTGACCTCTCTTAGTGACTGCCACTGTACCCCCCCCCCCCCCCGTTCCTCCTACGCCTGTCTTGGACCAGTCCCCCTCCTCACCCAGAAAGCCCGCGGTCGCAGCCACAAGCAGTAAAATTTCAACAACGGAGACCAACCAACGGCCACCGCGCCCACACACATCTTAGAGGGCTGCAGAGTATAACCAGCTGCTATGGCATGGGAATGGATGCACACCTCACATGCATGTCTGTCGCCAGCCCGGATGCGATTCGACAGCCGAGTTGGTGTGGCTGCCTGCTGTTTAACCACAGCCAGGCCACCAGACGCACCGAGGCCAATTCTGCCCCTCGCTTTCCTCAAGAGGGGCCCCTACTTTGTGCTATCAGAGTTGCTCGTCGGCCGCTTCCTCTCTTATTGCTTTTTTCCCCCTCGCCCCCCCCGTCCAACCTATCTGCCTACTGCCCAGTACGTAACCTGAGGCTTGCTGTTTGAAATGCGATAGGACTTGTCGGCTCTTGGCTTCCTTCCTTGCTCGAATTGGAGTGAACCGACTCTTTGCCTTTCGCAACCACTTTTCTAGTCTACTTCCTCGCCTTAGACTCTTGAGACCCTTGAGACCCTTGAGACCCTTGAGACTCTTGATAAGCAGCGGTTGGCTGGTTGTCTCTCTGCTCACTTATCGGCATACTACCCTCAACGCCCCGACCCCACTCCCACAAGCACTGCTGCGGTGGGCGAATGGCTTCCAACTCGCGGATGGCGGCCCCCTCGGAGCCAGTCCACGATGTTGGCGAGGGGAGCAGCAGCGCCAATGCTCGGCGACACCAGCAGGCCCGAACGCTAGCCGATGCGATGAGAGCGCCGTCCACCACCCGGCCCGAGGTCGTGGTCTTGGATGTCATGCCGGAAGCAAGCGAGCACAAGGAGGTACTAGACCCGAAAGAAGACCTATGGTTGTCAACTGCCGACGGGTAAGCCATCGCAACTCATTGCTCATCCCTGGACCCACACGGAATTGTCCCTAAAGCGCAAGGGGGACTGCTTGGGGAAGCTACGATTGAATGTACTGATACGGTTTTGTTTGGCTGTTTTGCGTTGGTTTGACTCTCCCCGGTGACGGCGCTAGAAGGGAGGTCTGGAGAGTGTCGTGCAGTACAACGTCGCTCTACCCCGACGCACCAGATCAGCCTAGATATTGGTTTCCTTCTCGTTCTCTACCTGCATCTATTGACGTCTCCCTTGAAGGCGATACAGCTCTCCCATGATCCCATTGCTGGTTGGCTCGGAAGCGCTGCGGTCAGAGGACGAAGAAGAGCAGCAGCACATGGGAAGCTACGAAGAAACCTTTTATGTATGGCTTCCCCTCGCGATGCCCTGTCGCTGCTATGCTGACTCGATGGATAGGTTCACAAACACATCCTTCTCAAGTCAGAGTATTTCAAAAAGGCCCTGAATGGAGACTTCAGAGAGTCTGAGTGCCAGAGGATCGAACTGCCGGAGGAGGACCCGGCCATCTTCCACTTCCTCATAGCATACCTCTACGAAGAGAAGTATGATCCTATCAAGCCAGCTGCAGCGGCCCTGGGTGAGATAACCCCTAGATCGCCCCCCCATTGGCCTTGGACTTGGAACTGTCGCTGACGCAGCCTCAGCTACCCCGGAGGTTGACAAGGGCAAGATGAGGGACACGGGCGCCGCGGCGGGGGTCGAGTCGGACTCGGACGCCTCTGTCGACTCATATGGCTCCGACGTCAGCGCAATCTCCCGGCGGCGGCGAGAGCGCTACCGCCGCCGGGAAGAGCGACGCTGGGAACGACAGAGGCAGAAGCACCCCGGGGTCCATCGGCCCAACTGCAACTGCCCGCAGTGCCTCGTCGCGTCAGGGCCTCCGTGCTGGCACTGCCAGGCGCCGCGCGCGCCGCCCCCGCCTGCCCCAATGCCGCACCACCCCGTGGTGATTATCGATCGCGATGTACACTACCGGGGCCCGGTCGAGCGCCCCCGCCGTCGCCATCGATATCGCCACGGCGTCCCCGAACCGCCCCTCGCCCCGCCTCCGCCGGGCTGGGCGAATCCTATTGATCCAAACGGCGGCGGCCGCATCGCCGGCGAGGATCTGCGCACGTGGTTGCTGGCGTACGAGCTGCACCTGGATGTGTACATTCTGGCGAACAAGTTCCTGCTGGATGGATTCAAGCGCGCCGTCGCGCGGGTCGCCGTAGACATGTTAGAGACGGCCGGCGCGGACGCAGCGGTCCCCCGCGTCCTGGTTCTGTGCAAGAAGCTCTACGAAGGGCTCAGCGAGAACGACCCGCTGCTCAAGATGATCTTTGCCCGGGTGGGTTTCCTCCAGCCGTGGCGCCGGGAGCCCGAGAGCACAAACCGGTTTCTGGTCGCGAACCCAGATGTCGCTGCCATCCTGCTGCGAGAGATGGCCGCACGAAGGGAGGAGGACCACAATGGACGCTTGCTACCGAGCATGGAAAGGAGTCCATCTCTTGTCGGGCCCCACGGGCTCGGGGAACCTCTGAGCCCGTACCGAGGAGGTCCGATGCTGTGGCGGGGACCACTACGGTAGACCGTGGGAGCAGGAGGGCTGGGGGGGAAGGAGGGGCTTGAGAGGGGGACCTTTAAAAGGTGGAGGGACGGCGTGTTGCAGGCAGGTGTTCTCGGGCTAGGGCTGGTACGACGACGGCTGGGAAACAGTCTTGTAGAAAAGGTATGTAACGAAGTGTGACGCTTTTCGGTGCTTGGGCGATTCCAGTAGTTCCATACGAGCCGAGTTTCTGCCCTCATTCTACGACCCGTCCGACATCGCGCGCTGTGGCATTGCCTGTGTGTCCGGGCGAGGGGACACCGCGTGTCTTTGGGGGGGGCCCATCTCGGTCTTGTTAGTGGCGGAGAAATACCCAACCCTCGGGGTATTTCAGGTCTGGCTACCACCCAAGATTGGGGAAAACACGCCCGCGCCCTTCTCGCGGCTCAACTCCATTTTACCGAGAGAGCGAGCATCGTGGTCTGGGAACTACGTCCGTCTGGTTCCCCGCAAGTGCCCCCCCTCAGTTAATAGTATATCTAGAAAGCACGCTGCATGTTCCGCAGTTGCGTGCAAGAAAATAATGTGAATATGGCCGAGGGGATAGCGAGCAGCCCTCAATAAACCATCGTGCAGCCTTTGGTGCGGAAACCCAGTCGTAACCGTCGCGTCGCCTTTCTCCCCGGCACCGTGCTCTTCACAATGTCTTGGCCGTGGCGAGAGCGGCTCTTGGTTCTTATCTTGGGGTTGATCTCGGCCGTCCAGTCCCAAGAGCTTGTTGCGAAACTCGACTACGGTGTGTTCCAGGGGGCATACTCGAAAGAGTACAACATCTCGTACTGGCAAAAGATACCCTTTGCGGCGCCCCCGGTGGGGGAGAACCGGTTCAGAGCCCCTCAGCCTCCCCGTCCGATAACCAATGGAGTGTATAACTCGTCCCAGACCTTTGATATGTGTCCCCAGCGCACTGTAAGCTACTTTCGCCGGGCCTTGTAGCCTGCCAGCTTGCTAACGGCCACGTCAAGGTCAACGGCTCCGAAGACTGCCTCTACCTAGGTGTCTACTCCCGGCCCTGGGAAAAGGGACAGCCGCTACGCCCAGTTGTAGTCGTGTTCTACGGCGGAGGCTTCATTCAGGGGTCGGCCTCGTTCACCCTCCCGCCGTCTGCCTATCCCGTCCTGAATGTCTCAGCTACAACGGATCTAGTGTTCATATATACCAACTACCGGGTGAATGCCTTCGGCCTGCTCCCCGGTCGTGCGGTAGTGGACGACCCGCACTCGGACACTAATGTTGGCCTGCTCGACCAGCGTGCGGCGATCTACTGGGCGAACAAGTACGCCGCACAGTTCGGAGGCGACCCCGACAATGTGGCCATCTGGGGACAGAGCGCTGGCGGCGGTAGTGTGGTATCACAAGTGATTGGGGATCACGACTTTGACCGTAGCTGTCCGAGAGGGACCGGTACCGGGGCTCGATTCCGCAAGGCCCTTGCCAGCAGCCCCTTCTGGCCCAAGACGTACAGCGCAACCAGCCCGGAGGCAGAGTGGATATACGACACCATGGTGAACCGCACAGGGTGCAGGGATGCTGAGGGCGGCTCTCTTGCATGTCTCAAGCGCGCCGACGTCCAAACAATCCGGGATGCCAGTCTGTACGTGGCAAGTAGCCACACCTACAACACGAGCTCTTACACCTGGGCGCCGGTGATCGACGGGAAGTTCTTGAAGAGATCGTTGGTGGAAGCTGCCGCAGGACCTGATAAAAAGGTCAACATCGAGGTCGGATTTGGGATGTACAACACGCACGAGGGGGAGAACTTTCTGCCGGGAGGGCTGAGCACGCTCGAGGGATATGATGCCTGGCTGAAGGGCTTCCTGCCTGGCTTGGGGAGCAAGGATCTCGACGACGTGAAGGCAGTCTATCCTGTTGTCGGGACGACGGAGACCCTGAGCTACAACTCGTCGACAACGGCTGCCTCCCTCGTGTTCCGCGATGTTGTGCTAGCATGCCCTGCGTTCTGGATGGCAGGGGCGGCTCCGAGGGGCAGCTGGCTGGGGGAGTATACCATCGCCCCGGCGAAACATGCCAGCGACACGACTTGGGTGAGTCTCACGGCCCTCTTACCTTCTTAGGTCCACATTACCGACGCAATGCTAACCGGGAGCAGTGGAACACCCTCAACTCGGTACAAAAGACGGACCCATTCCACTACCAGGGCTACACAGGGACCTTCGCGTCCTTTTTCCAAACGGGGGATCCAAACGCCCAGAAGCTCACAAACTCGAGCATTCCAGGGGTTCCACCACTGAGTAGTTCACAAGAATTTGTCATAAATGAGGAGGGCTTTGCTCACGCAGACTTGGCCCAGCTCAAGAGACGTTGCAGCTTGTGGCAGAAGCTGGGCCCAAGGATCCCTATATAGATCTGGCTAGCGTTTTGCGGGATTTTTTTACCCTTTATTTTCCAAGGCTGGCTGAATATATTGCATATGCCCGAACTACTGGCTAGATAAAATGGGGACCGCTCAGAGGACTGCTATGCTCCCTTCTCGGGCAGCGCCAGTGAGGATCGGAGCGTGGTATGGCTTAGTCGATCGTATCGTCGCGCATCCTGAATAGCTGCCCAATAACGTCCTCTGTGCGGGCCCTCACCGCATTGTGGTATAGATTGTTCGTCTCGAACATCTGAATGCCCCTCACGATCTGGCCCGCCTCCCTGGAGAGGTCAAAGTCGACGTACATGTCATCTACGAAGGTAGCCGAATACAGGGGTACCTCATTGGCACGCAGCTGCTCTTCGTCGTAGAGCGGCTCCCATTCGTCATACTTGGCCAAGATGTCTGCTGCCTCCTTGATCTTGACGAGGTCCGGGTATGTGTCGAAGTGGTACGGGTATACCATCTCGCCCGAGAAGAAGAGCGGGGTCTTGTTGTTGTCGCTCTTTGTCGACTTGGGCTCCTCAGCCAGCCAAGAGAATTTGTCCAGCTGCCTGCCAACCGACAGCGCTGCCCAGTTGGAGGCGATGCCAGGCTTGAAGCAGTAACAAGGCTCGTGAAGGATCGCATAGATGGGGTTGGTATCGAAGGGGTTCTGGGACTCAATGGACTGGAGCGAGGCGCGTGTGAGAAATCCGAACTGGTCAAGGTCCGTGTCGGCTTTCAAGATGATGGAATGGACTGCGTCGAGGCCCCCATGGGCGCCGAAGGCGAGCCCCATGCTCAGGAGGCGAGGGACGGTAAGTGTACCGCCCGCCGGAAGTGGAATACCTCCCTTCTCCACAACATAATTGGCTACCCGATGGACTCGCTCCACGTCTTCGGGATACTTCTTGTAATATGCTTGATTCCGCTCGGCTACCTTCTTGAACGTGGCGCGGTAGACCTCCTCGGCTGTGCTCCGAATAGGAGCTAGCCCGCCCGTCATGAACGACTCTCTCAGGCCATCGGGGTAGAACGACATATACGTGAGCGTGACGAACCCGCCGAACGACTGGCCGAAACTAGACCACTTCTTTCGCTCCTCGGGGAAGTCCGCAGTCAGACACTGCCGTACTGCCTCGTAGTCGCGGACAATGTTGTCGGCGCGAAACAATTTCAGGTAGTCGGCCTGCGCCTGCGGACCGCCGAGCGCGAGCAAAGCGTCCGAGTTGATAGGTGAGCTGAACCCGGTGCCTCGGTAGTCGAGGAAGAGGAGTTGGTACCCGCGGCTTAAGACAAAGCGCGTCAGCGGGTGGTCCTGTGGCTCGCGGTTGCCGAACCCCGGGCCGCCTTCGAAATCTGCACGCGTGGTAAGCGTCTTGTGCCCCTGTGCTCTCCTGGGATCGAGCTTGACTTACAGACGAAATACGGCCTATCGCAAGGAGCCCCCTCCAGCAGAGACTTGCCCACGATGGGCTTCTCATACTTGTTAACGCAGCGTCCGAACAGAGTAAGAGTGCCAGCCTCTGGCTTTGCATGGTTTTTAGGGACCTCGAAAAAGAGCTCCTGAACGTGAAACTGGCCTGGGAAGAAGGCTTAGTGATTATCTCGGTTATATGAATATATCACCGCGCTGGTCCGTACCGGGGAGAAGATGGGCTCGGCGCGATATCAGCTTAGCCGGCTGTACGGCCAAGGCTGCTGCTTTCCGCACAGGCAATGCCATTTTGGCCAGGATTAGCCCTCGGGTGCGGATATGGCGGATAGGACGGCTCTAGACGGGGCGATGAATGAAGTTTTGGGCAAGCACGAGCGAGGTTACTAGAGACCACCTCTTGCGGCACAACTTTGGAGTTTGGTGAGGTAGGCGGGCTAAGAGACAGCGAGGCCTAAAGAGGAAGGAGGACGATGGGGGAGAATAGCGGGTAGGTAGTGGCCACCCCACCTGGCCTCAGTGCCTGCACTGAAGTCTGAAGCGAGAGGGGGAGGTGAGCGGATCGAGCAAGAGCAGTGCTATCTCGAGTATCACAACTGCAGCTTGAGTCTACGGAGCATACGCGCACCACAATGGTGAGCCAACGAGATAGTCTCGTGGAGAAACGCCTGTCTGCCGCGGGGGAGAGGGGAAGGGGGGGGCTTTCTCCACCCTAGCCAGTGCAAGATGGTCGGTCCTATACGATAATAGATCGCACCCGCACAGCATACTTAGCACGCCGTCAAAACGGCGCCTTCCAGGGATGGACTCCCTCGGACAGCTTCAAGGTGCCTAGACCGGCAGATGTCCGAGACCCCCTTGGCCTCCACCAGCTGATGGCCTGGCATCTGCCGTGCAACGCGTGCTCAAGGGAAGATTTGATGTGTCACATAAACATGCACATATGCGCCGAGTCTCGGCTTGTAGGCGTGAGGACAAAGCAGCTTCGCAATCTGTTTGTGCGTGGCTGCGAGGTAGCCTAGCTCGGCTGCTGAGTGAGTGCCCCACTATTTGCTTTGCTCAGAGCAGCAGCACCCGGCGCGGCCCCGAAGACCCAGCGCGCAGGGAATCGCGCTGTCGGAGCCCGGCCAACAGATTATTCATCCTAGCACACCAGTTGCGGGGAAAGACGAAGCCCCAATTGCGCGCCGGTTGGCGTGAAAAAGCCTGCCCTTTTTCCCACTTGCCATCCAACCGTCTCCAAACCGGCGAGTCGGAGACAAGCCCAACCCAATAATTCAGGCGCGCCGCCCACCAACTCGGATGGGATGCATTATCTCGAATTGACACAGACTCTGGCGGAGTCGTTCAACACTCTCGCCGATGAAGTCCAGAGCCTGATCGACCGCAAGACCATCCTCGAGCACAAGCTGCGCTACGCGCATGAGCAGGTAAGGCCATCATCTATCCGCCCCGACCGGACATCTCCAAGACAGTAGAACCCTTGCCTCCTTTCAAGACGACACGCACGGCTTCCCGTGCGCCTGGCTCTTTCATGATGATTTCCTTTAGCTCTAGATCTCGAGCTGGCTTCCTTGCCGGCATATGTAGACAGATACCATATGTCTGATCCTCTGCGCCATCTCTCGTCCTACCGCCGCCCTCTTCCTTCCCACCGTCCTGTTCTGATGCAGATCCTAACCCGCACCGCATCATCTAGTACCAGTACCTGGCCGACAAGTACGCGCCGGGTGTGCCCGAGGTCTCCGAGATATTGGCCAAGCTGCAGCTGCCGCCCGATCTACACGTCACCCCGGCCTCGAACCTCGCCGTCCCTTTGCCGAAGCGAGGCGCGACGGGCGATACTCGACACCAGATCGCCTTGCTGATCCGAGAGGGGAGAAAAGCCTCCCAGCAGCTCGCAAGCGCAATGGCCGACGCGAGCAAGGGAAGTGGCTCTAGCAAGAAGACTTCATCGCTTCCTCCCGGCGTGAACCCGGATACCCTCACCAGCTTGTCGACGGTCCTCGAGCTAGACTTCACGGTGGAGGGCAAGAAAGGCGCACTGGCCTGCCCGTTCTCGCAACCAAAGGAAGAAAGGGAGCAACCCGAAGATGGAGACCAGTCCGTGGACCATGCAGACCTGACCGGAACGACCGCCGACCCAACACCGCACCAATCCAAGGATCCGATCTGTGCAGCCATGCTCAATGAAGCTGTGCCTGCCGCAGCGGCGAAGTGCCCGATCCGGTACTTGGACAAGCACTCTCCCGAAGAGATTGCTCGCTACGTTGAGACGCACAAACATGAGATTCCTCGGAGCCACGAGGTGTGCGTCTCCCGCTACCAGAAGAACGAAGCACAGATCCGCAAGCTGGACGCCAAGTACGGCAACCTGGTCAGCATGATCAAGGACCTGAGCCAGCTCCACCAGCCGATGCTCCCAATCCCGGCTGACGAGGCCCAGGAGGAGGTGGACAAATCGTCCAACAGGCGCGTCGAGACTTGGGCGCAGACGGTCACGAACAGTGACCCGGAGGAGCCGGTCGAAGCGCCGGAGGAGGATGATCGTCAAAGTCACTTCGACCGGCCGCTAAGAGACGTCCGTGTTGGCGAGTCGCCGAGCCGTCCCTGGGGCATTTCAGTACCGCTCTACCACTCGGCCGACCCGCAGGACACCGAACGTCCGGCATCGCCTCCCCCGGCGCCAGTCCAGATGCCAAGTCCGCTACAGAGCCCGAGCCCGCCCCCGAAGGCCACCGGCGGCAAATGCCCCTTCGACCACACCAAACTAGGCGCTTTCATGTCTCCGTCGCCCTTCCGACACATCGAGGAGCGGTCTCCGGCTACCCTAGGCCTAGACGCCGAAGAAGAGCGGCCCGCGACGCCGGTAAAACATCGCCTGCCACCACCGACAGATCCTCGACCGACCTTTATCAACACCCCGGAACTTCCCGTAGCGCCAAAGGCTGGGAAAGAAGGTGGCTCTTCAGGAGCGCCAGTCACCATTAACTTTAATGGCCCCGTATTCATCGGTTACCCGATGGACCAGGCCTTGCAGTTCCTGCAGCAGTTCCAGCAAGGGCAGGGGCAGAAGTAAGCAGATATCATTACAGAAGTGTACTTTTACGGCGAGCTTGTAGCTACGGCCGATATGACGAGCAGACGAACGACGTGACGTGATATTGTTTCCGGAGACCAACACAAAGGATAGGACAGCGCGGTGTTACGGGGGCATGTCTGGGATTGCATTGTACTTGGGAGCCTAGAAGGCTAACCGGAGTTTGCGTTGAAGTAGTTGGCTTCACCGCACGGATGAAAGAGGAAAGATTTGGAGCGATGTACACGGGTATGTATACAAGAGCCTCACTCGGCAACCCAATAAATATCCAATGCCAATGACTCTATGTGCCAATGCTTTCTTTCTGTATTCATACCCATGACCCTGTATAGCGCACTGTTCACCTCTACACGCACTCTGTGCAGCCCAACTCCAACCCTGAACGCCGTGGAATGCCGCAAGTCACACACATACACACACCATACCCAACCCCCCCATCCGTTTTAGCTGTGTATCCCAGGTCTAGATCCGTCGACAGCCTGTGCTCCGGTTTACTTGGTCTCGGTTTTACTCGCGTCAATCTTGACGTCTCCGCTCCCTTCCACGGCTGCTTCTTCATCCCAGCTATCCCTGTAGCTGTCCGCTGCGCCCTCGGTCTCCCACAGCGAGATGTCATCGTCGTCCATGGCCAAGGCGGCCGCGTCCGGATCCATCATGTCGATGCCGCGCATCAGCTGGCTCTCTTCGGATGAGTCGGCGTAGTCACCCGTGTCGTCGCCCGCAACAACTCCGATCTCCTCGGCCTCCTCAAGCGCTAGTTCAGCCGCACGCGCCATGGTGCGCTTGTAGATGACCAGTCCCAGCACGAAGCCAAGGATGACGCCTAGGGCGATGGATATGTAGTTGATAGCACGGTCACGCGCCGACATGGTGTCGCCGCCTTTGGCTAGGCGCCGGAGCTGGTCGCCGATGAAGACATGTACAGCGAGCTTGGGGCTGGAGATCCGAGTCAGCTATAATTACCGCGGCAAGGGCGGGGAAGGACCGCAAGATAGGGAGAGGGTTCATGGGTAGCTTACGTGGCAATGGCAGTCGCAGCGGCGAACATCCAGGCGCGGATGGTGGGGATGGTGGAGAGAAAGCCGTTGCTCAAGCTGTAGGGAAGCGGGCAGAGCCGAATCATGGCTAGCATGCCGAGGCCGTCATGGCGGAGGACCTGTCCCAGCGCGACGAAGCGTTTGTCCTGGCCAACCAGCCGGTGGACGTAGCCACTGAAGATGCCCCGGCTGGTCCGGAACGCCACCAGCGAGCCGGCCACGCTCGCCGTTGCCACGATCGGCCAGCCGGCGGGGAAGCCGTACACGAAGCCGGCGAGGGTCAGCGAGGTCGAGTACCCGATGACGGGCGGGAAGGCCGTCACGAAGGTGATGAGCCAGAGCAGCACCCAGCCGCCGGGCAACTCCTTCCAGGTTTTGGCGATAGGCTCCAGGAAGGCAAAGATCTTGTGGCTGAAGACGAGCGCGAGGATGCTGATGGCCAGGAAAACCAGGCTGCCGAGCACGACGAGGACCCGATAGAACAGCGAGAGCGACAGGAAGAGCTCGACGGCCTTGTCCATGAGGGACCGCGCGGTGGTCAGGATGCGGACCGTGAACGGCTGGTTGGCCGCGGCCGAGGCGCTGTGCAGCGCGAAGGGCCGACGGGTCGACAGGCGGCGCGCCGACGACGGGTTCGGGCGGACCCAAGGAGGGGCGCTGCCGTTGCGGTCCAAGGTAGGCGATGGGACGGGGGAGGGGCTCGTCGGCAGCGACAGCGCCGCGGCGGCGGACTGGTAGTCCGCGGGCATCTCGGCGGCGGAGGGCGGCGGCGACGGCGGGGGGGTCGGGGACGGAGGCGGAGGTCGAGTCGGAGGTCGAGTCGGAGTGCGAGGATGGACAGACGGCGAGGGAGCAGCGGGATGGAGCAGAAGGCCTAGGGTCCCGGAGACGGACCGGCGCAGGGGCGAGGTGGACAGGCTGCAGGAGTGGTGCTAACTTCTCGCGGGAGCCATTGATGAAGCGGGATGTGTAGGTGTCGTCAGCGGGTGCGTTCCGGGGGAAGGGAGGGGCCAATGTATGGATGCCGATCACTCGGGTTGGTCGGGCTGTGGCGGCTGGAATGGAGGAGCTGGATGCGGCAGGCCAAGACTTGGAGCGAAGGCTGAGCTTGTATTAAGGTTGGTCGTCGCGACGGTTTTGTAAGACGTCTCAGCCACGGGCTTGAGGCTTACCAACGAGCCCGATGCGGGTACGAAAAGGAGGACACGGACGGGCTAGTAAGCTCGACACCAAAGCCCCAATAAAGTTGGTTAGTTTCCTCTGGGGGGCTTGCTAGGATTAGGACGGCCGGGGTGTGCTAGATGCTTAGAGGCTCTAGGATACGGCAGAGAGAGGGTTTCGAGGTATGTCTGTTTCTGGATCTAGGCTCTTTACAGGGGGGTGGATTAGACGCTCGCGCAGTGCAGTGGGATGGGAAGGGAAGGGAAGGAAGGGGACATGGCGGGTCTCTCCGGGTTCCCCTAAAAGGCGCACGCTGCACGTCTAGAACGCCCCAAGGCCATTGTAGCTTTAGGTGACTGGGGCTGCTACCTGCTGTACATACATCCGGAGCAAGCTGCAGGGCCCTACAGCTAGTCCGCCTGGCGCGGGGCGGCCCAATGGAGCTGCTGACTGCTGGCAGGTGCCAGGGTCGGTGTTAAGGCCTGTTTCACAAGTCGCGTGTCACCCCGGGGAATCCACTTCCAGCCAGCGAGTAACAGGGCCACCCGAGGAAGCGTGGAAGCGTGTACAGTACATACGGAGTACCTAATTACACTCTGTAGGGGACCGTAGAGAGCGCTACCTTAATTAGCGCTCACCCGCTGGAGCGGCACAGTGCGTAATGTCGTAACCTAGCAAAAGGGTGAGACGCCTTGGCCAAGGTCCTTCCCCCATTCAGGGCCTGCCTAATTACACTATCTCTGCTTTTGTAGGCATGCCGTATTAAGGCATGGTCAGGTAAGGCAGTTAACTATTTGTAGAGAGATATATATATAGCCATACATCCCGGTTGGGAGCTCTGTCGCAACAAAACGTCACACACAGAGCCATGGCGGCTGCTTGCACTGGTCCATGGGTTTGGAAGAGTACCGTGTGGCATTCCGCCTCTGTACCGCGCATGACAGACCAGAGACGTGCAGATCCACCCCCCTTCCCGGCAGCTGCAGAAGGTGACATAGGTCACAGAACCTACCACGCGGGAAAATGCTGCTTTGCTTCGCAGCTCATTTCATCATGTGATTGAGCCTCACAACCACCTCTCATCGCCCCGGCGCCTAGCGACCACGTATAGAGAAGAGTATCGGGCAGAGCAGAGACGGGTTTCAGCTGAGGGTTTTACTACTTTGGTCTACTTGGAAATGGGGGGGGGGGCGTCTTGCCTTCCTCGATGGAATGGGGGGCCGGTAGTATGGGATGGGAGGGGGAGAGGGATCTCTATAAAGGGGCGGTTTAGTGGCCCGGGCTTGCGGCAAGCCTAACCCGGTCTATGCACCGTACGTCGCCTGCCTTTCACCTCCCCCTGCTTCCGGCCGGGCCCTTTGGCGGCTCCTTGGAGACAGACGTGTCTCGCACGAGGAGCTTCACCTTGCCCTCACCGATCTCGACTCCCTGGGCTAGGATGTCTACCTCCTCCTTGGGCTCGTCTTTCTTAGATCCGGCGCCTTCCCGCGAGAGCGACTTGTCCCAGCTGCGCGAGTCGATGCCGAGGATGCCGCCCATGTTGTTGCGATCGCCCGGAACCGAGAACTCGCGGTATGCATACCTCCACTCGTTGAGGAAGCTGCGCAGGGCCCGGCCGACCTTGTCCTTGCCGTTCTTGCTATGGTGGCCCGTGCCCGTAATTGCGTAGATCGGCCGGCTCTCCGTGTTGTTCTCGAGCAGAATCCGCTCCAGGTACTCGACCGCCTCGTCGGGGTGCAGCCCGTGCAGGTCGACGTATATCTCCACCCCGTTGCCGCTATTCTTGTTGCGCTGCTCGTACAGCTCGCGCGCCGCCTCGCGGTGGGCTTTCCTCATGAGGTCGTTCTCGCTCTGCCCGCGTAGGCTGAGCGCCTTGGCTGCCCGCGCGTCGTTGCGGTTCCAGGCTTGGGCGGCGCTGTTTGTTGCGTTAGCGATGGCTCGGTCCATGTCAAGGCTCTTGCTACATACCTCTGCAGGAACTTGTTCCTAAGGCCGCCGTGCTTGATGGCCTCTTGGCGTGCCTTAAGATATGCCTTGTTGGCTTCCTCCCCAGTCTCGAGCCAGGGGATGTGCTTCGGGTTCGGAATGGCCTGCGCAGCGGCGCTGTTCTCCCCATTGCGGACATTTGTGGAGCTAACGTTCCTCCCCATCTTGCGCTCTTGGCGGGATGAGGACGGGCCCGGCGACGGAGACATCTTCACGATGTCGGCCAGCGTGCTCGGGGCGAAGTTCTCTTTGTGGCCGTGGCCGTGGCCACCTCGCTTGCCGTGGTGCTTCTTGCCCTGCTTGGATGCGGAGCCCAGCGTGGGGAAGGCGTCGGCATCGTCAAGCAGCGGGGCCTGCTGGCCGCTGTCCTTCTGGTGGCGGCTACCGGGCCGCGACCGTGGCCGATCAGGGTATCCCGATAAGGCCTTGAAACCTGGCGGTGGCGTCAACCCAACCGACGGATAGTTCCCGGAAGCCGCGAAAATGGAAAGCTGCTCCGGCGTTCCCGGCTGCAGAGCTGGGAAGCTGTTGAGGTCTTGGATGTTTACGTTTGCTTTCTGGGCCGGTGGCGTGCTCGAACCGTCGATGCTGAGCTTGTTCACCAGGTGGGCGGGGTCGTGCGAGAAGATGCAGGTACTGCCGGCGAGGCAGTTGCCTGCTACCCAGTACCTAGGGCCATGGTTAGCATGGAGAAGGATTGCCCGTTGCAGGGGGTGCTGAGAGACTTACTTGCAGATGTGGCTGCTGAGATCGTGACTGAATCGGCAGTCGGAACGCAAGCACTGCCCGGTAGAGAGGAAGAATTTGCAAATCACTCCCGACTTCTGCTGGTCGGCGGGTGTCGACGGCCGGCCGTTGGGGGTCATGGACTTGCCGATAAGGACGCCGCCCTGGGCTTGCGCTTCCTCGGCCTGGGTGGCCGAGGCGATGTTGTCCTGCATCTGGCTCTCCATGATAGCAGCGACCGTTGCACCGAGGTCGTAGCCGTGCATGGCCAGGGCGGCGTCAATCTCCTCGTCGGTCCGGGCCTGGCCGAGGATCGAGCGCAGCATATCGTAAGGCGTCATATCGATCTGCTGATTCGACACGAACTCGGGGGCAGCGACGTTCAGGCCGCTCGAAGCCCCGACGGACGAGGTGATGCTCACAGCATCGTCGCTCACTAGCCAGTCCACGTTGTCCGATTGGTAGTCACCGAATACTTCCTGCGAGGGGGTATCATCGTTGGCGAACTCGTAGGCGTTCAAATTTGGACTGTGCGGTACAGGGGCGGCGAAGGCGAGCCGCGGAGACGGACGAGGGGAGCCGAATGGCGACGCGGTCGACGACTTGGTGCGGGTAAGGGTCGAGGGAACAAAGCCCGGCAGGGCTAAGGGACTGACGCCGAGGCGCGGCGAGCCCGAGAGGGGGGTCCCTGCACTGCGCCAGGAGGCCGGCGACGGGCGCCGCAGGATGGTCTGCCGGATCGGCGGTGGGGAGGTCGCGCTCCCGCCTCCATCGCGGTATCTCCACAGGGCATCGAGTATTGCATTCTCCAGAGCCTGGCCCGTGAGGCTAGTCTTCTCCTTCAGTAGCTCCTCGAGCTTGTCTGTCTTCTCCTCGTCCTCAAGGCTCGAGTCCTGCAGGACGGGGAGGCATATGTCGTATGTCTCGTCTGAAACCATGGTCGTGAGCGCGAGGGAGGAACCGGACGGGGGGCGAAGGGTCTCCGAAAGTTACGCTGTACCTTCGAGAACTCGTGAGGGGTGTCGGTGTATTACGGGGGGTTCGCTATGTATAGAGTATAAAGGCTAAGGAATCAGAAAAAGAAGCGAAGCCTGGCCGTGCTCGGCCTTTGCTTGCGTGGGTGCTTGCTTGCTGTGGCTAGCGCTAGGATCGGTGGGGAGAGGAGGGGGGCAGCGGCAGTTTCGCTGGCTGAGGGCGTGGGCAGAATGGCTGTGAGCTGTATTTGGGAACTCGCTGGGGTTGGCTGGAATGCGGAAAGGCTGTTGACGACGACAAGCGGAGATAATGGGTATGGGCCGGACGCGGCTCTCCTCGACGGTGGGCGAGGCGGAATAATCAAGCTTGGGCGGACAAGCAGCACGGGCGGAGCATTCGGCAGTCCCCTAGTGGCATGTTGTCATCTTTCGCTTTGGTATCGGCATGATCTAAGTAATCCAGGTGGGCGGTGGCGGGCGGTGCGAGGCAGACGAGAGACACGGGGCAGGTGAGATAACCGGGCAAATGGTACGGATGCACGGAGAAGGTGCGGTGCTCGCGAGGACAAAAAAAGAGACTATTATTAAAGAGGAGAAGGGGGGTGGTTGCGTGGAAGTGCGAGGTGGTGCTTGTGCGACACAAGGGCAAGGCGGCAATCGGCAGGCGAAGAGGGAAGGGGAGGAAAAGGAAAACACACAAGCAAGAGGCAGGAGGAGTGGGAAGGAACACGGGCAGCTGGAGACGACGTTGGCTGGCGGCCGTTGGTTTGTTGTCGGCTCGCAGGCTAAGGTGGGCAGGCAGGAAGGCAGACGAGGCGAGCTGGGGGAGGGAGCGTCTTCAGCTGCCGTGGGCGGTCGTGGTGGTGAGCAAGCAACTGATTGCGGCTGGAAGTCGAGACGCACCGGGCGGGAATGGAGGGTGGGTTATGGGGTGGAGGAGCACTCCGTAGGAAGAGGGCCCCCCTAAAAGTGATTCGGACGGCCGTGCCAATGTGGGGTCGACGTCTGCCCAGGACCACTCTCAGCGCTGATCTTAGAATGTTGGGACCGCCTGTCGGCTGCTGCTGGGTGATGTGACGAAGAAGCATGTACTGCACAGCAGCCGATGTAAGGTCCCAGGAACAAACTTGCCGGTCGTAGGTCCCCAGAATAGAAGCAGCGCCGCAGAATAGAACGAGAAGGAGGGAAAATGGAATTTCCTCGCTGATCCTGCAGCCAGTCGTGGCCAGTCGTGGGGACGTTTATAGATGATTTATTATTTCTTTCTTTCTCTCTTCCGCAATCGAGACTTTCTTCCATGGTCGTCTCTTGTACTGTCTGTCTTTCGGCCCCTCCTTCCACGTCTCAGTCAGCCCCCCTCCCTCCTCGTCTCCCAAAAGCGAGACCTAGAATCTTGGCCATGCGACGCAAGGCGCCAAGCTCGTGCCTCGCAAGAGGGCTGGAATCGACCTGGGCGATCACAGATCCCTCACATCTTGTAGCGTCGCCACCGGGATACACTCGGCGAAGAAGCCCGAGAGGGCTCGACAGGCGTAGAACATCCACGCGTCCCACGAACCCACCTATCCACTAGAGAGCAGGTCAAAGCTCCTAGCGCTACCGCAGCTCTTACGATTAACCTACATAGCACAATACAGCTCCTGTTTGCTAGCGCGGGAATTAAAAAGTGAAAAGGTCGCTGTGTCGAATTTACTATTATAGGCTATACGAAAAGATGCAGAGAACTTACACGGCCAGCAGCGAGCCAAATGGGCTACTCACTGGCTTTCAAGCCCTCAATTACGGCTGGTGGCTGGCCTCTGTCCCGTACCAACCTAGCTACATTAACAAACATGTTGTATGGCACCTGTGGAAATGGCACTAGAGTAGCTTAAGGAGGTAGGTATATTTGGGGGTCGCGGGGCGCCCCGTTAATGGCGTTCAGTGATGAAGCTGGGCCTTGACTTGGTGCATCTGGCTGCGTCGCGCTGGCGAAAGGTACTCGCAAAGCTCAAATGGCTCCTCTAGCACGTCCTACATCCTACAGTGCCAATCTAGAACGGCCCCCGTCTAAAGCTCTAGAATCTCGGCCGGTACATATCACGCTATTATTGCTCTTTCTGGTCTGTTCACACGTGAGCTCGGAGAGACATAGGGAGAGACATCGGACGGGCTAGACCAAGCAGAAAAGGCCGGCCGGGCCGCCCGACATCTTCAACTCCTGGTGAATTGAAGGACGCCTCTGAGAAAGAGTCTCAAGGAATCTCGATCTCGTCACCGTCACCGAATCCAAATCCGAAGCTGAACCCCGCGCTCTTCTTCTGGGGCTGCTCATCCTCGTCGGCGCTCCCCACGGCAAGATCCCACAGCCGCTTCTTGTGGCCGCGCCCTCGCTTGAGCTCGCTCAACGCTTGCTCTAGCAGATCTGGATAGTGTTCGCTCAGTCGCTCGACAAACAGTCCGTATGGATCGGAAATATCCCTCCTGAAACCGGTCACCTGCTCGGGCTTCTCCTTTAGGAACGCAAGGGCGTCTGCGAGGTGTGCCTCAGGGACAAAGTTCTGCGTGAGGGCAATGCCGCTCTCCAAGTTCACCACCAGGTGCCACCACCCACTGGGAACATGGAGGATCTCGCCAGCCCGGCAGATGCCCTCGATGCACGCCGGCAGCTGCCGAGCCTCCTCGTGGAACTCCAGCAGCCACTCCGCGATGCTGAGAGGGCTAGTAACCTCGCTGTTGTCCTGGGAGACATAGACCCCGGGTACGGCGACCGACGGAGGGAACATGATCCAGTATTTGGCGCCTTGGATCACCGCGTTCCATGCGCTGGTGGCATTGGGATCCTTGTGGAAGGTTGAGCCGCTGCGCTCCGGCCCTATAATAAGCCACCGATGTGCAGGCCGCTCGGGTCCGAGCAGCTCGAACAGGTCGGGCCCGAAGCAGCGGGGCTTCCAGTACGCTGCGCCCTCGTCCTCGCTGACCTGAATGCTCATCTTTTCAGCAAATTTCTTGTCGAACAGGTAGACTGGGCTCTCATCGTGGCTGTTGAACATGTACTGTGAGTAGGTTGAGAACGTCCAGTCGACCGCCTCGGCGCGAAACTCCACGTCGGCGTATTGCTTCAGCAGGCTGTCGAGATTCCATGTCTGGCAAACCGGCCACGGCTGGACGGCTTTGGTGAGAATGAAGGGTTTGTTACTCCATTTGGTAGCAAACTCGTCGCATGACATGTCCTCCATGCGGCTGATCTGGTTGCCCCGTGGGATGTGCGCGACGAAGCGTTCCATGGGAACATGAGAGCAGACGAAGGGCCGGTGCAGCACGTCCGAGAAGACATTATTGCATTCGATCCTGATCTGCTTGTCTTTGGAGAGACCGAGAAGCGTTGATCTCCACGTACCGAGCCATGCAAACTCATGAGCCTGCCCAAAAGGGGACCTAGTCCCTCGTCAGCATGCGTCAAGGTACCATCGAGAGGTTCAGGGCCCAGGGACTTCGATCTAAGTCTGGACTGTGATCGATAGTCCGTAGAAGCAAGAAGTGGACAGCGGCTTACTCGAGAAAGAGGGCTTTCCATAGCTCCTCGGAGACGGAGTGGGCGTACAGAAATCTGCATGTATATCCCAGGACCCGCAATGAGCGCTGGTCGAGGAACTCCAGGAGCTGCGAGAGCAGTTCATCGGGCAATGCCTGGAAACTCCCGATATGATGCCTCGCATTCGGCCCATCAACTAGGTACTGATTCCCGAGGGGTTTAATCCCGAGAGGGTGTGAGGGAATCGATGAGTCACTGCTGAAGGGGATCGTGTCACTAGTATGACTCCCAGCTCTCGAGGAGGAGCTGGGGTTATGCCCATTTAGGGGAACATCATTTAAAAGTACCATGACTGGTATCTGATTGTCACCAGAGGCATAATGCCACTAGAGCCGGGGGATTGCTGCTTAAGATATGGATGTCGAGGAAGAGCCAGCGCTCCAGCAGATGGATGGTTCGAGGATTTTTTGCTGTGGACCCACTTGATGGCAAATGTGGGCAGTCAGGTACCTACCTCTCTACCTTAGCTCCCTCTGTCCCTATGTGTGTGTAAGATAGGGCAAACGTCCCTATGTGTAATACCTTGACCCAGCTCCGATACACGAGAGCTCTTGGGAACCACGAACACAAGCGAAGTAGGTTTGTATTAAAAATATTGCGATGGAAATACATCTGTGTTTGAACCCTGTTTGCTCACGATATCGAATTTGACTCTGAAATGCGATTCCTCTTTCCCCTCCGTGCCACTACCCCACCTTGGTAGATCAGGGGCGTGCACAGAAGTAAACAAAAAGCAGCAGGAGGCGGAACCTCCCACGGATGAAGCCCCAGCAATGGAGAAAGAGTCACATTAGCCGCAAAGCCGCTAAGGCAAGGATCTGGTACTACTGTGCGCTAGTGATATGAATTGACATTCCTGGTGTTCTCTCTCTCGCTGAAGAAGCAAGATGACATGCGTCTGGCCGCCGAAGGGATGTCCAAATGCAGTGGGATGTGGCAAAAGATACCTGTATGAAGTCCTGGGGGGCTGTGCCACTCGCTTCACTAACTTTGCTGGCGCTGAAAGAATGGCCTTATTCGCTGGAGATGATGTCAACCTAGTAGATAGAAGAGGAAAAACCTGTAACAATAGGGGAAAGAGACAGCTGCTCCTTGACTGCGAATGGGGGCTCAAGCGTGCCAAGGCTTCTATTCAACCACAGGCAGAGGGGCCAGAGAGAGAAAGTGAGAGAGCTCGCTCGGCAAGAGCCGGAGGAAGGGTAGATGCATGCGCCGAGGCAGATGTTCTAGGGGCTTTACGGCCTGTTCCCTTCGTCCTCGTTCCAGAATGCAGAATGCAGACTCGAGTTGCACGAAATAAATTTAGCTGAGGGCTAAAATATACCCGTAGTTTGACACGGGGCACAGGGCACACTTTCAAGAAGCGTAAGGTAAGACACATGGGACAGGGTGGTCTTCCACCAGCAAAGAGGCGGCTTCTAGAAGACAAGAGGCGAGATCCCATCTATTGCCGCCTTGTACAGTACGAATGCAGCCTGTCTTTCCGAGAACGCATGGCCATGGAATCCAAGAACTGGTGGCCATTGTTAGCCACCAAGTCGGCTCCCATCCCACACTGTATGTAGTGTAGTGGGGCTGGCGGCGACTGGCCCGTGCGCTGCGGCGAAATAGAGAAGAAAAAAAAAATTGAGACGGTTTCCTCTCTCCTCCATTCACCACAGAACAACCAAGATCACAACCATCAAAACCTCTTTCTAGATCCCAAGTGTTCTCGGTAGTATACTGAGAACTTTCGGATCTATTCACTTCAGTCTTTAATTTCTTTGTCTGCGCATCTCGTTTGAGACGCAGATATCCTTTGCTCGCAACCTATCACCCCGCCAGCACCGCCTTTTTTTTCTCGATTTCAAGCCGGGCTTGGATCGAGAACCCCTCAATAACCAACCGCAATCATGGCTACCGATAAGGGACTCGAGGATGTGCCCGAGAGTGAGTAGCTTCCTGTCGCCCTGCTTTTACTCCCTGCCCTCTGCCGCCGCTGTGATTGCGATGCGATGCGACTTGAATGCGCCGCCGATCGGTGAAGGCGCCCGCGCTCCACCGTAGATGGCTCCTGCCTTGATCCGTTGCCCCTCACCACAGTCGCCCATGTCGAGCGCCTTTTGTTTCCACAGCATGCAGCTAACCATGGTACCAACGCAGGCCAGATCGAGTCCAACTACGATGAGACCGTTGACTCCTTCGATGAGATGAACCTCAAGTCGGAGCTCCTTCGAGGTAGGAACTTGGCGCAATGCGGCCAACAGCCATAAATATGGATCAGGCTAACCCGGTCAAAGGCATCTATGCCTACGGTTTCGAGCGCCCCTCTGCTATCCAGATGCGCGCCATCATGCCGGTCATTAAGGGTAAGTAGCCGAGACGGTATCCTCTAGCCTGGCGGCGCTTTCGCGAACTTGTGATTGATTTTTTTTAGGCCACGATGTCATTGCCCAGGCTCAGTCCGGAACTGGCAAGACTGCCACCTTCTCGATCTCCACTCTGCAGAAGATCGACCAGAACGTGAAGCAGTGCCAGGCTCTGATCCTCGCCCCGACCCGTGAGCTGGCTCAGCAGATCCAGAAGGTCGTTGTCGCCATTGGCGACTTCATGAACATTGAGTGCCACGCCTGCATCGGCGGCACCAGCGTCCGTGATGACATGAAGGCCCTGCAGGACGGCCCCCAGGTGGTCGTCGGCACTCCTGGCCGTGTCCAGGACATGATTCAGCGCCGCTTCCTCAAGACCGACGCCATGAAGATGTTTGTCCTTGACGAGGCCGACGAAATGCTTTCGGTGAGTGATCAGCCCGCGCTTGCCCTGGATGGAGGCGCAAAAGATGGGCCTCCCTCCGCGGGTTAGCGATGGACCGGCAAGCAGGCAGCTAGCTAACAATCTCTGCAGCGTGGTTTCACCGAGCAGATCTACGACATCTTCCAGCTCCTGCCGCAGTCCACCCAGGTGGTTCTGCTCTCGGCCACCATGCCGCAGGACGTGCTCGAGGTCACCACCAAGTTCATGCGCGACCCTGTCCGTATCCTGGTCAAGAAGGACGAGCTTACCCTGGAGGGTATCAAGCAGTTCTACATCGCTGTTGAGAAGGAGGAGTGGAAGCTGGATACCCTCTCTGACCTTTACGAGACGGTCACCATCACCCAGGCCGTCATTTTCTGCAACACGCGCAGAAAGGTTGACTGGCTCACCGACAAGCTGACTGCCCGTGACTTTACTGTCTCGGCCATGCACGGTGACATGGACCAGGCCCAGCGTGACCTGATCATGAAGGAGTTCCGGTCCGGCTCGTCGCGTGTGCTGATCGCTACCGACCTCCTCGCCCGTGGTATCGATGTGCAGCAGGTCTCTCTCGTCATCAACTACGATCTTCCCGCTAACCGCGAGAACTACATCCACCGCATCGGTCGTGGCGGTCGTTTCGGCCGAAAGGGTGTTGCGATCAACTTTGTGACCGCCGAGGACGTGCGTATGATGCGCGAAATCGAGCAGTTCTACAGCACGCAGATCGAGGAGATGCCCATGAACGTTGCCGACCTCATCTAAGGCTCTGCACAACGGCCGGACCTGATTTCACTCCTTTTCTCTCAGTACTCATCCGCACGACGTCATATCCGAATTTCATCACGAGCAGGGCATCTTGTTGGAAGGTCTTCTGATAGAGGGAGAGCAGCTGCCGGCGCCGGAATCCGGGGGAGTGCAGCATCTGAGGCGTGTCTCGGAACAAAAGTGCCTGGCTTTTTTCGCAACAAGGGGATCTGATTTTTTTTGCTCTTGCACTCTGCACCTTTAATCGCTGGAGGGTGCACGGTGCTTTCACGGAGGAAAGGCCGAATCTCGGCCTGCTTTCCTCGCCTTTTTCTTAATCGTCTGTAACCAGGATGCTTTCCTTAGTTAGCATTAGGTCTCAGAAACGCGGATTAGACGAAAATCCCTATCCTGACTTTTATCATTTGTGCTGCCTGTCTTGCTTGGTGCGGAAAGTATGCCTTTCACGGCCCGACTGGACGTCCCATGGGGCAGATCGGGTTGCTCCGACCCGCCCAGTGTAAACCCCCAGTTCCATAGAGTAACATAGCAGCATTTGCCTTTCGGCATGTCCCTAGCATGCAGCTCCCAAACTCCCGGATCCTGGATGCTTGCAGCTCTCCCTTGGCAAGCTTGGATGGGATGGAGCCTGAGCATGAGCATGGGCATGGGCATGAGCATGAGCAGGAGGAGGAGTAGCCGCAGCCCGCCCACCAGCAGCTGCCGGCCCACGGTGCTTGGCCGTGGTGCCTGCCCCTGCCGCTGGCCCACTAGCCCCCTGCGTCGTCGGCTCCGTAGAAACCCACACGAGGCTGGGCGCGGCACGGCTTTCCCCAAGCCGCATTTCTTGACCCTGGCTGGCTTGTCTGTGTCGTCAAGGCTACCTCCTTCGACCTGAAATCTTTTTTGGGGCTACCCGACTTCAACCCTCCCGCACCAGTTTACAGTCGCCAGCTCCGATTCTTTGTTCCCGAGACAAGATGAGTTCCTCCCTGGATCGCAGTCTCGATGAAATTCTCGCCGATCGCGAGCAGGTATGCTTGTCTTCTCACCTCCTCCAAATTTGGTTCTTGGGCCCGCTGACACCAGAGCTTCAGGGCAAGAGAAACCCGCGCAACAACAACAACAATAACAACAACAACGGCGGCAGCAATAGCAACAACAACCGGAGGGACGGGGGTCGACGGCGCGAGAGACATGATTATCCTCGAGATGGCGTAAGAAAGGTATGCACGCGTGTCCTCACTCCCATCTACTGCTATGTTTGCATTACCGAACTACCCATGGCTGACGGCTCTCCATCTCAGGTTGAAACCTCTCCTCTTCTTCCCCCCTAAGGCCGCCCTTCTTCGGTTCCCCCTCGAGTTCTCGACGCAGCCATTTTCCCCCGCGACTTGACTTGCTCGATGCCTCGGACCGCGACCGAGGAAGGTAGCCTGCGTTTGGAACCTCCAGCTAACTACGCCCGTCTCATTGGGCGAGACAGTCATTCAGAGACGATGCGCCACGCAACCTGGACTCGTACGTGCCCGACCGCAAAAGAGTGTCTCTATCCTCTGGGGCGAACGGAAGCTGATGCATCATTGCAGCGAATGGGTCCATGACAGGTTCGAAGACAGCGGTAAGGCGCAATGGCGGCCCAGACGGCTTTGAGACGCTCTAACAAGTTTATGCAGGTAACCGTCGCTCTGTCGCGCGCCGCCGCCACTCTCCAGAGCTCAGCGGCTCAGCCGGTGCCAAGATCCGGGTTGACAACATCCACTACGACCTGACGCAGGAGGATCTGGAGGTACGTTGGTAGCATACCAGCCGGAATGCTTCCAGTCGCTAATTGGCTTCGTCAGGGCCTTTTTTCCAAGATTGGGCCGATAATCAAGCTGGAGCTTCAGTATGACCGCGCTGGACGCTCTGAAGGCACCGCCTACGTCACATATGAATCCGCACAGGATGCGAACGCCGCCATTCGGGAATACGACGGCGCGAATGCCAACGGTACGGTGCTGCAAGCAGAGCCCACTTAGGGCAAGATGGACACTTCTAACACTCGGCAGGCCAGCCGATCCGGCTCACCTCGATGCCCAGCGGGCCGAGCACCAGGCGCAATCCCTTCGACTCGGCAGTGATGCCTGGTCGCCCGCTAGCCGAGCGCATCACCGTTCCTGGGGCACGATCGCGGTCCCGTTCGCCCCGGCGGCGGCACGATCTGGACGACGAAGAAGCGGCCCGTAGGGGGGTGGATCGGTATAGACCCAGCGGAAAGTCGCGTAGCCCTATGCCTAGGGGGCGACGGGAAGGAGGGCGTCGGCCCGGCGCGCGCCGTGAAGGTGGCGGCGCCGGCGGTGCGGGCGGTGCGGGCGGTGCAGGCGGCAAGTCCGGCGGCGAGAAGGGCCGAGGCGGCCGGGAGGGTCGTCCGAAGAAGACCCAGGAGGAGCTTGATGCCGAGATGGCGGACTACTTTGGCGGCGGAGGCGAAGCGCAGAACGGGAGTGGTGCCGCGTCTGGGAACAACGGCGCTGCCCCGGCCGCGTCCGGCGCGCCCGAGGAGGATATCGACATGATCGAGTAGTGGTCTACCGCCTCACCTCCAGGCGCCCATGGCCATCAAGGCAGGATCAGGATGAACGCCACCGAAAATATGCGGGAGCGAAAGAGCGGACGAAACAGGCGACACGGGCCTACCATTACGATTAGATATTACGGTCTTTCCCACCCAGTTCCCCTCTATCATACATTGTGTTGCCGCCTCTGTGAACGCCGAACCTTGGTGTAACGCTTCGCTGTGCCGTACCTATTTTCACCAACCTGCCACCGTTCAAGGGACCGCGCCGCCATAAAATCCAAAGACAAAGCGCCAAAACATGTACAAGGCGCCGTGTCACAGACGGGACAAGCGCCAGTCCTGTCCTCGCCGCATCACAGCATGGAGAATTCGATTCCACCCTTGATCTTCGCCTTGATTGTGATGTCGACGTCAAGGTTCAGGCTCATCTGCAGCCGCACGTTGCTGCCACCAACTTTCGTTTCCGAGCGGGGGGTGAGCTCCCTGCCGAGTCGTGCGCTGCTCCGCTCCTGTCTTCGCATGGACCGCTCTCGCCGCAGGTTCTTCTTGCTCGGCGGGTCTGGACCCATGAGGATGCCGTTCATACTCCTTTCATCGTACGAGTAATCGTCGTACTCGTCTTGAGGCGAAAGCCCGCCTTGCCGGTAAGCCGCCATCCACGGCCCAGTTCCACGGGGAACGCTCCGGCTGCCCTGGAGCTGGGGGGAATAATAGTCACTATCGCCCTGCCTGCCCCTATACCTGGGAGGAGATGCTCTGTATCCCTGGCGGCTCCCCGGGCGGGAACCGTAGCCGTAGTCTTCGTCTTCGTCGTCGGCATACTCGTCGTACCTTGGCGGCTCTCTGCGCTCCCTGCGCTCCCGCCGGTGGTTCAGGTCCCGCCCCAGGTCTCGCCGCCGGGACTGCGTGTGGGTTGACGACACATCCGTCTCGGTCTCGGTCGGCTCCTCATACTCGTAGAGTACGCCCTGTTGTGGATGATGCATGAAGCCACGGAAGGGCGACATGGGAGGCGGTAGATGAGGTGAGCGCTGTGGCCGTGCAAAAGAACGTGGATCTCGTGGGATCTCCTCCGCCTCGTCGTCGTCATCCTCGCCGCCGCCCGAGGCAGGGTGCGTGGAGGTCTGCCGAGTGTAGCGGACGAGGGACGTCTCGGAGTTCCCGGATTGGGGAGCTGGGCGTGGGAGTTGTGCCGCGTTCCCTCTAGTCCCTAGTGGCTGTAGTGACGCGGGCGACGTCGCCTCTTGCGCCGGGCCGGAGCTTGGCGATACCGGTGGGCTGGACCCTTCACGAGGAGGAACCGCCGGCTTGCTGCTCCCTTCTTTCAGAGGGCCTTCGTGGTCCCCGGCCCCGGCCTCCCGTGGCTTGCACTCTGTATCCTCTTCGCCGTCGTCACGATCCTGCCGGCCGTCTGGTTCCTGAATGGACTTGTGCTCTTCCAGACCCGTCTCTTCTCGTTCCTCTTGCTTGGGAGTGTCGGGAGGGGACGGCATCCCACCAGAGTCTTCAGTGGAAGCCATCGTGTACCGGCAGTGTGAGACGCGCGGGCCCACCAGGCCAGGTGAGCGTGAAGGCTATATCACACAGGCGAGCGGGCCGGGAAGGGGGGAGAGGCGTTCAGGAGAAGGCCACCCGCTCTCTCGGTATTCCGTCCCTGGCCTTATGAACCCTGCCTAAGGGAGGGGAGCCGAGGGGTCAAACCGGCGCGTGCTCACTCCGCCTCTCAATTATCCTTCATGGAATTATGACATAGTCGGCCGGGGGCCAACGACCAGAATGGGCAATATACCGCACCATATTAAAGCGCGGCGATTGGCAGATTGCGGGCAATGCGCGGTCGACCTGGCCCCCGCGCGCCTCGCAAGCCTTGGTACGATATCAGTCCATTCAAGAAACCTTTGGACCCTGCGCATGGTTCTGCTGAGAGGGGTCCGTCCAGGGGGGGGGAACCCCAGGCGCGTCAGGATGGGAGGGGGGGCCAGAGGCGAACGAGTATACTAGACTAGGAAGGCCAACGGCCAAGCCGTAGCCACCTGGAGTAGGATCAAGACCAAAACAGGCTTGCCTGAGGAAAGCATTCCTGGAACCGGTTTCCTTTTTGGATGAATACGACCCAGCCAGGAACCGTTCTCCTGGGAGCCAACCGGGTCGGTGAGCGGGCTGGGATTTTTCGTGGTGGACAGGGGTGACAGGCAGGATTCAGGCCCGCGATATTAGAGGCTATTAATTACCGACGTCACTTAGCTACGCCCTAACAGCTCCAGTATAGCGTAGATCTATGCCCCAAATGCCGCAATGGCCACTGCTTCTCGTGTTTGTCTGAAGATCAAAGAGGGCACCTAGAGTGTTCCCAGCTCTGTCTCGTCAGGGATAGCCCGGCAACGGACCCTCGCACGTCCGTGGGGCGCTTGGGGAATCCCAGGGGGGGCCCTCGCTGGCTTCTCTCGCTATAGCACGGCTCCGGATACCGCGTGGCGTGTTGTTAGTCCTGGTCATCTCTCGAATGTTAGAGAAGCCCTGTGACGAGCTGGGCCAAGTTACCTCGCACCGGCAGTTAGCTTGGTGGCAAAGGTAGCGGTAGCAGGCCGGAAAGGCGGGCGTAAGCTTTCGGCACCGTTGTCGTGGAAGCATGCCTTTTCATCCAGCTGGAAGCCTATAGAAGCACAGGTGGCGCATCTACATCGTCACAATGCCGACAGACCCAAGGTTTAAAGGTGTAGCATGGTGGATATCTCCGCATCATCAACGAAGTGGCAGCAGGTGGGCTCCCGGAGGTCTCCTCATGGGCCATGCTTTGGGACAGATAGTGTAGGAGCTGTATACAAACGTCGTCCACGCCGAAACTGAGAGAGTATCGTGATCATCGGCCAAAGTTAGCACTGCCGGTGCAGCCCTAGCAATCATAGACTACCAAGTGGTCCCCGTCCACCCCGTCCACCCTCCCTTGCCCCCCTCACTCCGTCTTCTTCTTCTTCTTCGCCAGTCCCTCGGCTATGGCCGCGGCGGTGTCGTCGGCGGTGGTGCCCCTCTTGCGCTGCCCGATCTTCTCCTGGCCCAGAACCGTGTCCTCGGCGACGGCCTTGAACACGCCAGCGGCGCCTTTAAACAGCTCCGGCTCGAACCCGCCCTCCTCGGCGAAGGTCCTGCTGATCTCCTCCATCTCGCGGACCCAGCGATACGCCTTGGGCGCCATACCCACCAGGCCTTTCTCCGTCTGCGCCAGCCGGGCTGGGACCATGGACCCCAGGACGTCCTTGAGCTCTCCTAGCACGCCCATGCGCTGCGCCGTGGTCCACGCTTGGATCGAAATGGCTGTGTAGCCCTTGG
Source organism: Thozetella sp. PMI_491 (assembly GCA_021432635.1). NCBI lineage: Eukaryota > Fungi > Ascomycota > Sordariomycetes > Chaetosphaeriales > Chaetosphaeriaceae > Thozetella > Thozetella sp. PMI_491. The sequence goes on from MU270038.1 coordinate 662,221, forward strand.
ACATGGATGCGAAGCACATCTTGAGCCCGGACGCGGCGCCGATGTCGGGCGAGATGTGGTACATCCCGAGCGACTTGGCCAGCGCCTCGCCGTAGGGGAGGTCCAGCAATTTCGTGGGCCCGGAGAGCGGCATGCTCGGAACATACCACTCGCCGTCGGCGCTGGCGCCCTTGAGGGAAGGCGGTCCGCCGATGATAGAGCCGTCCACGAAGACGCCTTGGATCCTGGCGCGGTCGAAATTGGCGGCGATAGCCTTCACCGTGGACGGCGCCACGGCGTTCATGTCGGCGAAGTAGAGGGGCGCCGCGTCGGGCCCCCGCGCGCCGGGCGTAGAGAGCGCATCGACGATACGCTCCGCCGTGGCCTCCGAGTCCCGGGGCGGGACGACCGAGAGGATCACGTCGCAGGCGCCGACGAGGGCGACGTCCGTAGTCAGGACATCGATTTCGGCAGCCTTGGCCCGGTCAATAGTGTCTTGACTGGTGGCTTCTGTCAGCTTGTGTCGCAGTACGTCTTGAGGGGGAGCCCGTCCTTTACCTTCGGCCCTTGCAGTTTGTGGCCACGGCGAACCCCGTCGCCTTCAGCCGCTTGGCGATCCCGAGCCCCATGTCGCCGATAGACAGGATGCCAATTGTGGCCAGGTGCGAGCCGCCTGTCGCCATGGTTCGGATTGAGTGCGCGGGGGTGGGAGCCACGAGGAGCCGACGAGTGGTGCGTATTCGACAGTCGTAACGTATAGAATGCGGCCGGCGAAACAGAATAAGGGCAGGTTTGCGATGATACGGTAAGATGCCAAGATATGTCGAGGGCGTCGCCCCCTCGATCCAAAGCCTTTTTGTACCTGCCAGCTTCATAAATAGCAGCGAGGTGCAATCGATGCATGAAGACGAGATCGGACACACGACCTAAACTCCGAACTGGGCTCGCATTGCCGTCAATTGCCATGCAGGCCATTAATATGAGTCACTTTTCACGGCAACTCGTAGCCGTCGCAACCGACGCGTATAATTCTACATTTATAGCTCGTATGGTACACGATTCAATATCGTCCTATCTGTCCACATCTTACATCAGGAGGGCAGTAATGCGCCTCTCTTGAGAAATATTAGCGCCTACTCGCGCGGCTCCTGGTAGCGTGAGGTCCCTAACTCTCAGTCTCGCTCGGCGCTGAATATCGCCGACCCTGGTGCGTCGATCTTTGTGCCGACAGTGGGAGCATCAGAGCTGCGTCCGGTTCCATTGGCCGCCGAAGCGAGATAGATGCCCTGGGATGAGATGGCGCCAAATAGGTTGACCGTCACGGATACGGCGTCTGGGTTCTCCTCACTGCCGAAAGGGGTTTCGGCCTCGTCCTGCGTACCGACGTAGAGGGAAAGAGTTGACGATGATACTTCGGCGACGCTTCCAGGCTCTCCCTTGGACAGGTTCCGGGGTGGTTCAACGTAGAATTGAATGCTAGAGCCCGGCCTGATGATGCTTCCGTCGTCGTCGGATGTATCGCCTCGGAAAGATCTAATGAAGCTCTCTACGTCTTCTTGATCCGGGGACGTGTATCGCGTCTGGGGGTCTAGAGACAAGAGCCCTTGCTTTGCGCCCCATCCACCGCCGCCGCTGACTGCAATATGCCGTTAGTAGCTGCTGCGTAGGTCCCCTGGGCTGAGAGCAACTTACGAATCCTACATAGACGTCCTCCAGCAGCGAGAACTTTATGAATGAACTCGCCATCCTCTTCAGACGCCGAGACATCTCCTTTCAGCGTGAAGTGCTCTGGTACCACGAGCGCCCACACGCCCATCGGGCCGGCCTGTGGGGCTTGTTCCAAGGCTTTCCGCTGCTCCAGCATCTTGGGAATGACCTCCTCCAGCTCCTTCGAGGCTGGGAGCGGCTTCAGGGAAGGACTGTCGCCCTCTAGTAGGCGGATGATGTTCCCCAAGCCCGCCACGATCTTCCGCGGCTGGGTGATTGGGACAAGACTAGTGTGGATGCTGGACCGGCGGATTCCTTGCTGCTTTCCAATGACGACGGTCTGCGTCTTCTTTTCCAGTCGACGGGCCAGTCGAAGCTGGTCGGAGCTACCGCTTTCCCATTCACAAGCAAACATGGTATACGTACGGCCATTGTTGAAGGAGGTATTCGCCAACGGAACTGTGACGTCGAGCTGGGATGTTGGCGGATCCAATGGAAGCCCCGAGAGAACTAGCGACGGCAGCATGCTCGACTCTGCCTCCAACTTCCCGCTTGCCGTCCATAAACCGGGAACCAGGTCACTAGTGGTGCCAAGCAACACACTGATCTGGCCATGCAGCTCTGGACTTCTACGAAGGGTCGGCACCCGGTCCATAGCGGCATGGAGGGTGTGCAAGACTGGCGCGGCACCCGAGCCAACGGCCCCTAGACGGAATGGCTCCAAGATGCCCGAGATGAAGCGCTCGTCTTCGAGCCATGATACTAAGTTCTTGGAGGCCAAAATCACGGCAGCATGCGGGTCTTTGTGAGACCTAGACTGCCAACGCTCTCGGAATCGGTGGAGCGCCGCACGTGTCGCCTCGACTGCCTTTTGCTTTGTGGATGTAAGCCAAAGGCACGCTGGAAAGGCTCCCATTGGCGACCGCTTACCTTGGATACCGCTTTCCCAAGTGTCACAGTAAAGGCGTAAGGCCCATTCTCGCCCGAGCTGGGGCTCCTGTTTGTCGAAGCAGGTCGTCGCGGATGGAGCAGGGGCCGAAGGGCAGGAGCAAAAGCCCTGGAGGCCCTTCCCGACACGGTCAACATCCCTCCTGGGCTGTGACACGTCTTGCTAAGAATTGCGCATCAGCTTAGAGAGACTGTATGTGAAGTTAGCAATCCCCTCGGCATGCGAAGGGCTCGTGGCCGTCGAGAGTGGTGGCAGGATTGGTTGTATTAGGAGGGATGAGAATTTTATTTACACGACCAGAGCTTCCTGAAGCTTCGCATAACACGTCCCGGGGCGAGGGACAGCCCCACTGTAACCCGCATGCACCGTCTGTAAGTTTGGCGTTACACGCGCTAAAAGCAGTGGCATTTTTTTGCCAATCGGGGCATGCATGCTACTACAATTAAATCCAAAATACTCCAGAGATATAAGAGAGGTAACTTAGACAGTATCCATGACGTACCCCTTTCCCTTTGAATCTTGGACCAAACACAACAGCCACCAACGCTCAAGGGATAGCACAACATCACCACCCACAGCGCCTTGTCATCACCGGGCATTCAATCTCGACCGCCGTGCACCACATGGCGACGAATTCGGGCCGAGGAAATCCTATCGGGGCCACTGATGGCCCAAAGATAGAAATGACACCACCTCCAGTGTCCAGCGAGGTCAAGGCCCAGGTCCGGGATACCGAAGGCTCCAGCTCCTTGGGCATGCATGTCCCGGGCCAGGACGCCGGCGCCGTCCCGCCTGGAGCCAAAGTCGAGACAAGGAAAGAGGTTGAGCGAGACCTATCGAAACAGGGCTAATGCTTGATGGTCTGTTGGGGGCAAAAACTCACTATGCGATGGGTATCGAGACGATAGCGCGGTATAGGGGGTATTGTATTTGGATTATTAAGAGTGCGGAACTGGGTACATTCCAAGGGGTCATCATCGCCGTGTGTTCCTTCTTGTAATCCCTCGTTTATTCCCTCCCCAGGAGTTTTATAATTCCCTCCAAATCGACAGAACGAGCCATGTGTGGTATCATTTGTAACTTGGGATCACGACCCAACCCTCCTCCCCGATGCGTAAAAAAACAAGACTAAAAATCTCAGCTTGGGACACAGACGCGTCCTGTGATCCAGCGCCCGTCGTCCCTCCCTCCTCGATGGACAAATTGGGCTACGTTGTGCCGTAGCATGCTCGCTAGTAGATGGAAATTATGCCCTCCTTTGCCAACCGATGGCTATCGTACGCACCCTTGGTAGACCCGAGACAGCGTTGAACGAAGAGGATAGTTCAAGTAGGAAATCCTGGAGCGAGTGGCAGGATCTTCAAGAGATCCCAGTGTAGTTATGGGAGTGGAAAAAGAGCACGCCGCCTTACATCATCGTGCACTTGCTTCCACTCTTCCCCTCGCGGTTCCGATACTCCCGGTCCCGCGGGTGGAAGTTCGACAGCACAGAACCTCCCCAGGCCGACTCGCGGCCGCTCTGAGTTGTGATGTCGGTCCACGCGGCACTGCTGGCCACGTCGAACTCGCGCTCCTTAGACTTCTTGCCTCGCTTGCTCTTCTGCCGGCGGCCGGTCCAGCCACGTCTCTTAGCGTCGGCCATATTTTTGGCCGCGCTCCGTTCGGCTCGGCTTTGTTTTCGATTGAGGCTCGGGCCGCGCTGGGAGGACGAGGCCGAGGGCGCGGCTGGTGGGACCAGATAGTTGGACGGGCCGGGTGCCGAAGGGTGGTTATTTCCGTTTTCCGATACGACGCTGTAGATGGTTTCGAGACGGTCCATGGCCGGCCGGAGCACGGCAGCTTGCGTATTGGGGCGCGGGTGGCGCGGCACAGGGGCAAATATTGGTGGGTGATCGGCGCTGCGACCCGATGTGCGCCTGTCCGGCGGGTCATAGGCACCACTGACGCCCTTGGGCGTGCTGATAATCAGCGGCATATCTTCTTGCGGGGGCACCGGAGCTGTCTGCCCGGCCCGCCGCGGCTGCGGCTGATGGATCGGGACCGCCTGTGGGACTTGCTGGTGCTGCTGCTGGTGCTGGTTCTGCTGCTGGTGCTGCTGCTGGTGCTGCTGCTGTTGCTGGTGCTGCTGCATCGGTGCTATGTAAGACGTCGCCGATGGAGTGTGCATCGGCGACTGCATCGGCGACGAGTATGTGACATACTGTTGCTGCTGCGAGGTCGGCCGCTGCTGGGAAGACCGGCGGCTCGAGTACTCTCCGCTCGCCCGACTGCCTACAGGGACACGCGGAACCTGGAATGCCCCGGACAGACGGCGAGGTACTTCGTCCGGCCGTCGGCTGTGGAGACTGGCTAGCTGGTCCGGGTTCGGAGCAGGCGGGTAGGACTGGGCAATTGCCGCGTTGGCATTAAGGTCTGTCGGGGGCGCGGAGTAGGGGTATCCAGCCGGAAGCACCGCAGGCGCATGTCCTGGCTGTGGCGCAGCTGGCCATGTATTTGTGGTGGCGAGCAGCCGCACTTGGGGGCTGTTTGCTGATGGCGTGTTCCAAACAGGCATGTTGGTAAAGGTCGGAGATGGAATCTGTAGGTCCAATGCTGGTGGCCGACCGGCCTGCGGCGAAACTGTCGGGGTATATGCTGTTGTCTGGATGCGAGGTACACTGGTGGCTTGGTGCTGAGTAAAGGGGGGCGAGACAGGTGAGATGATACTAGCCTCGCTGACAGCCGACGTGACACTAGCTGTCCTGTTGTCGCTCGGCTGGCGTTGCGCCGGGGCAATCGCCGAACGAGGCGAGCCAGGCGGCGAGACGTCGTATATGTTGTTGCCATCCACGTATCTCGAGTCACTAGTGGCGGGACGGTGAGGTTCTGCCATATGCGACGTGGCCGTAGAGTTGCTTGAGAGCCGCTGATGCGGTGCCGGCGCCGAGACCTGTCCGACAGCTGGTACCGCCTGGACAGGTGGTACCGGTGGCACAGGCGGCAAGGAGGGTACTGGAGGCACCTGCGAAGCATGCTGGGAAAGGCCTGGCACAGGGCGAGGAGCCGGCGCGGCTGTTTGGCTTCTGGGCGGCTGCTGCTGCGGGACGAGCTGAGCAGGGGCTGGGCGTGCACTCGCCGGTACGGCCGGGGCCCGGGCCTGCTCTGATGTTGTGCCTGCATCTGTGGAGCTAACTGGGGGAACGGCATGTCGGAGGAAAGCAGGGACATCGCCGGGGTCCTCCTTTTGGTACGGAGGCGGAGGAGGGACCCAGTTGTCGGCGTCGCTCTCGTGCGGATGCTCGGCCCGGCCGTCGGCGCGCCGGTACTCTACACGCCCTGCAGTAGCCGGGGCTGGATGGAGCCGGCGGTGAACGGCGGCGGCGGTGGCGGCGCGGCGGAGAGTTGTGCCCGAGCGAGGTCCAGTGTGCGAGTAAGGCGCGTCCATGGCCTCTTGTTCTTCCATGATTGCCTCCGTCTCTTCCTCTTCCGCGTCTTCTGGAGTCGGTACCGTCTCGACTCTTCGTGGAGGAGCCCCAATCCGCCGGGGGATGAGCGGGTCATCCTCGTCCTCCTCGGATTGTGGAGCGGGAGCCTGTGTAGGAAGGGGCGGCACTCTCGGCGCAGCTGATGTCGTGGCAGCACGCATGACAGCGCTGCGGCCTCCTCGCTTCTGCGCGACCGTTCTCCTTCGGACAATGGCCACTTCCGTCTCCATGTCGCGATGCTCCTCTTCAAGGACCTCAGGCTCCTTAGTCCCAACCTCTACCGTAATCTCTGTCGTCTGTCCGTCTTCTAATCCGTAGTCGAAGTCGATGAGAGTGAGCCTACCGCCGTCGACAAAGTCGATGCCTTCATCGTCTATAATAGACCTCCCAGGGGTGATGCCGCGGGCCCCTACAACAAGCCGCTCCTTGAGAGACGAATCGCCAAAGTCCGCAACCCATTTGACCATGCCCACGCCACCCAGCTCGTCAATCTTGAAGCCGCTAACCAGGGTGTTGCGCTGCCTATCGCAGAGAATTTGCCATTGCGGCACCTGCACCGGCTCGCTGCTATCCTGAGACCTCGACCCGGATCGTGGGGCGCTATTGCGACGATTGAGGCTGCCTGAGCTGGAGCCGCTGTCGCTATTGCTGGGCTCCGGCACCGCGTCGAGGTCCTCCGGTACTCCGTAAAGCCAGATGTCCTTGCCTTGGAAGCCAGCAGATACGAGATCTCCGTAATATGATGCCGCCGGGAGCGTGCACGGCAGCAGCTTCGCCTGCTCCGAGGGGCTGGGCGTAGGTCCGGTAAAGTAGGTGGTTCCATTGCGCAGATCGTCGATCCGCACGGCACGGAAGGTCTCAAAACTCCGGTCGTAGGTAAACGACCAGAAAGCCTCCTCATGTCGGCCGTTCTGTATGAGCACGGCATGGCTGCAGTCGCGGCTCGAGTTGGGGAAGAGAATGGATGTTGTCCACAGTGCGCTAATGTCGTCGTCGGCCATGTGGCTGCCGGGGTCGTAGTAGGGTGCTGTGAGGATGACCGTGTTCGGCTGCGACGTGTGGATTGTCGTCCCCAGGATCTGGGTTCCGTCCAGCGAGAAGGCCAATGCGTCGACCGCGTCGCACTTGACAGCTCTCCGGTCCGTCGCGAGGCCGCCGGAGCTCAGGGATGAGACCTCGATCCCGCCCTGGTAGGCAGCGGCTAGGACGGAGCCGCAGGGAGACAGGGCGATGGCGCGGGGGCTATGGTCCAGGATGAGCGACTGCGTTCGCTTTGGTGGGACGGCGGTGAGGTCATAGATGTCAACCTGCATCTCGGTCAGGAGCACGGCGAGCATCGATCCATTGTCGGTTATACATGTCGCGGCCGGGCGGCGTAGTATCTTGAGCTCCCTCTTGACCTCGATGTCGGCCCCCTGAACATCTAATACATAGATTCGCGACGAGTTGTACGCAAGGATGTGGTGGCCACGGGGGGATGGGCTGAATTGGATCCCCTCCCCACCTGGGCAAGACGATGAACTGATGGAATTGGATATGACCTTGATGACAGTACGTTGGGGTCGTAGGTAGGCCGCAAAGAGGTTCCGCTTGACTTCGCGGGCAAAGAGACGTCGAAGCTCAGGCAGTTGGTCCTCGGTGGCCTTAGGCGCGCGTCCGCCATGGCTCATAGAATACGACGGGCAGTTCGCGAGGTGGTGGGCGTAGAGATGGGCCTGCTGGGCGACGCTTCTCCATTTGGAATTGAGGAGGGCCAGCGACGCGAAGCCACTAGGGTCGGTCGCCTGTAGAATCCTACACCACGTAGTTATTCGATTAGAAAAGTCCAGTTCAAAATGAATAAGAGAGCCAGAGAGAGGGTCCAGATTCCTCCGATGGGCTCAAAGCGCGAAGCATCTTTTGCAAGTAGGAAAAGGGGGAGGCACTCACTGCTGAATGATCTCGTCGGGCAAGCGATCGAACGCCGGCAGGACTGGACTGTCGTCGTCGGGCATGATGATGGGCGGCTTCTCGATCGAGGACCGTCGGGGCTCGGCGGCATCGATTGTTGCCATGTCGAAAAGCGATCCGACCAGGAACGTTTACGACGGCAGGTGTGCGATGGCGAGGTTCATGTTCTGTCGATGCTGTGTGTGCCCGTCTGTTCTGGCGTGCGACAGTGAAGCCCTGGATCGAGCGAGCGCTGGACGGGGGGTTTGCAGGAATGGGGCGGCCGACTGGAAAAAGTGTAATGTACCTAAATGGCTGCTGGCCGAATCCGAGTTGCAGCAGAGCCTAGCGGCGAAGCAGTGACAACGACTTCTGTATTGGTCGAGTCTGCGTAAGCCACTAACCGCTGCGAGCCGGACCCCGTCCAGGGCGCTCTAGGCTAGCTAGTCTTGGGGTCCTGATATTTTTTTTCTCCGTCTCTCTCTCTCTCCGTCCCTTCCTTCTTAGCACAGCTGGAGCCTAGGGCAGCTTGAGAATGCTTCGTAAGGGAAAAAAAAGAGGGCCCAGGGACGGGGGGTTCTGCGCTCTGATGATGACACTGGTGCCTAGACCCGGGGATTGGGCGCTCGTACAGGACAATACAAACCAGGGCCCTGTCAGAACTTAAAGCATGACAGGCAACGCAGAGGGGACCTTGGACCAGCCCAAGACGGAGCCTCCTTTCAGCTCGTGAGTGGAAAGAAGAAGGGGAAAAGAGAGGCCTTCGTTCACCCAGCCGTTGCTTCCCCTCCCCCCCCTCTCTCTCTCCCGGCGGCCTTTTGTTGGCTTTGGTCTTTGTTACAATTACACGAAGTGCAGCACAAGCGGCGTCTGCCCCGCTAGTAATGGACTCCGGTTGGGCAACAGCAAGTGCCGGGGCGGCGTGGAGGGAGGACGACTGCTACACAGTAGGTCTCTTTTGAGAGAGCCCTCCCCCCCTCCTTTAGGATATGTTTCCCAGTCCCAGCGCGCCGTGGTCCTCACACTTGTACGCACTTGCACGCACTTGCCCACACCTGCACACACACACACACTCACACTCTTAGTCATCTTCTGGTGGCACCAAATGGCCTTGCACAGCCCGGCAGCTCATGGTGCCGCATTGTTTCCCACGCCGAGACGCACTGGGGAACGCACTCCGTTGGCGGTCCCCGTCTAACTTCCCGGTTCCAGCACCGACTACAGTAGAAGGGTGTGAGTGTGAGTGGGGGCGCTAGATGGGTCCCAATTGCACTGTCGAGCTGCTAGGGGCTTTGAAGTCAATAGCGACTGAGGCTGGCTGTTGGCATCCGTGAGTAAGGAGATGGCAGCTATTGGCAGCGAAAGGAGGAAAAGGTCAGCTTGGGCTGGGATGCTGGCCCGTTCGGCGTCTTGGCAGGCTCTCGCCACCACGATACGGAGCAAAAAACCATCACTTTGCGGCGTGCCTGCGGGTTTAATCAATTGATCAATTGTCAACTTGGAGGAGGGTGCTTGGCTGTGGTGTTTCACCCCCCGGTCTTGCAATGTTTTTGTTTCTTCCCGTCGTGGTGCCGTATAAAGTCGACAATTCATTTCGATCGAGGCCCGATTTGATGTACGCAGCCGCCTCCGGTCTCAGGGCATCAGCACACTTGAATGCGGCCCGTAGTCCGGCCTGTCCTGCCTGTCCTGCTGTCTGTCTAGCAATATAGCAATCTAGCAATCTGGCAATCAATCTGGCAATGCTGATCTGGCTGGCCTGATGGATGGCCTCGTCTCGTTTTCGCCCTCGGCCAATTAGGGGCTCTCCAAGAGGCAGCCGGAGGCCCAACCACGCGGGCACACGGGCAGCACCCGACGTGCTGACGCAGCCTCCTCGCACAATCTCACCCCAACTTGGAGGGGCAACATCGAGCCTTTCTCAGCCACCGGGTGAGCCTGCGCGAGATCCTCCAATGGAGCGTGCTATTTTTGTCGCTGGACGGACCCGGCGCCACCAACGAGAGCCGCCACCAGCAGGTCTCCGTGGGTCCCGCACCTGCAGAAGTGGCCCGGCGGCGGCAGCACGCCGAGGGCAAAGCCGTCGTTGTTCCCGCGAGCGTTTCTCAGCGCTGTCTCGGGGGCCGCCTGTACTGTATGTGCATGTACTGTACCTCCCAACCCCAAGGCGCTACATGCCTGCGCGTCTCTTTGCAACCCACCAGCCGAAGCTGCTTCCTTCGACCCCCCCCCCCCCCCCGGGACGCTTGCAAACCCTTCTGGAGCCGTTCTCATCGCGATAAGAAGCTTTGTCATCGCCCCCCCCCCCCCCCCCCGTGAGATGGCGTGCTCCATGCTGTCGGACTCCTGTCCGCACTAGCCAGGATACTGATAGCCGTCGGCTGCATCGTCCGCTCTTGGGAGTGTTCAGGGCCGCCCCGTCAGTAAGATTGCCCGTAAGCAGGATTTGTTTACTCGCACGTAGTGAGGAGTAACCAGCTTACCTCATGCGCATGGGGATAATTACGAGTCAGCCTATCAGGAGGAACCTGCATCATGACTATAGAGTTTTGTGTTTGTGCCAACTGGAGAGCCAACTGTCAATAGATAGATGCTTCGTACGGGGATACTCCTCTGGTTCAGTAGCGAGCCGTCTCAACCGTCATGAGCCAGCTGGAACAAGATACTCCGTATAAAATGACTAGTGCGCACGTCTTATGGCCCCCGGTTCTCGAGACTCGGAATTTCGTATGTCCTGTATCCCATGAATCCTACCCAGAACCGACAGGATCGTCCTTTTACCAAGAGGTTACGTAGGGCTGCGAATTTACATACCTACAGCTTCCGAGAGGGCGAAACAAATTGTAGTCATGTAACCCTATCCCCTCCCAAGAACGGTTTAATGGGACCCACTCGAGCTTGACGCGGTCTATCCTTGTCAAGGTGCGTGACATGCGCGCCCTTGAGGAGCTCGGATCAAGCAGGGGAGGGGGTTCGTCAAAAGACGAGCAGAAACCTCAATTGCACTGCAAACCAACCTGAATCAAGCCAATGCGCAGCAAGCTGTCGGCATCCCCGCGAGTAGCCAGAAGATCGCTTCATTTCCCACTCTAACCCATCATGCCGCCCGCAAAGCGCAAGTCCGTAATCAAGGACGAGGACCCCGTCGATGTCAAGAAGCCGGCTACAAAGAAGCAGAAGACCAAGGTCGGGAAGCACGACGACAATATGCCCCTCGCCGAGAGGACGGCCGTCTCTTCTCTGAAGAAGGCCATGTACATTGGCGCCCATGTGAGCGGTGCAGGAGGTACGTCCGCACAAACTCTCCTCTAAAAGCGAAATCTACCGGAAGCACACGCTTACACAGCTCCTCTTACTGTTCAGGAGTGCATAACTCGATCGAGAATGCATCCAACATCGGCGCCAATGCCTTCGCCCTCTTCCTCAAGTCCCAGCGGAAATGGACGAGCCCGCCCCTGGCCCCAGAGGCAAAGGACCAGTTCCACGCGCTGGCGAAGCAGCACAAATACGACGCCGCCCGTCATGTCCTCCCACACGGCTCATACTTGGTCAACCTGGCGCAGACCGACAAATCGAAGGCGGACCAGGCATATGACAACTTTGTCGATGATCTCGAGCGCTGCGAGGCGCTCGGCATTAAGCTCTACAACTTCCACCCCGGCTCGTCCGGCGGCGAGACCAAGGAGAGCGCGATCACGCGAATCGCCCAGCAGCTCAACAAGTCGCACAAGGCCACCAAGTCGGTCATTACTGTGGTAGAAAACATGTGTGGCCACGGCAATATCATCGGCGCGACATGGGAAGAGCTCCGGGACATTATCAAACAGGTTGACGACAAGAGCCGGGTCGGCATCTGCATCGATACATGCCACGCCTTTGCGGCTGGGTACGATTTGCGCACCCCAGAGGCGTTCAAGAAAACCATGGAAGATTTCGACAAGATCGTGGGCCTAAAGTATCTCAAAGCGCTGCACTGTAAGCACCCTCGCACCGAGGCGTACCCGAGAATGTAGCCCGACAGGCGACGCTAACCACGGGGACAGTGAATGATAGCAAGGCGCCGTTCGGCTCCCATCGCGATTTGCACGCCAATATCGGGACTGGATTCCTGGGACTGCAAGCGTTTCACAACGTGATGAACTACGAGCCGTTCCAAGACCTGCCCATGGTCCTCGAGACGCCCATAGACGAGAAGAACGCTGACGGCAAGACGGTGGAGAACAAGCAGATATGGGCTGACGAGATCAAGCTCCTGGAGAGCCTCATTGATCAAGACCCGGAGAGCGAGGAGTTCCAGGCCAAGGCGGCCGAGCTAGAGAAGCAAGGGGATGCAGAACGCAAGAAGATCCAGGCCCAGGTAGACAAGAAGGGCGAGAAGGACGCGAAGAAGGGAGCCAAAGCAGCGAAGGGAAAGAAGAAGTAAACAAGAGAGCAGCAAGGCAAATATTAAGGAGGGCTGAGCCCCTGTATTGCGTGTATGATATCGTAGCAAAGGGGGGGTGGGGGTATGTGTAAACAAGAAAAGATGCGCTCTATGCGACACACGCCAAATAAACGCCTCGTTAATGGTCCATCCCGTCATAACCAGGATGCAGTCAACACATATGCGAGCACGGCAGCGTATTGCGCAGTCTCCAAGTTCAATCCACCGGCGCGCGCACCACCTCGCCGCCTCTCACCGTCTCCCCTTGGCCCAAGCCTCAACCTTGGCCATCAGACTCCGAAGGCCGACCCCCCGCTCGCAGTTCGCCTCCAGCCATGCCTCCATCCTTTCGCGCACGCCACGCATGGTCCGCAGCACCGGCATCCGCGCGCCGTCCTCGTCGCCGACGAACTGGCCCGGGTTGAGCAGCACGTCGAAACAGTCGCCCCAGATGTCGGCCTGCCAGTACCGCTTCAGGCTCTCGCGAATCTTGTAGCGCCGGCTCGTGCCCAGAGCACCAGCGTCGCTCCGCACCGTTTCGATGTAGCGCCCGAAGAGCAGACAGTGCACGATGCCGGCGAGCCCGTGGTAGTCGATCTGCCAAGTCCACGGCCGGCCCTCGCGCATCTCGGCGCAGTCCTGCGCAGTCGTCTTCCAGTCGGCGACAAACTGCACGTCGGGCGTGAAGGCGCGCATGTCGATGGCGCGGCCAAAGTCAATCAGAGTCACCCCGCGCGCCGCCCATCCGCCAGCACCGTCTGCCCGCCACGCGCCCGAGAGCGGCGACTGCTGGTCCCCGCCCGCGCCGCCGGTGATGCCGTCGAGCCGGAGCAGACAGTTATCTGCCTTGAGGTCACCGTGCAGGATCTGCTTCGCGTGAAGCGCCTCCACGGTCCGGAAGAGCTCAACCGTGAAGAACATAGCAAGCGTCTCCTCCATGACTCCAGAAGGCTCTGCGCGGAAGAGGTTGACCACGTCGAGGAGCGTACCGTGCGGGTGATACGGCAGCAGCAGGAAACCATCGTCTTGATAAAGGTGCATCTCCAAGGCCGCCGAGAGAGAGGCGGTAGCGCGGTGGTGCGAGCCGAGACGAGCGTGCGACAACCGCATCATGTGGAACTCCCACGGCGTCGGGGGCATCTCCATCTTGAGGGCCTCCAAGGCGCCGCGCCGGTGGTGGGCAGAGGCAAACGCGCCCTTGCCCATCATGGCTACTGGCGAGTTCTCGTCATTCTCGCTGGTAGCAGCCTCGCCATCATCAGGGTGCGAGTTCTCAACCAGATAGACGGGAGCGAAGGCACCAGCACCGAGCTCCTTCCGGATCGAATATTCCCTCTCCGTGTCGGGGAACTGAACCGTTACTTGGGTTGCTAGCGTGCCCGTCTTGTCCGTGCTGTTCCTGCCGGCCTTCGACAGCGCCTTGGCGTGCTTGCGAATCTCGGTGCCCTTCTCGCACTTCTCGTCGCGGTGGTCGTAGAAGCCCTCGTACGACGAGAGCGGAGGCTGCATGCTAGCGAGAATCGCATCCCGAACGCTATCGTCAATCGGGTTGCATTGTGACTCTTTGATAATAGGACCTTTTGGTGGCACAACCTTAGCCGTCAGTGCCTTCGGCGCGAGAGGCTTCGACTTCTGAAGCAGCGGCTGGGCAATCTTGCCCTTGGGCGACCGCTCGCTCACCACCTCTCGCAAGGGGCTGCTGAGCGGCTCGAGGTCGAGGTTGTCGTCTGCTTCCTCATCCTCGTCCTCGTCATCTCGAATGGGGGGCAGGCCGTCATCCCTCTTGCTGGGAGTTCTGGCGTGTATGTCCTGCTCATAGTCCGGTGTGACGTCCAGCGACGTCTCCGTCCTCTCCGTAATCGGGGTCATGAACGGCAGGCGGTTGTTGGCCACCTCGAACGGGTCCCTATACGGCCGCGTCGGGGGTTCATAATCCTCTGGCGGGATCGGCACGAACACCGTCCTGGTCTTTGGCTGCATGTTCTCATGAACCGGCGTCTCTATTTCCTCTTCCTCCTCTTCTCCCTCCGGAAGAGCGCTGGAAGGTTCCGAGTCATGAACATCGATCAAGTCGGAGACTTGAGTATCATCCTGCTCCTGGCCATCGCCGATCTGGGGGATGTGTTTGCGGGTTGAAAAGTCGGACCATTCACTAACGCTCTTCACATCTGAGGTCTCGTCCTCCACGTGTGCATCAATGTCCTCTTCCTCTTCGTCGTCTCCTGCTTCGCTGACGGATATGTTTCGGGTCGTCATTGTGCTCTCCCCCCCGCTAGTGTAGTCGTCCGTCTCGTAGTCATCATCGCCAAGGAGACCTTCCTCTTCTTGAGGGGGCTTGATGGGGGCATTGAATATATCGTATATGTCGTCTGTTGCCGCCTTAGTGTGCATCGTCATCGTCGGCTCCGAGGTGTGCTTCTTCTTGAGCAGCTTGGGGCGCGACGGCGAGTCCAGCTTGGCTTTGACTAAGATTTGTTAGCCGCTGCACCACCGTGTTCTGCAGTGTAAACATGTGCGCACTTATTTGTGTCTCGTTCACCTCGATCACCTTCTTCTTCTTGGGCTTGGTGGTCTTTGGGAGGATGGGAGCGCCATTCTCATCCAATCTTACAACGTCTACAACATCATGGTGGACGACAAGCTTCTGCGAGACATTCTCAGCCAACATGTCCACATCGTGGCGGCGGTTCTCGTCCATTGGCAGGGCGGGAGCGGCCTCGTCTTCCCATGTCTGATCTAGCCAGCCACGGTTGGCAGCCCAAACCTCCTCGAAGCTAAGCTCAGTACCAGGCTCGTCAGGACTGGGGTAGACTGCTCGAAGGTCCACAAAGACACGCTCCTTCTTTCCATTCTGGTTGATCGTCACCTGCGATTGTGAGTGGTGGATGGGAATGTGCGATTTGGATAACTGCTTAGCCAGCGACTACATACAAAAAGCGCCAAACCGGCCGATGATTAGTCCTATAATGATCAACACAATGTTGTAGAGGAAGGGGCCAGAGCGTAGGCTCAGCTTACCGGATCCCTGAACACAGCCATCTTGGAGGCCCCCGTCTTCTTTCCTCCCGCCTTCAGCGTCTCACCCACCCATGGCTTAGGCTCCATGACATTCTCCTTCTTGCGGTCGGCTAGCGATCCGATGCTCTCCCAACCCTTCGACTCGGTGCCGGAGGACATGGCTGGCTGGGCGGCGTCGGCGTCGGAGAAGATGGTCAGTTTTGACCGCGCGGGCTTCGAAGGCGCTCCGCCAACGCCACTGGTGGCCCGCGGGGCCTGGGGGTCGCGGGCAGCCGCCGCGGCCGCAAAGGGGTCGATCTTGGCCGCAAGTGCTGGCCTGACAGTTGGGAGGGCGGGCGAGGAAGGCGCGTCGTCGCCCTCTGGCTCTTGGGCCGCGCGCCTCTGCTCAAACTCCCCAAACTTGCGGACGAGTCGCTGGGGAGGGCGCGCCTCACGCTCGATGCCGAGCTTGTACACCTCCTCGGCTTGAGCCCAGCGGCCGGCGCCCTCGAGCCAGGCAGCGTATTCCTCGTAGAAGAGCGCGAGGTTCTCGCCGATGCCGTGGCGCGACAAGAAGACAAAGGTCTCGCGTGGCGCGTCCGAGAAGAACTGAATGTAGAGGACCCACAGCTTGAGGTAGCGGGGGTCGTTTTTGTACTGAGGGTGACTAACAAACGTCTTGGTCGCGCGTTCTAGGACGGTATGTAGCTGAGACTGTGGCGTGGCCTGCGCGGACGGGTAGGCATCCAGTGTCCATTGGACGTATCGCTCGTAGACGTCGAGCGGGTCGTCCGATTCGGAGAGGTTGGTAATCTCTACCTCGAACTCAGCGCGGATGTGTTCGTGGATAGTCTTGGTGTCCTGGGGGCTAGGCGCTCCCGTCGTTGCTGTTTGTTTTGGCTGGAGCGCGGGCGAGGGCGAGAACAATTGCGCGAGCTTCTTGGCGGAGCGGCCGCTTGGGATGCTCTGGATGTTCTCCTTCTGGCTCTCGATTACATCGAAGTTGATTAAGTCTCCGGGCGCCATCTTGTCGGTGGTTTGGCGCGCATCAACTTGTCGTCGTCGTTGATTGTCGGGCACGAAACCAACAGCGGCCCGGCAGATGGGCAAAATATTATGGGTCGGTCGCTGGGGCAACCGAAACAGACCCACAACTGTGCGTCTCCACTTCTTCTCGCTAGGCCATGTTTCCAGCCCTGGTCTGTTCCACCCTTGCTCTTCTACCCCGCCACTACGTCAGGGTCAGGTCGCGCCATAGGGCTCGGGATGCGCCGCTGGCTCGACCCTCCGGGCTACCGGGTGCGCTACGTCTACGTACAATCGCTCGCGTACAATGCCTTTGATGACACAATGCCGGGATGCAAGGTCAGCTCGCTCACGGCGGGTCTGCCAGCTGCTAGCTGCTTATGCTCGCGTAGGAAGGGCGAACATATATAAAAGGCAGGAAAGCGACCGGAGCCTTCGGGCAGGATCGAAGGCTACGGGGGCCGGGCACGAATGGGGAAGCACAAGTCTCGGGCACAGTGGCAAGCTGCATTTTCATTCTTGGTATCCCTATGTTTCCGGGCTCTAATCATGTCCCGGTGCCATTTTCTGTATTCCATAGCGCGGTCATTATCTTCATCCGAGGTCCAAACAATGTGCTAGCTGGTAAAGGTTGCCCATGGCTTCCGGATCGATCCGAGTGGGGCCACGGCTCTACGTAAAGAGACCCTACAGGTTGACCGAGGTCCGGAAGTTCTGGCCGGCGTAGATGGCGTTGTCTCCGAGCTCCTCCTCGATGCGGAGGATCTGGTTGAGCTTGGCGAGACGCTCACCGCGGCAGGGGGCACCGGTCTTGATCTGGCCAGCGCGAAGGCCGACGACAATGTCAGCAATGGTGACATCCTCGGTCTCACCAGAGCGGTGGGAGACCATGACGCCCCAGCCGGCGGCGTACGAGTCCTTGGCGGCCTGGATGGACTCGGTGAGGGTGCCGATCTGGTTGACCTTGAGCAGGAGCGCGTTGGCGGACTTGAGCTCGATGGCCTTCTTGATGCGGATGGGGTTGGTGACGGTCAGATCATCGCCGACAATCTGGATGTCCTGGGTCTTGTAGAAGTAGCTCCAGGCCTCCCAGTCATCCTCAGCGAAGGGGTCCTCGATGGAGACAATGGGGTACTTCTTGCAGAGATCGCCGTAGAGGGCGGCGAGCTCCTCGTAGGAGAGCCACTTGGTGGGGTCACTGTCGGGGTTCTTGAAGTCCAGGTCGTACTTCTTCTCCTCCTTCTTGTAGAACTCGCTCGAGGCGACGTCCATGGCGATCTTGATCTTGCCCGTGTAGCCGGCCTTCTCGATAGCCTCGGTAATGAGGTCGAGGGCCTCCTCGGCGGACTGGATATCCGGGGCGACACCACCCTCGTCACCGACGTTGCCGGCAGACTGGCCGTACTTCTTCTTGGCAAGGCTCTTGAGGTTGTGGTAGACCTCAGCGCCCTGGCGCAGGGCCTCGGAGAAGGTCGGGGCCTCAGAGGGCACGATCATGAACTCCTGGAAGGCGAGGCGGCCACCGGCGTGGGAACTGTCTCGGTCAGCAACGATGCGCCCTTCTAGCCCAATGCTGCAGACAGCTACTCACCCGCCGTTGAGGACGTTCTGGAAGGGAACGGGAAGCACATAGGGCTTCTTGGTGCCAGCCAGGTCCGAGACGTGGGCGTACAGAGGAACGCCCTTCTCGGCAGCACCGGCCTTGGCGACCGCAAGGCTGACACCGAGGATGGCATTGGCCCCCAGGTTGGTCTTGTTGGTGGTGTTGTCGAGCTTGATGAGGAACTCGTCGATCTTGGACTGGTCCTTGGCGTCGATGTTCTCCTTAATGAGCGCCGGGGCAATGACCTCGTTGACGTTCTTCACGGCCTGGAGGACACCCTTGCCAAGCCACTTGGACTTGTCGCCATCGCGGAGCTCGCAAGCTTCGTGCTCGCCTGTACCCCACCTAGCGGTCAGAACAAAAACAGGGTGCGTCAGGGGGTCGCTCTCAACACCACAAACACTCACCAGTCGAAGCTCCAGACGGCACAATGGCCCTGTGCAGGCCCGTACCAGTGTGCACGTCAACCTCAACGGTTGGGTTTCCACGTGAGTCGTAGACGTAGCGGGCGTGGATCTTGGTGATGCTCATGGTGATGGTGTTATTCTCGAAGGGGGGGCTGTGTAGGGGTGGACTTGGTGTTGAGGGATAACGAGTTTGTCAGGGAGTAAGTGAGAAGTTAGGTTTAAGGAGGAAAATTTTCAAGGGAAAAAAAGCAGCGTAACAGACAGCTGAAATAAATGCCGCGTCGAATGCCTCAGAGTCAGAGCACAGGATCGGTGGGAAGCTCCGGAACAGGAGGGGGATGCTGGGAGGGATGCGGGCAGCCAGCATAAGTGGGGATCAACGCCAGTCTCTGGTTTCTCTGGTTCAAATGGCCCCAAAGGTTGCCCCTCCTCTGCGCCAATGGAGGGGCAATGGAGGGGCAATGCCACGGAGCTCTGTGCTCAGCTCGAGCTAAAAGCTGGTCCTCCCAAGTGCAAGACCCAGGCAAGCTCAGTGGCTCGGCGGGGCTTGCAGACGAGACCTTTTTCGTGCTAAAGCAAGTGAAGCAAGCAAGCTGGGTCTCGCCGAGCCCAAGCAGGTCGGTCCCCTGGCCCATCCACCCTGCGCTTGCAAGCATGGCTTAGGCTCACCAGAGAAAGACCGTGATGCTACCGGAGTGGTGCGTCTGCCTGAGGGCTTTGGGGTTTGTTGGCTTGAAGCACCCCAGAATCGCAACACCCTGCCCCTCGAGACGGGAGCCACAAGTCCCTCATAATTAAATACATCATGGTTGAACTTCTCTTCCGAGCCACGGCATATTTATTATAAGCCCGGTGGCATGGCCTCTATCCCAAAACAAAACAACCAGGCAGGCTTGAGGAGATCCAATGCAAGCTCCGCCTCCTCACATGGTAACATGATAAGCACCTCTGCACCTTTCAAGACCTTCTCCTCTGCTCACCGGGGCTGCACCAGGGGACCTCCGCGGGCTCACTGAGCCCGGGCGACCAACTGGACCACTCTGGGCCACTCTGGGCCACTCTGGGCTCATCTATGAGCCAACTGGGGCACGAATGAGCCAATTGCGCGATAAAGGCGGGCGGTGTTTCCCCTTCTGGAGCAGGCAATTGGTTGGACGCCCGCAGCCCTAGTTCAACTCTCTATTTCCCACCAAACTGGCACAAACGTGAAGTATTCGAGCGCGCTAACAACGGTAAACACAGCTCCTGAACAAAAAATGTTACTCCGTAAATCCCCCCGCCCCACCCAAGCTCCTGCTAGGTAACGGTATCCGAGCCGCCTACCCATGTTATCTAACCCTAACCCTTCGTCAGGAGACAGAGCCTCCAAGCGTCTAGGCTTCGAGAAAAAAAAGTTCTCGGCTTCCTTCTGAACAGCGTTATGAGGAAGACACGTCCAACGGCGTCCATTTTGTATAATACGCGGAGTCTGAGTTGGCTCGCATGTTTAGCGTCATAATACCCTAACTAATCGTGCGCATTGTACAATACTTTCCTTCGTTTCTTTCTTGCACTTTTGGAAATGTTTCGCGTGGTGGTCCAACGCTCCGCCCTTCGAGCGCCCGCACGCCCGACATGGTTCCAACGGCGGCCAGCGTCGGTTCGAGCCCCGCACCCGCATCCTCTGTTGCCTTTCGCCAGAGCCTGCTACTCAGCTACCGCCCTCACTCCCACAACAAATCCGAGAACCCGGATCGCCCACCGATCCAGCTATTTCCAAGTCCGTCGCTGCTCCCACCGGCGACATAACATGTGCAAGACCCAGGCCGCCGCCGAGATGGCAGGCGGAATCAACGTCCAGGCCCGCGAGCTGCTCCCCGCCAACGTCATCCCTCGCCACTACCATGTGACCCTCGAGCCCGACTTCAAGAACCTCAACTTCACCGGCACCGTCGTCGTCGACCTTGACGTTGCTGAAGACTCCAAGTCCATCTCGCTCCACACCGCCGAGATTGAGGTCCACGGCGCCACGCTGCGCTCCGCAGGCCAGGTCATTAGGTCCGCATTTTCTCTTTTTTTTACCCTCGTCCTTCCCCCGCCCCTCCTCCATGCGTCCGCCTGGTGCCCCTCTCTCCACAGGGGTCGGAGGGATGGAGGGGTAGCTCTCTCTCCTGCAAGGTACCCAGACAGCTAACACTCCGGCAGCTCAACCCCCGCCATCGCGTACGACGAGGCCGCCCAGGTTACCAAGTTCGACTTCGACAATGGCGTCGCCCAGGGGACCGCAGCCCAGCTCGAGGTCAAGTTCACTGGCATCCTCAATGACAAGATGGCTGGTTTCTACCGGTCCACCTACAAGAACCCAGATGGCACCGACGGCATCCTGGCCGTCTCCCAGATGGAGCCCACCGACGCCCGCCGGGCCTTCCCTTGCTTCGACGAGCCGTCCCTGAAGGCCGAGTTCACCATCACCCTCATCGCCGATAAGAACCTCACCGCCCTGAGCAACATGGACGTAGCCTCCGAGACCGATGTCCAGTCCGAGATCACCGGCACCACCAAGAAGGCCGTCACCTTCAACAAGTCGCCCAAGATGTCCACCTACCTCGTCGCCTTCGTCGTCGGCGAGCTCAACTACATTGAGTCGAACGACTTCCGCGTGCCTGTGCGCGTGTATGCCCCCCCCGGTCTAAACATCGAGCACGGCCGCTTCTCCCTCAACCTGGCCGCCAAGACTCTGGCCTTCTACGAGAAGGTCTTCGGCATCGACTTCCCCCTCCCCAAGATGGACCAGATCGCCATCCCGGACTTCGCCGCCGGCGCCATGGAGAACTGGGGTCTCGTGACCTACCGCGTCGTCGACTTGATGCTGGACGAGGCAGCCAGCGGCGCCGCCACCAAAGAGAGGGTTGCCGAGGTCGTCCAACACGAGCTGGCGCACCAGTGGTTTGGAAACCTGGTCACCATGGACTGGTGGGAGGGCCTGTGGCTCAATGAGGGCTTTGCCACTTGGGCTTCGTGGGTGAGCTGTTGCCAAATCCCCTGACCGACCTTGTCCCATTTACTAACTGCCACGCTAGTACTCGTGCAACAAGTTCTACCCCGAGTGGAAGGTGTGGGAGTCATATGTCACCGACAACCTGCAGCGGGCTCTCTCTCTAGACTCGCTTCGCAGCAGCCATCCCATTGAGGTGCCTGTGAAGAGGGCTGACGAGATCAACCAGATCTTCGATGCTATTTCCTACTCGAAAGGCTCCTGCGTCCTGCGGATGATTTCCACCTACCTTGGCGAGGACACGTTCCTTGAGGGCGTGAGGAGATATCTAAAGAAGCACGCCTACGGCAACACCCAGACCGGTGATCTCTGGGCCTCCCTGAGCGAGGCCAGCGGGAAGGATGTCGAGAAGGTCATGGACATCTGGACCAAACACATCGGCTTCCCCGTCGTGACTGTCACGGAGAAAGGTAACAACACTATCCACCTCAAGCAAAACCGATTCCTCCGCACGGCGGATGCCAAGCCTGAGGAGGACCAAGTTCTGTACCCGGTCTTCCTGGGTCTGCGGACGGAAAAGGGCCAGGCCGACAACGTCCTGACCCTCGACCAGAGGGAGGGAGACTTCAACATTCCCGGCGACTTCTTCAAGCTGAATGCGAACCACACCGGCCTGTACCGAACCTCGTACTCTCCTGAGAGGCTGGAGAAGCTCGGCACAGCGGCCAAGCAGGGTTTGCTCTCCGTGGAGGATAGGGCTGGCATGATCGCCGATGCGGGCGCGCTGGCATCTTCGGGATACCAGAAGACATCGGGTGTTCTAAGCCTGCTCAAGGGATTCGATTCTGAGACCGAATTCGTCGTCTGGAACGAGATCATCTCCCGCATCGTGACCGTCCAAGGCGCCTGGATCTTCGAGGACAAGGCCATCCGGGACGGCCTGCAGGCCTTCCAGCGCGACCTCGTGAGCAAGAAGGCTCACGAGATGGGCTGGAACTTCTCGGACAATGATGGCCACATCGAGCAGCAGTTTAAGGCCATGCTCTTCGGCAATGCCGGCCTGTGTGGCGACGAGAAGATCGTCAAGGCCGCCCAGGACATGTTCGCCAAGTACATGGCTGGCGACAAGACGGCGATCCACCCCAACATTCGTGGCAGTGTGTTCGGCATCGCTCTGAAGCATGGCGGCAAGGCCGAGGTAAACCCAAACCCCCATCCTATGAGATCCGCTATGGTAATGTGCTGACTCGCTACAGTACGAGGCTGTTCTCAACTTCTACCGGACGTCGACCAACAGCGATGAGCGCAATACCGCGCTGCGCTGCCTCGGGCGTGCCAAGGACCCCGAGCTCATCCAGCGGACCCTCGGCATGCTCTTTGGTGGCGAGGTCAAGGACCAGGATATCTACATCCCGGCCACTGGGCTCCGCAGCCACCCCGAGGGCGTGGAGGCTCTCTACGAGTGGATGACGGTGAACTGGGATGTGCTCACCAAGCGACTCCCCCCGGGGCTTTCGATGCTTGGATCCATGGTGACCATCTTGACGTCGAGCTTCACCACTCCCGAGCAGAAGGCTAAGGTGGAGGAGTTCTTTTCTAAGCGGAACACCAACGGATTCGACCAGTCGCTCGCCCAGAGCTTGGATGCCATCCAGTCCAAGATCTCGTGGCTTGAGCGCGACCGGGACGACGTAGCAAAGTGGCTGAAGGATAACGGATACTACAGTGCGTAAGCACGAGGAAGGCATCGTCTAGACTCCCCTCCTGTCTGACACAATGGTGCTAGAGGTACAGACGCAGGCAGCATCTAAGACCGCCCACCTGTAGAATTACAGCAAAAGAAAAGAGTGACTAGATGCCAAGAGACTCATGCAAGGCGCGTGCTGAGTTCGGCACCAACTTTAACTGTACTATCTTTTGTGTGACTGCTGGGAGCGCGTGATGTTTTGAAGCCCCCTTTCTCAAACCGCCTCCGAGGGCCTTGGTTTTGCTTCGTATTTTCTTCCCACACGACCTCGTGAGAACTCGGTGGGAAGGCCGCTGCAGCGGTTAGCTGCTCATGCAACGAAACGAGAGCGCTGGTAAAAAAGGTGAACCCCCCAATAAAAGACTGCCGACTAGGCTATTCGTAGGTGGATAGCTCGAGCGGGTTTCCTGTAGCTGCACGTGAACCCATTTTCGATTGGAGGTTTTTCGACCTCCAATTTTCTTCCCACTTTGGTGCCCGAGCCCCAGCTGCGTTGCCCCGCCCGTCCCTCCCACCTACCTAGTACCTAGGGCTTTTGGCTGACGGCAGCACCATGGCGAAGGATAAGAAAGGCAAGACGGAGGCTAAGAAGGCCAAGCTGGCCGAAAAGAAAGAGAAGCAGACGAAAAAGGCCGACAAGAAGGCCAAGATCAAGGCGGCCAAAGCCGACGGTAGCGACGTCGAGGACGTCGATCTCGACGCGGTGCTAGAAGAGTACAGGAAACAGCAGGAGCAGTTCCTGAAGATCACCGAGACAGTAGCGGACGGGCCCCCTCGGCCGCGTGCCTCATCCACTCTGCTCGCCAACCCGTCCAACAGCAACCAGTTGCTGTTGTTCGGCGGCGAGTACTTCAATGGCGCCCTGGCCACTTTCTTCAACGACCTGATGGTCTACTACATCGACCGGGACGAGTGGCGCTCTGTCACGAGTCCTAACGCTCCTCTGCCCCGGAGTGGGCACGCATGGTGCCGAGGTGGCAACCAGAGCAATGCTGTGTACCTCTTCGGCGGAGAGTTCAGCTCGCCCAAGCAGGGAACCTTTTACCACTACAATGACTTCTGGCAGCTCAATCCTACTTCGCGGGAGTGGACGCGCCTCGAGCCCAAGGGCAAGACGCCGCCGGCTCGCAGCGGCCACCGCATGACCTACTTCAAGAACTATATCATCCTCTTCGGTGGCTTCCAGGACACGGCCAACCAGACCAAGTACCTGGCTGACCTCTGGCTCTACGATACCCAGAACTTTGTGTGGTTCAACCCAACTCTCCCGCCAGCCCAGCTTAAGCCTGACGCGCGCTCCTCCTTCACCCTGCTCCCTCACGAGCAGGGTGCCGTCTTGTACGGCGGGTACTCGCGCGTCAAGGCTACCGTAGCCGTCAACAAACAGACCCGCGGGGGTTCTCAAGGGCAGCGAAACGTGCTGAAGCCTATGGTGCACCAGGACTGTTTCTTCCTCCGCATCACCCCACCAGGCGCCGATGCACCAGCCGGGGCGCCACCGACCGTGCGGTGGGAGAAGCGTAAGAAGCCAGCTAATACACCAGTGCCGACGCGTGCGGGCGCCACCATGGCGTTCCACAAGGGCCGTGGGATCCTGTTCGGAGGCGTTCACGACGTGGAGGAGAGCGAGGAGGGGATGGACAGCGAGTTTTTCAACGGCATGTTTGCCTGGAACGTTGAGCGGAACCGCTTCTTCCCCCTTGCGCTGCGGAAGCCCCGGGCGCAGAAGAAAGCGACTGGAGGCGAGCAGCAGCGCGTCGGGCGGCGGGGGCGGGCGCAAGCCAACGAGGAGGAGTTACTGAAGCAGCTGGCAGCGCTGCAGGCCGGCCAGTCGCTGGAGGACGCTGACGAGATGGAGCTGGACCGCAAGGGAAATGGCTCCGAGGATGTGGAGGATAAGCCGGTACGGGAGATGCCCGTGTCGACCGAGTTCCCACACCCGCGGTTCAACGCTCAGCTAGCGGTCCAGGATGACGTGCTGTACATCTACGGCGGCACGTTCGAGAAGGGCGACCGGGAGTTTACGTTTGACGACCTCTACGCCATCGACCTGGGCAAGCTGGACGGCTCTAAGGAGATCTTCAACCGCCCGGTCGAGGATTGGATTGTAAGTCACCCGCGGCCTCCCTGCTCGAAGTGCACCCGCCCACCCGATGCTGACCGGTTTTCCAGATGTCGGAAGATGAAGACGAGGACGACGAGGACGATGATGAAGACGACGACGAGGATGAGGACGGCGATGTGGAGATGCCAGACGAGGAGCCCGAGAAGCTGTTTTCACCCAGCAAGAGGAAGAAGAAGCAGGCGGACGAGGACACTGATGCTACTGAGCCAGAAACACCTTCTACGGCTTCTTCTGAAGAGGAAGAGACTGAGACATCTACAGCCACTGTAGACGATGGCCTGCCGCATCCAAGAGTAAGGCTCTCTCTCCCCTTCCCACCCAACCCCCCATCTGCCACGCGGCCAAAAGCAAGATTCCGTACTGACTCAACGTCTAGCCATTTGAGTCCCGCCGAGACTTCTTCCAGCGTACGTCCAACGAGTGGCAGGAAGTTCTCATGACGAGTCTGCGGTGGAAGGGCGTCCAGCCCGAGACATTGACTATCAAGGAGATCAAGTCCAAAGCATTTGAGCTCAGCGAGGAGAAGTGGTGGGACTGCCGCGAGGAAATCACCGCCCTGGAGGACGAGCAAGAAGCCGCGGGCATCGGCGAGGTCGTGTCGTTGGCAGACCGAGGCGAGGCTGGGGCCGGAGGGGCCGGGGGCGGCGGCCTGCGGAGGAGGTAGCCGCAAATATTATGTGGTGTGTTAAATCGGGATAGCAGATCTATAGCTACCAACGGCACGTTGATAGAAAAGAGCGGAGCTAGGCAAAGCTACTTAGGTACGGTATAGTACCTACTCTGGTCAAGGCTAGAGGGTATGTGCATGCACCTTAGGCTATGGGCGCTCGAGGTCTGTGCGGAAGCCAGGCCAGCCAAGGCATTTTCCTTCCAGTTTCCCTCCCTAAAGCCACCGCCCCTTCTGGTTGGGTCTGCATCGATTGTGCCCTCGTGAAGGCGCTTTAGCACACTTACGGCCAGTTTTGCGAAAATTGAGGCCAGATAGCTGGAGGCAAAACCCTGGTACGGATATTCTGGACACGTGGAATACAGCAGGGACCTTGCTCAAGTCGGGAGTAATTCATCCTTTGGTGTAAGATTTCCATTCGATAGTCCCTTTCCGGACCGATGCCTTCTCAGCACCGTTCTGGGGTGCAGAGGTGGTGGGGGATGCTACCGATCCTACGGGATCGGGGGAGCCGGATTGGCCACATTTCCCGGGATACGGGGCGAGGCTGGCCAAGAAGGCTGGCCGGGGTAAAGGCCAGATATATGCCAAGCCAGCCCTTCGCACAAAAGGTGCCTGCAAGACTTACGAAGTACACTGCTCCGTACACCGCCGTCCTGCATTGCATTACCACGGCTCCTCAAGATTGAAGATGCAACGCCAAGTTTCCTTGCCTTCGCCATGTTGCGTAGCCTAGGGGGGGGAGGTTGGCAACGCAAGACTGCTTTACTCCCGAGTGCGGGCGGCCATGAACAAGAGAACGGCAGCGTTCTTTGAGACGCTTGGGTCGGCAGAACCCGATTCATTTGTGCCAAAAATGCGATGCCACGCGCCTGCGATGGATGCGGTGGGATGATAGTTGAGCAAGGTACGCGTGGGGCCTGCAACAGGGTCTCCAAGTAATAAAATCGGAGCATGTTCCTGACCCAAAAAACCCCCCAATAATCAGGGCAGCTATCGAACGAGCATGCACGAGGACTGGACCGAGTGGCAGTAGCTAAGTGGCTTGAGTGGGAAGGGGGTGGACTTGCCGGTGGGGGCGACTGGGGAGGGCGCTTGCCTGGAGGACCCTGCCGGCGGTGCATGTGCTGCATGAACCTCGTTTGTCCGTCCCTAGAGCTAGGTACCTAGGTTGGTATGTACATAAGGTACCTACGATGGGATCTGTAATAGCGCCTCGCTGTTGCTTCCTGCCAGCAACCGTCGATGGGCCAACAACAGGGTGCATAGGCCGAAGTGAAGAGGGTCCAATCCTTCAGCATGGCAAATATCGTTCCGCTTCGCCAACGGACCGAGAAGGGGATGGGGAAACAAGACAAGGTCTTGCCGGCACTGATTCAGGCCGTTGGCATGTAAGCCAGGGGCGGCAACTACACAAGTCGAGAGGGGCGAAGGGGGAAAAGGGGGGGGGGGGGGATGGGGTTGCGAGCTGGACTAGCTAGCAGGGTCCAGCACGTCTATCGCCAAGCATCTGCCGTCAAGTAGTGGACCGCTCTCAAGGCAGACGGCCCGTTCGCCGCGCAAAGTAAAGGCGCCGAGGGGAAGGAGTACTCTGGGCTGGGGAAGGGAAAATGAAATCCCACCAGCCTCCAGGCAGTGCACAAAGGACGAGCTTGCGACTATCAAAAGGGGGCGAAAAAGGGGGGACTTCCTGCGCGTGGACCTGATTAGAAATAGGATAATGGTTAAGCGTCCCTGCGGGATCAGAGACACCAGTTGCTTGGAAAAGGCTAGGGAAGGGGAGGGAGACAAGCTGAGGGATGTTCTTTTTTTATAACCTCTTGTAATCGGAGAGGCAAGCTTGATCAGGGCAAAGCCAGGTGTCCCTGGGGCTGATGGACGGCGAGCTGCACAGAAGACACGAGAGGGAATCTGATGTTCCATGTCCCATGATGAATTTGGGTGCGCCCCGTTTTTTTTTTCTTTTGCCCCTCCGCGGCACCTGTCAGCCGCTGAGTGGAGGCTGGAGAGATCGCCTCACAGCCGAAGCGGACCTAGGACGCTATCAATGCAGCGTCCGTGGAAAGCCAGCGTGTCCTTAAACCTGGGGAGGCTGCGACCCCTAGCTTAGAAATTCGATAAGCCAGATAAAAAGTGGCCTCAGAGCAACTCGACAGCTTTCGACCCTTCACTCTTCTTCACTCCCGTCTCCTCGAAGCCCTTTTTACCAATTCGTTTGGGCCAACCGAAGAATTGACTCGAGGCATCGGTCGCTTGCCCATTCATTCTTTCTTTTCGGTATTCGTCTAGATACCCTGTGAGCAATTCCCCCCATCTCCCCCTGCCTCGACATGCGCGTCCCCGCGGGTGTCCCCCTCTCCATCCCACCTTCTGGTCTACGCACAACCCAATCTGCAACCCGCCATGATCCTTTTTTTCCCCGTTGTAACTGACACGAGCTTTCTCTAGCTTGCCCCGTTTTCATCTCATAAATAAAAAAAAGATGCATAACGCTCACAAGATCGCCCTCGGCCTGCTGGCCGCCGCAGCCGCTGTCTCGGCCTCGGACGTTGAGCAGCTGAAGAAGGATACCTTCGATGACTTCATCAAGGCCAACGACATTGTCCTTGCGGAGTGTAAGTGCAAAAGAGCAGAAAAGAGCAACGGCCCGGCCTGAGAGCACAGCTAACCGCCTCTGCCTACAGTCTTCGCCCCGTGGTGCGGCCACTGCAAGGCCCTGGCCCCCGAGTACGAGGAGGCCGCGACGACGCTCAAGGAGAAGGACATCAAGCTCGTCAAGGTTGACTGCACAGAGGAGGCCGACCTCTGCGGGCAGTACGGCGTTGAGGGCTACCCCACCCTCAAGGTCTTCCGCGGCCTCGACAACATCACCCCTTACAAGGGCCAGCGCAAGGCCGGCGCTATCACCTCGTACATGATCAAGCAGTCGCTCCCGGCTGTCTCTCTCCTCACCAAGGACACCGTCGAGGATTTCAAGAAGGCCGACAAGGTCGTCGTCGTCGCTTACTTCGACGCCGCCGACAAGGCCTCCAATGAGACCTTCGGCGAGGTTGCTGAGAAGCTCCGTGACAACTTCCCCTTCGGCGCCACCAGCGACGCCTCCCTGGCCGAGGCTGAGGGCGTGACCGCCCCGGCCATCGTCGTCTACAAGGAGTTCGATGAGGGCAAGTCGACCTTCTCTGAGAAGTTCGACGCCGAGGCTATTGAGAAGTTCGTCAAGACCGCCGCCACCCCCCTGATCGGTGAGGTCGGCCCCGAGACCTACTCGGACTACATGTCGGCCGGCATTCCCCTGGCCTACATCTTCGCCGAGACCGCCGAGGAGCGCAAGGAGCTCAGCGATGTCCTCAAGCCCATCGCTGAGGCCCACCGCGGTGCCATCAACTTCGCCACCATCGACGCCAAGGCGTTCGGCGCCCACGCCGGCAACCTGAACCTCAAGGCTGACAAGTTCCCCGCCTTCGCCATCCAGGAGACCGTCAAGAACCAGAAGTTCCCCTTCGACCAGGAGAAGGAGATCACCCACGACGCCATCAAGGCCTTCGTCGACGACTTCGTCTCCGGCAAGGTCGACCCTAGCATCAAGTCGGAGCCCATCCCTGAGACCCAGGAGGGCGTGACCATTGTTGTCGCCAAGAACTACAACGACATCGTCCTCGACGATACCAAGGACGTCCTCATCGAGTTCTACGCTCCCTGGTGCGGACACTGCAAGGCTCTCGCCCCTAAGTACGATGAGCTGGCCGCTCTGTACGCTGGCAGCGAGTTCAAGGACAAGGTCGTCATTGCCAAGGTGGACGCCACCGCCAACGACGTTCCGGATGAGATCCAGGGCTTCCCCACCATCAAGCTCTACCCCGCCGGCGACAAGAAGAACCCGGCCACCTACTCGGGCTCTCGCACCGTCGAGGACCTGATCAAGTTCATCGCGGAGAGCGGCAAGTACAAGGCCTCGGTCGAGATCCCCGACGAGTCCGCCGCCCCGGCTGCTACCGAGTCGACGTCCAGCGAGGCGGCGAAGGAGACGGACCACGACGAGCTTTAGTGAAGAAAAATGGGGTTGGCTCTTCTTTCCTGTATTGTGTATTCGGGCTTTTCGGGTATCACGTCGCGTTCTTCAGGGTCGGAGTAAAATACCTAGGGCAGCCTTAATAAAAAGGGCATTTGATCTTGACGCATTGAGTTCGTAGTTCCTTCAGCGGTGGAGCGCGCCAACCAACTTGTATGTGATGATATGATGCGCTGTGAGAACATGCAATGGCTGGCTAGCTTTGCCTTGACCGCTGGTTGCTTGCTCACAAAGTTGTCCAGACCAGCTATTCGGCATGCGCCGCCCCATGGCCAAGGAGGCGCTGTGCATGCTGGCTGAGCCAAACAGATCGAGAGAAGTGAAGAATTAAAATGGGCTGACGTGGTGGCCATACGGATGTTTGGTAGCTAGATTTGCTCCGTAAAGGGGCGACATTCTCGGGGAAAAGGGGGTCCAGGCCCATTCTACCGCCTACCGCCATATTTTTTTTTAGGGGCAGCATAGACACCCATTAGGCCAGAATTTGCTAGACCCATTTTCTACACCCGTGCCGACTCCCCCTGGCAGTCCTCCGGAATCTTTCTCCCCTCGAGCGACTTCCACCACCGCAAACACCATCGCCCACACTGCAACCTCCACCGCAACCACCGGCTCACGATGAACTCCAAAATACTCTCTGCCGGGGCGCGCGCCCTGACGCCCGCGCTCCGTGGCTCACGCAACTTCCAGACCTCGGCTCGCCGCCTAGATGCGACCGTCGCCCTGCCCGCGCGCAGACCCGTGGGCGCCTTCCGAGGAGGGTGAGTCGAAACCATCCCCCTTCCTTTCTTCCCCTTCCGGGTCGATCAATTAGCCTTCCATATTGTCCTGGGCTTGTGCTGACTGGTTTCCGACCCCCGCGCAGGCTTTTCGGTTTCTTCCTGGGCAGCACGCTCGCCGGCGGTGCCGTCTACTCCTACGTGCTGAACGAATACAAGACGTCGAACGAGCTCCTCACCGAGGACATCTACGTGCGTCTTTGCATTTGATTGAATGTTTGGGCTTACCGTAATTACCACTCGTCTACTCTGCGAAATGCCCTTGCCTGCCGTTGCTTTCCTCCCGGGGAATCAGAGAGGCGCGAGGACTCGGACGCTGCGCATCCGAGTGGCCCCTTTCTCCCCCACCAACCACGTCGCCCTCTGTCTCGACTCTCTTTCTCTCTTGACATGGTTTCTGTACTGACAAACACTGTGTGGGACATGTAGGCGCTGCAGCAGTCGGTCGAACGTGTGACCAAGTACCTGAACACGCTCGAGGAAAAGGTCGAGACGCTGGAGCGCAGGAAGAGGGCCTAATAGGAAGCGAGGAGTTTTGGGCTGGACTACACAAGGGCTGGGGACTCGCTTACGGGACCTAGACGGATGGGACGTGAAGTCATGGACTGGGGGTGTTGCTTGAGGATAGTGAGGCCTTTAGAGCTGTACCATATGTGCGTATTTGACCGGAGGCATACACAAAAAAAGCCATTGATGGTTGTTTTCTTCTGTGTTCGAGAAATCCTTTCTCCCGCGTGTGCCATTTGTGGCAGCCTTCCACCGTGACACTTGGACAAGAACGACATTATTGGGAAAGAAGAAAAGGACTCAACGCGACGAGAAAACCAGCCAATTCAAGTATCCAAAGTTGGGTAGGGGCCAAGTAAAGGAAAATGTATTCACTATGCTAACCGGACATCGGACATCCGTAGAGGCGAGGTATTTGAGGGTTCCACCTAGGTAACTTACCTAGGTAGGTACTGTAGCCGCCACAAGCTCGGGGCGCCGGTCGACGCTGGGCGCGCCACCACGCCGTCCCACCCATTAATTCTTCTCATGAAGCCCCATCCCACCTCTTCTCCCCTCCTCCACTCCGCCGACCAGCCACCATGAACAACTTCGGGGTCATAGAAATCGCCGGCGCCAAGACGACCAACGCCCCGGGCTGGGCCTACGTCCCCGATGTCGCCATCAGCGCGGGCGCCGCCGCGATCCAGCCGTCCAACCGAAAACGCGCCGCACGCAACACGGCAAACCCATCCCAGTCAGACCTGACGGCGCGCCAGGACGCCAAAATCCGCAAGGAGCTCGAGGCCCTGGACAGGGACTCTCAGAGAGATGCAAACATACTGATCCCGCCGCGCCCCGGTGCAGGCAGAGGTGCGCACTCCCAACCTGGACCCCCTGGGTCTCTCCCATAGCTAACCACGCTCTTCCTCCACGTGCAGCGACCAAGAGCACAGCAAACGTCCGCAAGATCCTCCAGTCCCAGAAGACGTTCGCGAACCACCTAGATGACTACCAGGCCCTGGTCATCCAGGCCGAGTCCAACCCGGCCGCGGCTGCTGCCCTGCTGGGCAACCCACCGCCCCCGCCGAAGGCCAGCACCCCAGCGCCGAAGCCAGCAACCCCGGTCACCAAGCGTACCGCCGCACAGCAAAAGAGGAGCGACGCCGCAGCGAAGAGAGCAGCGGCAAAGGCCAAGATAGAGGCGGCAGAGGCGGAGGCGGCGAAGGAGGCGGAAGAGGCAAAAGCTAAAGAGGCGGACGCAGATGGCGACGGCGACGGCGACGTCAGCATGACAGACGCTCCCGCGGCAGGGCCTTCGGAGGGTGGCGAGGCAGAAGCAGCAGCCCCAGCAGAGCCGGAAGGCCCGACCTCGTACCCTCCGGACGGAACGATATTGCCAGCGTATCAGAAACCCCCTCCGAAGCCGCATCCCGGCGACGACGACCCGCTGCTGGTGTCGGCCATACCGCCTTTTCCCACGGACGAGGAATTACGCGCTCTGATTTCGGCCCCGCCCCTGAGCTATCTGGAAGCGCGGGCGCACCGGGGTGAAGGCGAGAACCGGTACCCAGGACGGACGTTTTGCGTCGTGTGTGGGTACTGGGGGCGCGTGCGGTGCATGAAATGCGGCACTCGAGTGTGCGCGCTGGGCTGCCTTGACGTACACCGGGAGGAGGAGTGTGTGACGAGGTACTGGCTATGACCCGATCAAGGACACCACACGCCTCAAGAGAGAAACTCTGTCTCATACCCTCAACGGCTACATGCGGCGCGGTCACCTTCCCCGCCGGCGGCGCTAAGTGTCTGGCCGAAGAGTTGCCTTTGCCTGCGTCTCTCATCTGCTAGGCTGGAGAGGACCGCGGGCCGGCTCTACACAATTGTTTGCGAGCCAGGCTACCCGTCTCGGGTGAAAGCACTCCCAAGTCCTGGAGAGCTGGGCTTAAGCCTGAGCACAACCTTCATTGCTGGGTGCTCAGCTTACCGTTAAATAGATAGAAGATCCTGGAAATCACAGGATACTAGATGTACTTTGTTTGAAATGATACCCATTTAGCTAAGCTGCCGAACTTGACGTTGCGTCCGCCAAGGATGTTGAAATAACACAGCGGGCATTTGTCAGAGAACCGTCGTAGACCTTGTGGGGAAGTATGAGTATATATGATGTTCACACGATGGGGGATGTGGCATGTCGCCTGAATGGGTATCTCGTATTTTGGTTCTAGGGTTTGGCAAAGCGCTAGGTAGCCCGTGGCTTCTATTGTGCCTAGCGAAGCGAACACAGATAGATGTTCGGTCCACCAGCCCGAGAAGCTCCCTCCCCAAGTATATACAGCTTGAAAAAGTCTTTGCCGGCGGCTCGAAAGGTTTAACCACCGGTGTCACTGCGGTCGGTCTATTTGACGGCGAGAGCCCAGCCACACTGGGGTCTTATAACACGACCCTGCTATTCATACAACTCCAACCCTACTGCTTTCCGCCAACATCAAGCTACTTCTGCTCAAGGGTTGCTGAGGGTGAAGTCGACGTTGCCGGTCGTGGCGCCTCCCGCACAGGTGCCGGTCATGCTCCCAGTAGGGCACACCGCACGAGCGGCGCGGATGCACTGCTCCCATCTGCCCTTGGAAATGTTGATGGTAGCCCCAGAAGTGGCGGCCTTCAACGTGAACTTGGCGGTGCCGGACTGGCCAGTGGTGCTGGCCGGGTTGCCGCCGCACTTCTGGATGGTGCCGGCGATGCCTCCGCAGATGGCCAGCTCAGCAACATTCTGGTCGTGGAAGACGATGTTCCTGGCACGAACGGTTAGCACGGATGCTCCTGCCGTGGGAGGTAGCAACAAGGACTTACTGGCTGGCGTCGGTGCAAGTGACACCCGACACAGCAGCTGGGTTGACATCGGTTGACGCGCGGAGGTTCAGGACCTCATAGTACTCCTGAGGTACGATGACGCGGGGGAACATGCGGTACGGAGCAGCAGCGGCGGTGCCAGCGAGGGCCACGACGGCCTGGAGGAGGAGAGTGGAGGAGACCATGTTTGACGGGGTTGTGTGGTTGTCGGTTTTGCTTCGACGGGGCTTGCGACGGAAGAGGCAGGCACGAAACGCTTGCTGGGATGGGGGAAAGGTCGAAAAGACAGACGTCAAGTCCGTGGAATAGAGCAGGTGGATGGGAAGGAAAGGTCGCTGCGAAATGAAGGTAACGATCACAGATCGTGGAAAGGAGGAGAACGAAGGGAATGCAGATGCGCCTGTGAGCGACGATGCTTCAACAGTCGGGCAGAGAAAGGAACGTGAGTCTCAAGAAGAAACGCGGGCTGAGCCCGGGCGGGCTTGATGCTTTTCTATCATCTCATGGGACGTTGGGGCTGCCCTAGCGTGGCCTAGCCTTGCAAGGGGATCTCCCCTGCAGTCTTGGTTTCGTGGAGGCAGAGCGCCTACCCCCTTGCCCACAGCTCCTACTACGTAAACTGCTACCAGGTAGCCGTTGGCACGCTCGTAGTGTCCCGTAATTCTCGGATCGATCTATCTCGCCTATTCATGCTTGGTCTGGGGCGCCCGTGGCCCTTGCCCTGGGAGATTGAGGCTTAGAGCGCTGGAACGGCATGCGCGAGGCAGGGCGCTAATTAGCGATCGTCGAGGTTACGCGGGAGAGAGCTTGGGGATCGAAGCAATCCCGGCGTCGCTCGCTCATGCATTGGCCGTCGCCGATCGTGGCACCGAACCTGTGGTGTTCCCCCATGGCTTACAACCGAGAGCGAGAGCGGAGCGGGTTGCCCGTCCTCGATGAGCCCTATGCCGTCTGATAGGTGGGATTAGGGGGACAGATGAAACGCGGAGGCTCACAACTTAGCAAGCTTTCAGATGGACGACGACAGGCTCCATGTTGGGGTGAGAGCCGCAAGCCAGCGGAAAGGAGCGACGTTGGCGTCGATTGTGGAGAAGCAAGGCGCTGCAGCTCCTGCACGGCTAGTGGCCAGGTGCCTGCATTAGGGGGACATGAGGCGGCGTCGACCCCTGGGCGATGTCAGGGCCCCGAAACGTCGAGCTCCACTTGGCCGAAGATCCATCTGTTCCAGTCTGGATCGGGACGACACCCGGCGCCGAGCGTCCGGTTTGGAATGTTGGCGAGGTTGGGTTGCGATGGCATATCATGCCTGCTGCTTTACAAGACTCCACAAGGCCCCGAACCTCTGTCCATGCTCCTTCATACCGTATGTACTTTTTGACGTTCTCATATTCCAGCTGGCCATGTGGGGCTTCTCAAAGGAGCGATCCCTGTTTAGAGTTACTCCATAGTGCGGCTCCGACTGGACACTTTCACACCCTCAAAAGGCCACGTCAAGTGCATCAGCCAGCGAGGCCATGCCTGTTTGCGCCCTAGCACGCAGCCGCTCCGTTCAAGTCTAGAGGGCTATCTAGCAATTGTACAGGATTGATTGGTTTCCGGGTATTGCCGGACTGCTTGACAAGCAATCGCAAGCATCTCCAAGCCCGCTCAGCATCACGGAGCCATGAAGTCAATCGGTAGGTGCTTTTTGGCTCTCCTCGAGCCACCAACCCTGCCTTTGGTCCGGCCCAGCATGCCGACTCTCACTCGGATCTGCGTCGCTGTCCGCACACGCCGCAGACCCCACAGTCCCCCGCGTTGACGTAGGCGCTGCCTTGACAGTCCTGGCTCTGGCAGGACCACGAAGAAGGCATTTTCCCCGGGTCTAGCACGTTAGCACACATAGCGCAGGTAGCAGACCGCCTTTCGTTCGCGAAGGAGCATATCTGGCAAATCACTTGAGCCGGGCCTGGCGGAGACGACACCTGGGTCGGTGGGTCGGGCTGAGAAGCATCGGCCGAGAGCCTATTTCCGGCTTTCATCTGATCTCTGGCGCTGTCTTTGACCGGAGCAAGTTTCGTTGCATCAGGCGTTCCACCGTCCTTCTTTGGCGCTGTGTCTGGGGTCTGGGGACGCAGCGATTTCTCCGAGTTCTGTTGGAGTCCCGGCTGTTTCTGTGATGAGGGTTCCCCGGCATCCTGCTGCTTCCTCGCTGAGGATCGGAGCGAAGCAAGCTCGTTTCGAGCCTCCTCATCGTCCGGGTCCTCATCCTCGCACACTTTGACCATGCTGCGGCCCTTCCCATCTAAGAGCCTTACTCCGTTGATGTCCACGGCGTCAGCAGCCTCTGGCTCGGCATCTTCGTAGTCGTCGTCGCTATCGGCACTGTCATCGCTTGCGGTTTCCGGATCCTCTTGCTTGGTTGGACCCTGTTGCTCTTCGCTTGCTTCTCCTGCCTTTACCTTAGGCGTTTTGACCTCCTCTCTTTTCTGCTTGTCGAATCTTGCAAGTGCTGCCGCAGCCCTCAGCTCTCTCCCCCTCTTACTCCCCGCCACGCGAGGCCTTGCTGAGTTGGTTTGACCCTTTTCTAGGCGTCTCTTGACGACCTCGTCGTCTCCGAGGGCTACACCATTGGGTCCAAACCTTTTCAGAATCCGACGCTCTTTCTGCTCTTGGTAGCTAAGGCTCTGCTTCGCTTTGCGCTTTCTCCTCCGCGACCGGTAAGTACCTCCACATAGGTGAGCTGGAACGCCTTCTCCTGGTTGTGCCGTATTCCATTCAAAATCTCCAGTGCGGAGCAGCGCTCCGCGCCCCCACAGTCCCTCGCCAGTATAGCTTCGAGCCCATAGACTCTCCATCTGTTTCGCGTAGGTATTCCGCACGTCCCAGAAAGCCCTTGAGTGGTTCATTTGTTTGCAGTGGGCAAGCCTTGTAGGTTCCGTCAGTTTCCTTGGCCGAGCAACTCTTGACAGGGCACTCACTCATGCATCATTACGAGTTGCACCTCGTGGAAAGATAACCAGCGGCCGGAGCGTGCTTTGAGTACTAGCTGGATGACTTCCCCGGCGTTGAAATTCCTCCCCAAGAATTCGGAGTTGGGCTCGTACTCTTCCAAGGACATGACACTCAGATGATGCTCCCTAATAATCGGCACTGTTAAGGGGTCAGCTTGTCCTATGAGCCATCATCGAAGTAGCACTGACAGCACTGTGCCGCAATCCTCTCTAAAAAGTCCTTCGCAACTGCCTCATCCGGGCCGTTCAAAGGCTTGATGAAGACGATCCGATCATTAGGGTGCGACTTCTTCGCGTTGAGGCGCTGGATTCCGATCGGCATGGTAGTGGAATCTCTCTGCCGCGGGGAGGCGCGACCAGCGACGGAGGTAGATTAAGAGCTAGAGGTATGTATATGATACTTAGTTCAAATGTTGTGGCTTCTGGATTCGGGGAAAGGCTCAGAAGTTTGATGTGGAGGTGGTGTACAAAGCTGAGTGAGCGTGAGCAGAATCGAGAAGGCAAAAAGAGGCCCCGCCACTTAGGCTAGGTAGCTAAGGTAGTTACCGTGCTTACCCCGCGACGCGTTATAGACGGGACGGCACACTAAATTGAGTTTGCAACTAACCCAAGGCAGGAACCCATGTAAATAAATACTAGCCCCTGACGGCTTCAGGGGCAGCTGAACTGACTTGCAGTAGGTACCAACCAAAGGTACGGCGCCTACCTATGCTACAGTTGTCATCGAATTGCTCCTTGTTTTGTATTTCTCATCCTTTGAACCCCATCCCTTTGCATTTACGGCGCCCACTCCCTAGCTAGACTACGAACAAAGTGCAGCCCCCTAAGGCTCACCAGAGCACCGCGATCAATAACCGCGACACGTAGAAGATGGGTGCAGTAATGGTGATTAAAAGATGCCGCTAGGTAAATAGCTAAAGTCTTGCGGTCATCTTGGTCTCTACCGCGGTTTCCTCGTCAGGTGCTTCCAGTGTCACCGACGTCGAGAAGCCACCTCGGGCACGCTCTTGCCTCTCAAAATCAATTTCCATTTTGGCAGGCACTGGTAACTAGAGAGGCTCTTTTTGTAAGCTACCTTACCTACTCGAGCTGCTGCTCTATGAATTCTGGGGCAGCTATGGCTAGATGCCTGGTTTCCTCCCCATCTTGCATTCTTTGACCAACTCTGGTACCTCCCGGCGGTCCCGACACCGACTCTGTTTCTTAGCGACCGCACCAGCAATTATCACATTTTGGTCTAGTCTCCCGCATGCCGTCGTGTAATATCCTTCCATTCTGATGTCATGGAACAACCTCCCAAACCGAGGCGCTCTGCCAGCCATGGGACACTTGGCCGCCACTACGCCGCCCATGGCGACTTCACTGCCCGTTTCTCTTCGTCGCAGCCCTTCATTCGTCCCCTCCGAGGTATAAGAGAGAATGTGACCATACTCCCCTCCCCTGGGCCCTTGGAGAGCATGCTAAAGACTACTACCGAAACGGGAGATATTGGCATCTTCTCGATTCGGCCCATGTCTTCGGCCTCCGCTAGACGGCCTCATCTTCGACCCGTATTCAGCAACGGCGAGACCAGCTTCATCAGAGGCCCGGATCTGGACCTACCCGAACCTTTCAGTCGTCGAGATGACCGCCGGCGCCTGCCGTCTTATCGAGATACGGCATCCGAGATCATCTCGATGTACGGATCCGACAGCCAGAGATCTGTCTCCTCTTCGCTGTCGCTTCGGGTTGAAAGCATAGGACAGCGCTCGTATTCGATGACTAGCTGTAGCTCGAGACCTTTGCCGAATCTGAGATCGAGTGGCACTATGCAAAGCCAGTCGGGTTGCGGAGGGAACTTTCTTCAACGACCTCGGTCTCCCTTCCCTTATCCCACTAGGCTTAAACGCCCCGGTGTACGACCGGCCTCCCCGGCTCTCACGGAAAATGGAAGCGTTGATTATACCAGAATGGTTGAGATTGACAGGATCTCTCACGTTCGTATCTCTCGGAATCAAGCCTCGCTCTCTGTCTCTGGTTCTAATGCTGTCTAGCGAACCACTCATGGCTCTTATCGACCTATCTACGCCCCAAACATGATGCGACTGACCCCGGAACCTCCCAGGCGTGATCCCGTTAGATATTGTCGGTCGCCCCTCACACAGACGACCTCATGCGATCCGCACACTTCCCTGCGCCAACTATCGCCATCCCCGCACCCTGCACCCAGACCAGATAGATACCGGGAGCAACTTGTCGGCGGTGCCTCGAGATATAGCACCAGAGCTACGAGCCTCACCTCCATAGTCGATATGTATCAGCACGACCACACCGGTTCATCTCTTCAGCGCCATCCTCCTAGACCGGTTGGATC
The DNA here is from genome assembly GCA_021432635.1 of Thozetella sp. PMI_491. Classification (NCBI taxonomy): domain Eukaryota; kingdom Fungi; phylum Ascomycota; class Sordariomycetes; order Chaetosphaeriales; family Chaetosphaeriaceae; genus Thozetella; species Thozetella sp. PMI_491. The sequence continues at coordinate 701,745 of MU270038.1, forward strand.
GTTCTACTACGACTATAGTGAAGACTTTGACACACACCGAGAAAATGGAAGGATAATCATTGATCCAATATCCCCTATCCCTACTCGAGCTGCGAGTATGTGTCGATCGGCAATTTTAGGCGAAGACTGTGACGACCACTTGGACTCACGCATGCATTCGTCCGAATCCACCCTCACATCGCTCGTCAAACTTCAATCTCATCAGTATTCCCCACATTGCCAACGACCTTCCGGGTTGACTGACAAAGGGTCTTCGGGAGTTGCAGGGAAGGAGAAAAGGAGATACCAGTATGGCGGGAGTGGAGAGGACGTAGGATCAATTCTTTCGGAGGTTCGTGAGCTTGGCGCGCCGGTGGCCACGGAGCCCACCAGTACCACTGCTAAAGAGCAACTGCCACGTCTTTCGTCACCTCGGCCTTCCGTGGTTGTTCCCACGAAGATATCTGTTCCTGGCAATGTCTCTGATAACGTGGAAAAGATTATTCTGTCCCCAACCCCTATCTCGCCAGCCAGAAATCTCAGGGTCAGGAACAGTATAACACGCATGGACACACATATGGAGCGTATGGAGAAGAGTTTGCCTCCTTTACCAGGAGTGAGAGACGCTTTGTACCCGAGGGATGGACTGCCAGGTCCTGGGAGGCGGAGGAAGGCGCTTCGAGCACATGTATTGAAGTTGGCGAGAGCAGTTCGGGTTTTTTTTGGACGCCGTGGGGACTGAGTGCCAGGCTATAGACCAGAATTGGCAGGCTCTAATGGGTAATAGATCAAGAATGCCCGAAATACTCGTTATCGTGGGTCATTTCCTGAGACTGAGTGATGAGTTGAAGAAATACACTTCACTTGGGTCTAGCACGAAGTATTGGGTTTGGGGTTGAAGCTTGGGGCTATATATCGACTGAGACGCATAGTCCTTGAAGGAACGAAGAATGATCTCAGATAGAGCGAAGGGCGGTCCTGAGTGGCGTATGAGATGTGCGGCACCGACGGCAGCTCGGCTAAACCTAGGATGGATCCCTCCCCCTGCCGCGATATAACGTTCTTGGGCGGAACCGTCCGCCATGGAGATTTGTAACTCTTAGTACTCATAGGCCGCTTCTTACAACTCTGATAGTGGAATTATCGGTCCCTGAAACGGCATGGCAGAGAACCTGTTGATCCACTATCCCACAACACCTAGCTCTCTGGCCGTCGTCACTCCCGCGAAGTCAAACCCCATAGGTATCCTGCGATGCTCGCTACTCATTTGTGCCACAATTTTTACGCATTGACATGAGTAGCAACGCATTAAACGAACTTTTACTAGCGTTACTCACGATGTCATATGGCCGGTTCCGTTTTCATCCACCAAGATGGAGTTGGGTGAGGGGTCGCAGACCGAGCCATCCTGCTCATGGAAGACGGACGTCATAAGGTGGGCGTGTTCTAGGCTTTGGAAAACTTCTGGCATGGAGAGCTCAGAACTCCCCGGAGTTGACTTCAACATCATCCACGGCCAGGTTCCTCGAAGCTCAAGAATACGACACCAGGCGCAGATCGCTGTTGGTCCAAACCAGCGCGCCTCCATCACCAGACTGCGCGCCACCTCATGAACCCATGTTACTCGAGGAATCTACGGAGGGGAAGTATCCAGTATGGAACGACCCGGTCTGGTGCTCGAACCCCTCGACGAGGCTCTTCCGACGGCCCCATCGTCGCCAGTCTTTCGCTTCTGGGCTGGCCTCGGTCGACGAGCAGGCCGAAGACCAGAGGCAGGAGCAAGAACGGTGGCCCAGGGAACCTCCGATCAGGCAGCCCAGCCCGAAGACGATGGCGGCGCCGACCCCGGGCTCTGATCGCACTCTCTCCGCGGCCGGCACGAGAGGCTTCCTTGATCGCACGTTCGGCAAACCCAACCCTCCTGCGCAATCCCCTCCGGCGGCCGGGGTCAAATCGCGAGTGTCAAGTTTCATTGACAAGGTGGCTAGGCGTCTTCGCGGCCAACCTCTCCCTGGCGCGAGCATCGAGTGGAAGCCGGTTGACTGGGGCGGCGGGTCCACGGCGACCCACTCGAACCGCTTCCGGCATTTGCGCCGGGCGGGCTCAGCTGTCCGGAAGCGCATGCGCCGGATGCGTTGCGCGACCAAACTCAAATCCGGAACAGGCGGGGTGGGCAGAGTCAGGACGAAGACATTCCACGCGGGGAGGGAAGAAAGAGGCCGGGATACATTTACAGGCCCTGCCCCCGCCGACCGCGCCCATGCAACGTCCCCAGAGCTCCCTCACACCCGACAGCACGCCACAGATTCACCCATCACCTCTCCGGCGGCGGAGCCCCACAGGCGACGAGAATTCTTAGCCACCTTCCACAGCCGATGCAGCTCCCGTAGCTACCAGTCCGTCTTCTCTTTTTCGCGCAGCAGCCTCATGCTCTCGAGCATGGATCACTCAAAGCGGAAGTCCTGGAACCCATTCAACCTCCCAGGCCCTTCGGGGACATCGTTGATGTTCGACGAAGACCTGGCCAAGTACTGGCACCAAAATGAGACGCTCCCGGAGGAGGTCGAAGAGGTAAAGCTCGAGGGCCCTGCCCAGCAGGTCCGCATGGGCCGGGTGCCCGTCTACAAGGTCATCGTCAAGGAAGTCAAGCAAATCCAGATCGCAAGAAGGGGCACATCGACCGACTCGGCATACGATTCAGGTGTGAGCGGCCTGGGGAAGCCCTCTTTCGAGGCGGAGAAGGGCAAGGAAGACAACATTTTTGCATTCCGCGACCAGGATGCGTGGTGGTCAGCGACGTGGGCGAACAGCGCCTAGGGATTGGGTCTTTGGTTAAGGAGTTAGGAGGCGGAGTCGACCTTGTGTGGCACATTTATCTGCTGGCTTTGTTGTTTTAGGCGACGTGGTTCATCGCAGGGAGTTGGTAGTGGTGGGAAGAATATATTGGGTCTATTCGAACTTTCGTCCCTCTCCGTGGGACTTTCCCCTGTCGTATCGGCAAATCTCTTCTCTCGTTCTGAAAGGGGAGGGCCATGCCGAGGCGCTGCCACGGCCGGCATCAAGACCCCCGAGACATCATGGTGGTTCCTTATCCAAGCCGTACAATCTCTGTGGGACGGGAGAAGAGGCTAAACATGCCTTAGAGAGGCTCTCGAATTCCAGCGCAAGGACCTTAAAATACCCCACCCCCGATGATGAAGAGCCTCTCCTCTTCCCTCTTGACCCACTGGGTGATCTTATTGGCACCCTGGGTCATCACGGCCCGCGACGCATTCGGCCCAGCCACGCAGTAGAGCTCGAAAATGGGCGTGACCCACCCCAGGCTGACCGCGTCGTCGCCGATGCAGTGCAGAACCTTTAGGTGCGAATGCTTCGCATGCAGCGAGGCATGCAGCTGATGGTATAGCGTCATCAGCCGCCTCCGGGTGACGAGCTTGCCAGACCCTTCGAAGGACGGGTCGAGTGCGGCCATGCAAAACTGGACATTGGCGCGTGACTTGTAGATGAAATGGCTGAGCTGCGTGCCGGGCGCAATGCTCTGTACGAGTGGCCGCCCGGCCTTTACCGCGGCCTTGATGATCGCTAAGCTCCCATTCTTGGTGAGCTGCTGGGCGACCTTTTGGCGCATCTCCTGGAGCTCAAAGAAGCTCTCCTTTTCAGCGCTGATGAGAATGATGGCGATCTCGTCCTGGGGGGACTCGGACCGCTCTTTAACAGGCTCCTCGGCGCTGCTGTCCAGGTTTCTGTCGAAGAAACTTACATACATGTAGAGGTAGCCACTGCTGTTGAAGGCTGGGAGGCAGAGGGGTATCCAATTCTCTCCCCCGCCTGCCTTGACGCCTCCCGATTCGAACAGCATGTTGAATATGAGGTGCAGGTCGCTGGGGTGGAGCGAGTGCTTCCGTGGCCGTATGACGCTGACCAGCTTTCCGCCAGCTACAATCAGGCCGTAGAGCAGCTTCTCGCTCCGGGCTTTCAGGAACGTGTTGTTTATGGTGTGGCGCTGGGATTTTCGCAGCTTCAAGCACTCGAGCGCACCGAGCATGATCGACGGCGAGCCCTTGGTGAAGCTATCGGCTAGAGACGAGAGAAGGCTCTCGGTGCCTTCCAGAGGTTTCCTGAGATCGGTAGATGGACGATAGGCAAAGATGTGTTGTAGCTTGGGCAAGGTCAAGGTCGAGAGAATCTGCATGTAGAGCGCATCCAGCTGCGCCCGGAGCTGTGAATCGCTCTCTCCAAGCCTACTGATAGCGACAAAGTACAGCGGGCCCTCTGTAGCAATCACGAAGCGTGCATTTCCCGCCGTGAACCCCAGTAGGGGGTTCTTAGCCTCCTCGTAGAAGGATATGATGGTTTGGACGACACCCATGTAAGAATTGATCAGACTGAGGTCTCCATGGCGGCTGTAGATAGGCTTTCCCGCAGACGAGAGAATCATGTAGTGTTTTAACTTTGACTTCCAGAGCAGCAGTCTGTCATCGTCGTTGTTCGCGCCTTCGGCAGAATTTTCAGGTATAGGGTCGAACTCGGCCTCAAAGTCTGCAAGACCGTTGGGGGTGTCGATCCTGACGCTCTCAAAAGGCTGGACGCCAACAGATTGCGACCTAAGCATATTCCAGGCCTTGCTTTTCCGATTGAATTCGCCAGCTACAAGACTCGCTAGGTCTCCCGGCGGCCGCATGGTCGGCGCAAAGCTCACGACGCTCATGCTCTCGCTCCGGTCTCCGCTCGGGCTGCCAGGGCTTCCTCGCAGGGGGGTGACGTGGCCGCTCATGGACAGAGGAGTCGGGGCGGCTAGGGCATCGGCAGTAGAGAAAGTTCCCCTGGAGCCATCGGGGAAGGACAGAGTCTGGATGTCTATGGAGGAGACGGCGGTGGTGGGCTTCGACTGAAGCTGGCCGAGCTCTGCTTCGGCCGCATTGGACGGCTTGGGGCGGGGCGGAAGCGGGGGAGGAGGCATCGTTTCGGCGGCGTCGCCTCCTCCTGAGGCAGCGAGGTCTCCTGGTGCCATATTCGACAGAGCCGGGAGACCTACGGCATCGCTGAGGGAGGGCGGCGGGGTCGGCGAAGCGACGGTTTATCGCGCAAGGACGGGGACCGGAAGGACACTGGGCTCCTTCATTAAGATCTGAGAGCCTCTAACATCCATTCTGAAGCGAGAGACAGCCCAAGGTACCCGCGGGCTGGTGGAAACCTGGAGCGGGTTGTCGGATGGAGCGTTTCTGGTGGCTGTCGTTGTTGCACGGGGTCATCCATGAATGACGAAAGACGGCACGCGATAGCGATAACGGCGGGTAGCCTTGCAGTGGAGCCGTGGGTAAGGCGACAGGGGTCCGGGTGCCTGGAGCACCAATGGCATGCCACCTGAGAGCTTTGGCCAGGCATCTGTGTTAAAGTGTTAGGTGCCGTGTGGGCTTGTGTCTGGTGGGATGGGCCGCACCAGTACGTACATATATTGAACAAGTAGCCTCACAGCTGCCCTCGATTCGGCGCCGGCCCCGATTGTTCGTCCCAAACCTGAGGGATGCCAACCACTCGAGTCCCCTCCGCACGGCAATGAACCTGAGCGCAGTCTCGATCTGGGAGGACTCCATGCTTGCGATTCCGCACCGTACCAGCAGTTGCCGCCAAAGTCATGGCGCTTGATCCAGGCCGACGCTCCATCTCTCCCGAGAGCTCGGGGCGCGAGTCTCCCGTCCCGCGCCAGTGGAGGAATCAGCTAGGAGCCGGTCAGCAGCAACCCGGATCCCCCTCCTTTCCACCCCGAGTTGACTCCCCCTGCGGACCGCTGACCCCATTCGAGTGCAGAAGAAGCTCCTATAAAGGATAAGAACTTTCGAAAGTACGCCTCCGGCGTCGACCGCGCCTTGTCACTATTCGAGACGGCCCTCCAAGAATGGGCCGACTATATATCTTTCCTCAACAGGCTGCTCAAGGTTCAGGCCCCCGTTGCCCTGCACATGCCGCCGGTGGTCTAACGCGCTGGCTTCTCACAGGCCCTCCAAGCCCGCCACTCGAACATCACAACCATCCCTTCGAAGGCCGTCGTCGCGAAGCGCCTGTCGCAATGCTTGAATCCCTCCTTGCCGTCTGGCGTGCACCAGAAAGCGCTCGAAGTCTACAACTATGTCTTTACCATGATTGGAACGGACGGGCTGTCCCAAGATCTCCCGCTCTACCTTCCTGGCCTGGCCTCGGTGCTGTCCTTCGCCTCACTGTCCGTCCGATCTCCCTTCCTCGAGCTCCTCGAGCGCCACTTCCTAGACCTCAACCCTTCGTCGCTTCGGCCCGCCATGAAATCCGTGCTGTTGGCCCTCTTGCCCGGCTTGGAGGAGGAAACTAGTGAGGACTTCGAGCGCACCCTCAAGCTGGTGGAGAGGTTCAAGGTCGCGATCCGACCCTCCGGAAGCAAGGAGATCACCCCTGTCCACTCGATAGGAGACGATTTTTTCTGGCAATGCTTCTTCCTAGCGTCTATTACCAGCCAGAGCCGAAGGCCGGGCGCTCTCGCGTACCTGGTGCGACACTTTCCTAAGCTAGGCCACGCTTTGCCGCAGGAAACCCAGAAAGCAGGAGATGCTTCCAACGGCGTTGCCTCGGAGGTGCCCCCGGAGCTGACCCAGCTAGTCACCACGCCCGAGCCAGGCCTGCTGATACGATGCTTCGCTGCGGGCTTGGGCGACGAGCAGCTTCTGATCCAGCGGGGCTACTTGGATCTTCTCGTCACGCACCTGCCTCTGCATTCCAAAGTTCTACAGTCGAGAGTCACGTCGACAGACCTAGAGCTGCTCCTCAAGGCTGCCGCCGGTGTGACCATCCGTCGAGATATGAGCTTGAATAGAAGGCTGTGGACCTGGCTTCTCGGACCCGAGCCCGCGTCCACGGAAACCGAGGGAGGCTTGGAGTCGCCAGCCTCTCCATCAAGTACCCAGGGGTTTTTCGGTCCAAGAACCAACTACTTCGAGGAATTCGGACTGCAGCCACTGTCCCGTGCCCTCCTGGATATGATCAAATCGGGTAGCGAGAGCAACCCGGCCGAGAGGGCTCGACCGTATCGCATATGCCTGTCCCTGATGGACCGATGGGAGATCGGCGGGTTGGTTGTGCCAGAGGTGTTCCTTCCCGTCGTGGACAGCGTCAGGGAGTTCAAGAGCAAATCTACGAACAAGTCCGACTTTGTGGAAGTTCTGCGTAGCGCGAGCATGTTTTTTGACGGCGTCGAGAGTGGCTTGATCTACAGCGAAATTCTTAGTCTGATGGCACAGGCTGTCGGGCCCGGCAACCTAACTGCTGCGGACCGTAGCGACAAGCTTGACCTTGTCAAGTTCATTTTGAAGAGCTTCAACATTAGGGAAGAGGAGATGATCACCATACACGCACCCCTCACCGTCCTCTCCATCCTCTGCATGCTGGAGGAAGCGAAGGAGACGGAGAGGTCTCCCGGAGCTGCCTACACCTTGAGTCAGCCCCTCTCGGCACAAGCCCTCGGCGTCGCGGCGGATCTGCTGGAGCTGGTTCCTGAGCGCGCGTTCCCTGTCGAAACGCCGAAGAGAGGTCCTGCCGTAGTCGAACCCAAGGTCTTGGAATCTATGCCGAATGTTGAGCTGCTCAAGAAGATTAGGACCTTCTACGTTACCAACCAAGGAAATCTGGATGCTGCCTCGCCGCCGTTTGCTCCCCAGAACATTGCCGAGCTTTTGCTACTGAAGGCTTGTGGGCTCAACTGTGAATGCCTGAAGCAGGGGGAGCATGGGGCAGACATCGGTGCGAAAAGTAGGATTCTGATGTTACTCCTCGCCAAGACTCCGCAGAAAGCTGTCGCCGACGTGAAGCCGCTCCTCGCCTCTCTCCATCAGTGCCTCTCTTCTGCGGTTGCCGTCTCATTCCCCACCTTCTCGTCGGGGCTTTGTCTATCCACCCACTTATACGCTGCCAGCCGCATAACGTCCATCGAACTCTCGGAGCTCGTTGTCCCTCTAGTGCGACATGCATGGACCTTCCTCTCGTCGTCTGAGCCTAAATACCACGTAGAGACAGTGCGATCCCTCTGGCAATTGCAGACGGCGCTCACCCCATCCAACCGGGACATCGAAGCTGCGATCTGCTCCTTGATGCTTGAGAATGACACCTTTGGGACATTCGCCGCGCGCTCCGCGGACTCGGGACGCAGGTTTAGCGTGCTCTGGTCGCACAGTCTACAAGACAACCCGTCTGGGTCGGATAGAAGGGGCCCAAAGACTCCGAACGGGGACCTGAAAGCAGCCCCTCGGCTTGGAGGCATGGATAATTACGACGTCATGCTCACACGTCCCTTGTTCTTCATGCTCGACGCCTTGAACGACGAGAGAACCCAGTTGTTCATGACGGTGAAGACATGGCTAAACAGCCTCGTTGGGATAGACAAGTGCGTTTCTGTCCCTGGCTTCGGAGCGCGTCGATAGCTGACCTTTTCCCCCAGGCTCTTCAGGATCGTTGCAGTCCAGCTTGCCAACCTGCCCTTCTTACGAAGGCCTTCGCAACAAGTCAGCCCAACAAGCGCGGATGGTTCTATACAGTTGGCAAGAGACGATGATCTAGATCTAGGCCTGTACTACGTTCGAGCACTCTCTAACATTTTTCGATGGGCTCCGGACAACTTTTGGGCGGTTCTCGCCAAAAAGACTATTTCCGCCGACTCTAAGCACCCATCACTATCGGAATTCAGTAGGTGACCTCCTGCTATCGTCCAGCCAAGTCATGCTAACCGCTGTGGACAGCCGGAACCGACGAGGAGGCTACTCTTCAAGAGTTCTTTTTGCAGGTCTGCCTCAAGTGTATCGCTTGCGAGAGAATACCCGAGGACAGACGGCTCCAGATATCGACAACACAACTGCACCGCTCTGCGTTGACAGTTCTGCACCAGGTCCTCCTTAACCCCTACGCCGAATCGCTCTCGAGACTGCATCTAGAGGACCTTCTTATCGATAGACTCGCAAGGTCCCTCAAAGGACCGGACCCCTATGTCCAAGTGCTCCTTCTAGATGTGGTTTTCGCGTCTCTAAAGCTCCGCGAAATGTTGCCAGTAGAACCGCCCCCATCCCCACTCCAAGAGAAGCGGACGATGAGCATCAGTCTTGACCCAACAAAAAGCCTTCGGCTCTCTCTATCCAAGGAGAGACCGCCACAGACACCAGCCCCTCCCCCAACGCTGCTCAAATGCATACAAGCAGGCCTTAGTTCCCCAAGCAGCCGGTCGGTCCTGGATAGCTGGGTCAGTTTTCTGACAGAATGCTTGCCGCTCTACTACGACTCTATCTTCCAGGTCTTGATACCCCTTGTCGAGACGTTGTGCAGCCAAGTCGCAAGTGCCTTCTTGGGCCTCCAGAAAATGTTCCGATCCACAGACTATGTCCCCGGCCAAGCCACGTGTGGGCCGGAGACGACGCTCATATCGCTCCTGAATGGACTGGAGCAGGTCCTCGCTAAAGGGCACGATCGCCTTTTGGCTGAAGAGGCTAGAGCCCAGGTTGTGAAGAGCCCAGACCAGCCCCAGGGCTTTCTAAGCAACATGGTTTCCGGGGTGTTCGCCTCCGACGCCCCCCAATCCCGCAGTGCTACGGCGAACGACAGACTCACGGTTCTTTTGGCCTTCCAAGACGCTGTCCGTATTTGCTTTACGATCTGGTCCTGGGGCCAAGGCGGTGCAGGCTCTCAGGATGCCTCCTCGGCGGCGTCGTTCAACTACACGTTCCTCCGTATGAGGAACCGCGCCCGGAGACTGCTGGAGCATTTGTTCGCCGCCGAGACTCTCGAATGCCTCGAGACCGTGATCGGGATCTGGAGGGGCTCGCTAGAAGATGCAGACTCTCCGGGGCATGTGGAAGTCTTCAACCTCCTCCCCGCGCTGGACGGATCTCGCCCCAAGCACACAATACCCGCGCTGTTCAATGCCATATACAGCCGCACAAACCCCAACGCCTTGGATCCGGGAAGGAGATCGACCCTGACGATCGAGCTCCAAGATACGGACGTGGCCATCTTTTTAGTCGACTACGCCCGCTCGCTGGAAGACGACACCATGGATGAGATCTGGCAGGATTGCATAGCCTTCCTGAAAGACCTACTAGGAAATCCCTTCCCGCATCGCCAGATTCTCCCTAGCTTGCTCGAGTTTGCCGCGATTCTCGGCGAGAAGGTGGACAACACCAACTTTGGAGAGCAGCGGAAAATGCGTAGGGAACTTGCAGTATGCCAACTCAGACAGCCCATAGATATACAGATTGTGCTAACAGAGCGCTTAGGACCTCTTCATCAGGCTACTCACGGCCATCTTCACTACTCGCCCAGCGACCTTTGCAGACGTGTCAAGCTCGAGCAATTTGTCCGAAAAGAGAGTCAGCGAAGCGCTGAGGACGACATCCACCAACAGGCTCCCTGGAGAGAGGGCCGACGATGTGGTGGGCATCCTTGCGAGTATCGTTCCGAACCTACCCAAAATTCTGGTCGAGACCGACAGGATTCTCACCGCCGCGACGGCCATATCGACCAACGTCATCGGCCCGGCTCTTCGGTCCAAGTCGTTCCCCGAGACGGTCTCTGAGACGACGCTACGCCTGTTCCACGAACTGTCCCGGCTCCCCAACAACCAGAAGTCATGGAAGAAGGACTTGGCAGACGCGTTCAACGATGCCCGTTTCTTCGGATCAAACGTCGCCTTGGTACAGAAGGACTGGTTGCCGCTGCTGAAACAGTGGACGGTGGCAGACAAGGAAAGGATGCCGGAGATCCTTGCTCGCATCACGCCGCCGACGACAGCAGGTATTGTCTTTGGAGTAGGCGCTACTTCAGCCCGGCTTGAAGCAGACCGCAAGACGCAGCTCAATCTCCGCAGGATCACCACGCTGATCCTCGCCTCGGCCGACGACACCTTCGTCACTGATCTGCCCACCATTCTAGAACGCTTGATCGAATTACTCGGCGCTACATCTACCTCATCGCCCTCCTCGACCACGCGCGCTGACGTCTACATGGTTGCCCGTGCCTTGGTTCTCAAGATGAGTGCACTCCATCTCGCGCCACTGTGGCCCATCATCAATACCGAGCTGCACGGTGCCATCTCGTCCGTCGTGGCCCCTGACCACAGCCCCTCCTCCGATACGTACAGTAACCCGTCCATTCTGCAGGCGTGCAAGCTCCTCGACTTGCTCGTCTGCGTTTCGCCGGACGACTTCCAGCTCCACGAGTGGCTGTTTGTGACCGATACGATCGATGCTGTCTACCGGTCGTCCACCTACCAACCCGTTGCCCTGGTCGACGAGCTTTCGGAGGAGCTCGGCTCGGTCATGATTGGTTCCGGCCTAGCGACCGAATCCGCGGCACATATGGCGCAGACTGGATCCAACAGGAGGCCTCTACTCGGAGCCGGCGGCATTAATGATGATGTCGGCCTTGAGCGAAAGGACGAGCTGGTGGCCAAGGTCCTGCGGCCTTTCTTCGGCCAGCTGAGCATCTTCGCATTCGAATCGACTTATGCCATGACGGCGCTGGATCTTCAAGGATGCATCCAGGGGCTGCTGAGGGATGTGTTTGACGAGAGGACCATCGTCAAGGCGTTGTAGAGAAGCAGGACAAGCTTGTCAGGGTTTCTCAATAGGGCCGGCTGAGCTCGCTCCTAAAAAATAAAAAAAAAGGGAAGGAAAATTTAGGCATCTTAGACACTTTTATCCCACTAGCATGTCGTCTGAAGTAGGAATCTCCTCGCGCGCCGAAGCATATGCCTGTGACTGTGACCGCGGTATATCATCCGGCCCGTCCGGCCCATGAGCTTCGCCATCGTCAGCTCCTGGGAGATACGCCACCATGGCCTTGCTCGCGCCCTCCATGCAGTACTGTGCCACTTGGATCTTCTTGCCCGTTGGAACTAGCGCCGCGATTTGCCTGATGTCGCTCGTCCGCGGCAGGTACAGTGCGTGGCTGAGGGGCATACAGGCACTGTGTAGCTGCTTGATGCCATACGGCTGCATGGTGCTCAGATCGAAGACATCTTGATCGCGGTAGCTCACACCGCCCCATGGAGGCGAGGCGAAGATGGTGGTCATCTCGGGGTCAAACCGTGCCGCCTCGTCCAGCTGCGTGAACGTTTCCTTGGTCTGGGCGAGATACTCGAAGCAGTCGCCGTGGATCCAGGTGATGACGCCTCCGACGCCGTAAACCTCAGCATTGTGCTGGGCGCATGCCATCGTGGAGGCATCCTTCTCGATGGCGATGATGCGATCCCACTGCCCCGTGAGGGCGAAGGCGATGACATTGCCGCCGGCGCCGGCGAACAGATCCACGAGGGTGGTCTTCCGAGGCGAGCAGATTTCGCGCAGCTCCCTAGCGACCTCCCTGCGGGATATATCAGCATGGATGTGCTTTGGGAAACAAGTTTGAGGCGAGCAGGAGGCTGAGCTTACCGGGCTACTGGCTCGGGTGTGACGCCGAACCAGGCGTCGTCGGTCATCCGGATATCATAGTCGTAGTATTGGAAGATGGAGTACCGCTGGTGCCAATATCTACCTCGTGTTAGCCTTGGGAATGCCGGAACACATAGGAGAGGCACCCATGGCTCACTTTTGAATATCCCAAGGTACGTCCTCGAGATAGTCATAGTGCTGGCACTCATCGGTGAGCGGCAGCTTCTCACTCAGCACTTTGATGCCCATGATACACTGGGTGCCTTAGTTAGAGTGAGAATAAAAGTATGTCGTTGTATCGCAACTCTTGTGTCTCTCTGTGGCACAAATAACGGTATGAACCAGTCGACTGAAGGCTCCGATATCTCGTGATGTAGTACGAAAAGCTCCAAGGTAGAACGGCGCTAAAGCACAAGGTAGAGAGAACTTTTAGGCATGCAGTCTACCTAGTAGTACGGAGTAATAGAAGGCGCTACGGTGCTTGGCGCTGGGTTGGGTGCTGTTGCAAAAGGCACTGGACCCGCATGGGACCCACCTTTTTGCTCCCTACTTGGAACTTGGAGCTCCCCCCCTGCAAGCTCCACCCGCCGGTTGCGCTGGGTTGTGCTGCAAGATGACAGCTGGAGGCTCTGGAGCTTGACGACTTGGCGAAACGCAAAGGGAGGCATCGACGTTGACACAACCCCCCCCCCCGCAACCTCAGCACCTAGAACCGCCTCGAGCGCCGGAACACACAACTGTCGAAACCTGGGACTCGGAGGCAAGACAACTGCACCATGTTCAACGCGCTCAATCGCTTCATATCCCGCCTGGACGGGGACACGCCGACCAACAGGGAGAACTACAGTGCCTTTGGCTTCCAGGTCCTGCGCAATGAGAACCTCCAACTCGGCATCGAGCCGTGGTTCGACTTCGTGGTGGGCATCAATGGCCGCATGATTGTATGAGAACCAGAGCGCCCCCCTCACATTCGTTCCCCGTGTCGGCTGACTTTGTTGCTTCCAGGACGACTCGGACCCGCGGCTCTTCGCGCAGGAAGTCCGCAACTGCGCCGGCGCTTCGGTCATGCTCGGTCTCTGGAGTGCCAAGGGCCAGCGCACACGCGCCCTGCGCATACCCGTTCCCGCCGACACGGGCTCCCTGGGGCTCACCCTACAGTGGACGCCGCTCTCGGCCGCTTCCAACATCTGGCACGTGCTCGATGTGCCGGCCAACTCGCCGGCCGACACGGCCGGTCTGCTGCCCTACAGCGACTACGTTCTGGGCTCGCCCGAGGGCGTGCTGCACGGGGAGAGCGGCCTGGGGGAGCTCGTCGAGGACCACATCGGCCGGCCGCTGCGCCTCTACGTCTACAACAACGAGTACAACGTCACGCGCGAGGTCACCATCCAGCCCAGCCGGGACTGGGGCGGCGAGGGCGCCTTGGGGTGCGTACTGGGCTATGGTGCGCTACACCGGCTGCCAGCGCCACTCAGCGAGCCTGTGTCCGCGCCAGGTGAGACGATGTTCGACGGGGACTCCGAGTCGGCTGCCCAGGCTCAGTTCGTGCCGACCACCGGCGCACCCGATGCGTCCAGCTCCTTCATCCCCGCCGCCGGACCGCCACCCACCGACCCGGCCGACTTCCTTGTGCCGGCCCAGATGGTGGGGTCAGCACCTGTCAGCACGCCGGCGCGGGGCAAAAAGAAGGATAGGCAAGGTGGTGGTAACTTGATGGACGACTACTTCAAGGAACAGGAGCAGAAGAGCAAAGAACTGGAAGGCGGCGGCGGTAGCGGAAGGGCCTCGCCCCTCCCACCGCCTCCCAAAGGAGGAGTAGGGCCGCCGAAAGGGGGGCCTCCCAAGGCTACCTCGCCTTCTCCCGAGCAGGAAAACGAGAATAGGACGGAAGGATGAGTCTGGGTGGTCATCAAGGCGTCATGAAGCACTGGTTCTTTTATGCCATAAACTCCCTGTATTTATACACATTGATTCGCCCGAAAGCGTGGTTGATATTCGCCGGCGTTGTCTCCAAATCCAGAGATTCCCGGGCCACGTCCCAGTCTCCCTCTCTCGCTTTTTCTAAGCCGCCACCCAATTCTTTTGGGGCGTCCTCGTTGATTTCCACCTCCTCGCAACGCCGAGAGGAGACCTTGGGTCTCTAGTTGATGAAGTTGACACAAAAGAAGTGAAGGATCAGGCTGCACACGACGTAGTCGGCAAACGCTCTGGATCAGGAAGTATTTTGTCAGTTATATCTGCCGAAAAATAAGGGGAATCAACGCATGCTCGTACCTCTCTGGTGAAACAGCCGGGAAGTCGGACTTGTTGGCCTCGGTGGTCTGGATGCGCAGCGAAGCTGCCGGGGCATCTCGTCAGCATGCGCTCTGATGGCCGCGTTGGCCTAATTGGAGGGGAAACTCACCAGTCAAGACGAATTGGCCCACTGTCGCAGAGAAGCCAGAGAGGAAGGCGTTGAAAGGGTAGTTGCCGGCGAGGATGCAGTACAGGAACTGCACGCCGCCTACGACGACCAGGAACAGCATGAAGACATCCAGGAGCTTCGTCCGCTGCGGGGTGGCGTCATTGTAGTGGTTGAGGATGTTGCCGACGACTTGCTGCCAGTTCTGGTGGGCGCTGCTCGCCGACACCTTCGCCGGCGCTGGCTTGGCGGGCGTCGCGGCCGCGCTGGAACCGCCGGCGAGCGAAGGGGTGTTGCCTCGCTTGGGTGCCATGGTTGGTGGAATTGTCGCTGCGGGAGTCGTCGGAGATGGGGGGGAGGCCGGGGCGGGGTGCGGATAGAGGCGTGGTGGTGCTGCGTCGTTCACCTTTGGTCGTGAAGGTTGATCGTCCCAAAAGTGCAGCTGCCAGCGACGGGCATTGAGCTCCCAAACGGCCACGCAGCTTCAAAGTGGCTTTTGCCGGCAAGGGGCGCACGGACCATGGCCGCTCATGACGTGGTCGCCTTGATTGGCTGGGGCTCAGGAACATGGTCAATGGCGGCAGGTGGGGACAAGTGCAGGCGTGACTTGGAGACGAAGCACGAGATCTTTGCCGGCTTCTCTCGCTTCTTCTCTCTTGCCTCGTTCCATCGCAGTCGCCGTCGCTCTTGGTTGACCTTTGTGCTGCCAGGAGAGAGTCTCTGAGTATTTCTCCGCCGCTCATCCAGCATCTGACAAGCTAGCCAGCATCTCATCCTCACCATGGCCTAATGCGCGTTCCTGGTATAACCGACCTCGGCCTCAACTTCTGTCCCCTTCTGCCCATGCCCACCCTTGTTGTTGATGGATGGGTATCGTCCTGGTCCACGGTCACGTTTTATTTATATTAAACCCCAAGGGCTGCCTCTCTCGAACCTAGTTACGGATCGCATTCTTGCTCTCACCGGCTCCCAACTCGCTACCAACCCTTAACCTCTCCTAGCTTTGCTCCAACATGTCAATGCTTGAAGTGCGTTGTACCTCATCGCCTTCCCCCTAGCCGGCTGGAGGGGCAGGGGCGTGTCTCGAGCGTTTTGGCCCTAACCTCTGTGCTATAGCCTTTTCGTCCACACCAGGAGGATCATCTCCATCTCAGACTTCACCGCGCTCGGTCTGTCATTTTGACCAGCCAGGAGTAAGTGCCCGAGCCCCAAGCCACCATTCCATACTTCTTCCCACCCTTCCAGTCTTTCTACGACCGTTCATTGGTGTCTCGCTTGTTTTTTTCTGTCCCTGCGACCTTCCTCGGAGATCGAGAGCTCCTCATGCGGTTACGCCTCTGCCCCGCATCGAGGATTCCGCTCCCCAGGCGGTGCCGAAGCACCCCAGACGGTGCCGAAGATCTCGGCTGCTCCCTCCAGTCTCGCCGGCCGTCGTGTCATTCGGCTGGCAAGCGCGGCCACTTGCGGTCCTTGTGTGGCGCTCCTTGTGTGGCAGTCAGCTCGCACGTGCTCGGCCTTTCTTATTTCCCCACGTATACCATCCATCCGTTTACTTGCCCCCCTTCTCCTTTTCCCCCCTCCCCCGTCCCGCGCGGTAGCTGACACCGTCCACTTAGGCTTGTGGAGATCCGAGCAGCGCAGCGGACCTTTGAGGGGGCGTACATGAGGACCGCGCTCTCTCAGTTCTCATTCGCGCTCATCATTCTGAAGATCTTCACGTCCGAGTTCTACCCCATCGGCGCCTTGTTTGCGGTCTACGGAGCGGCCATATTGCTAGTCGCCGTTTACCGGAGGCACGAGGGAAATCGCCAGTTTTTTGACCAAGAGGAGAGTGAGGATGAGTCATTCGAGGAGAGCGACGGTCGGGGTGGCTGGGCCCGCAAGACGCGAAGGAACGTCGTCCTCAAGAAGAAGTTCCGAACCAGCGGAAACAGCGTCCTCCTACTGGTGGTTCTCAGCCTGGCCTCGTACATCTCGCTCATGGTGTTGATCTGGAGATTAGAGTCATCAGGCGAATGAATCTTGAAGCGATGAGATAGGCCATCGCTCCCTCAAACTGCCTGGAACAGTAGCAGCTTTGTTAATACTCCCTCGTACTCAATCACCGGCAACCCGAAGTATAATGTGACCACAGCGGATCCTAACAGCACCACAAGCCCTCCTCAAAGACATGTAGACCGCAAGAGAAGCTCAAGAAAGTGATGGTTTAAGCCTAAGTCTACTCTCTTTGCCCGTCCTCCTTCACAGGAAGGCCAGCCATTGCTATTTGCGGCGAGATAGACCGATTCTAGGTTGGAAGCTAGGGCAACTTCTTTTGGAAGGGCGAGCGGCACAGGCTTCCCAGGCCTGTCCATTCTGGACGCCCTCGAGTTGTGGGCCAAGCGAGAGTGCAATGGATGCCCAACTATATAATAATGACTGATATTATCGCCCTTCGTACAGCCACGTGGTTCACCTAGCATCCGTAGTCATCATCATCACCAAGCCTCGACCGGCCTGGCCACAAGGCATGGCGGAAGTTATTGCTTCCCACACACACTAGAACCCCTCACGGCCTCGATTTGTCTTTACCGGCATGGTCCTTCAAACTAGGACTGCTACCACGCGCGGCTGCCTGCGGGGAACCCCCAAAAAGGCGGGGGGGTCTGGGGAATTGATGCACTTGTTCGGCCCGTGTCTATATATAATATGTGCATACATATCTCCAGCACCCGTGATCCAAGTCTAGCTTTCGGGATCCCGCCCGCATGGAATTTCTTTCCCCCACCCCCTGGTTCTATTCGACATGCAGCGTGCGGTTATACTTAGAAGTTGGCCTCACTGTTTGAATGGTTGGGCACCGCAGTTGCAGACCCTCGTGTCATGTGAGCGCCTCGTTTTCATGGCCAGCGCCATCTTACGCACAATCTCTCTTAGTGTGGCCTTTTGGAGTGACGGCATGCATAGCTAGGTTCTCGTGCCAGCCTGCCGCCTTGTAAAAGATAGGCGGATGTGTTGTCCTCAACCGCATGACGACCTAGCTCCGATCACTTTTAGCTGTCGCTCGACGTTGGCCCCGCAGCGTAACCTCCCAGCTTGCACCGCGTAGCTGTCTCTTGTCCCCTGTAGCAATGTTCCAACAAGGGGCGACTCTGGATGTTTCTAGGAAAGCATCGATATCTAGATGCATCTATAGCAGCCCGCCGACGCAGTAGCTAGGGGGAAAGGGTGGGGGCTAGGGGCCAGCTTCTAACGTAATCCGTGCATCGTCTAGTACCTCACGTAGTACTTCCTTGTCCTACCTTGTTTGGCCTAGAAAGCTCTCCGGCCTTGATTCAGCAGTCCGAGGTGAAGAATGAGGCGTGCTATAGAGTGTGTAGACAATAAATCTTAACGCTTAAGTTAACTACAAAGTAGGTACATTAGAGCAAAAGACAAGGGCCGCACCGCCTCGCTCCCCACTTCACCCCCATCCTCTCTATCCATACCACACCATCCCATCCCGTCTCCGAATCTATGGGTATAGGTATGTATATGCGCATATATACCCGGGCCCAGAGTATCCCTCAAGTAGAGGGAGTGACACCAAAAGAGTAGAGCTAAAGCAAGAGTGTGGCGAGCAGCAAGCAGTAAGCAGGGCGCTGCGACGGCGAGAGAGAAACAGTCAGGGAACAAAAGCTATACAAAAGGCAAAGGATAAGGAGGGGGATAAGAAAGAGCAAACATCCGTCTTAGTTCCCGAAGCACGATTAACTTTTCCGACCTTAGCCCCTCCCCAAACACATTCGACGACCTCTAGGCTCGCCAGGCCCGCAAGAACGATCCCAAAAGGGTGCGAACGCGTGGATTACCATTTGGATATGGCAGAAAGAACAAGGGGATGAACGCGACAATATAGTGAAAAAAATATCAAGATTAAGCCATGAGGAGCGAAGACAACAGTGAAAAAAAAAAACATGTGCAACAGACAGTTAAGAAAACAATGCAAAACATGAGTGAGTTTTCCCCGCCCTACCAGCCAGCCAACCGACCATGCAGTTTTTTAAGTCCCTTTTTCCATCCTGATGGCCTCCGCCTATGGGTGGGAAGAGAAAAAAATCCCAAGGCCCCGTGTAGACGTCCGAGACCACTAAGCCTTTTGGACCTGACGTGCGACATAGACACCTCGGCCAAGGTGAACCCCCATGCCGTCCCGTGTCAGAAACAGTTATGGGGCCATGCCCTTTCCCCTTTTCGACGAGTCTCGTTCCCGCCGCGGGAACCCATTCCCCAAAGAAGAAGCACGTTCCCGTGCCGTGCCGCCATGTAATCTTCGTTCTCTAGCCCACCGACCCCCGTCCGCCATGCATATGATGAGTTCGTGGGATGCCCTGTGCCGAACCCGACCCGCGTCTGTCCCATCCCGAAAGCGAGACTGATGAAGAGAAAGAGAGGAGAGATGAGGCAGATGCAGCAAAAAGAAACACGCAGGCAGGAGAAAAAAAATGCAGAGTTGAAAGAAAGGACCCTCGCCCCATGCCGCCCCGTTTGTCCAACCGAACCGTCGCGAGGGTAATGTAGTGTCCCATGCAGCCCCTTCCGTGACCCCCATCCCATCCCGTTCCCGGGTTCTTGTGTTACCCGCCCCAAGCCCGCCATACTGCGATGCGGTGGAGGCGGCTTGATGAATGCCGATGTCAGTCCCTCCCCTGTCTATCGTCCTCGATCGAGTAAGTGGCCGCCGTTGGGCCCCCGGATTATTGACTTTATGGTCTAGTCTCCCCCACACACACCATGCTTTGACCCGCAGCCTAATTTCAACGACAGGCCTCGAACTCGTCTGCCCTCGAGCTCTCTGTCGCCTCGGCTTGCTCTTTGTGGTCACCCTTCTCGCTCGGCTGTGCTCGGCAAGCGGGCGGTTTGAAGCTAACCAAATGGTCCACGGAGAACACTGATAAATGTCAAGGACTTTCCCGGCAGAACGCCT
Organism: Thozetella sp. PMI_491; assembly: GCA_021432635.1. Classification (NCBI taxonomy): domain Eukaryota; kingdom Fungi; phylum Ascomycota; class Sordariomycetes; order Chaetosphaeriales; family Chaetosphaeriaceae; genus Thozetella; species Thozetella sp. PMI_491. Next base: position 721,504 of record MU270038.1, read on the forward strand.
CGCTCTTGTTGTTTGCGGCATACCTCGCCCGCTGAAGACGCGACCGCGAAGGCAGCACGCCGTTCTCTTGCAACCGAGAACGCGAAACTCCGGTCGGGCCAGCAGCAGGGTGTGCACCTGAGCAAGACCCGACCGAGAGCGAGCCCGAGGCCGCCCGGCGGGAGCTACCGCGGCGTTCGTCCGATATCTGCAATCGTATCCTGTTGTGCGATCGCCTGCGATTCAGTATTGTGTGGGACAGGAGCTGTCGCAAATCTCCTAATTCGGTTCGTGCTCGACCTGCGCTTAGGCTCGACTTCCCAATCGACTCACGTGCATCAAGCACTGCCCACCAAAATTCGCCCCAGCTCTTCGTGTCGCATTGACGTTCGTTGATCATGGCGCCTAGGGGGCAGTGTATATATGTCTGATGGCGCTTCAAGTTAATCTCCGATCGCGAGAGGTCGGTTCCAGGATTTTGCGGTCAAGGCGGGAAGCCTACAGGCTCAAGAAAGTTCGGTTGTACGTTTAACAAGCCAGCCAGCACCTCTGTAGACAACTTGAGCGAAACAAAAAGAAATGACAAACTCTCAAAAGGACGTTGACGAAGTGAGCGCGAAGGCGGGCCTCCTGGCCCCCCCTCTGAGACGATCCCTTTCGTTCGTTTCGTTCGACAAACGCAGCGCTAGAACGGGGCGATGGGGGTCTTCTCCTTGGCTGCGCATCACCTATCGCCATAGTACATGCTCGATCCCGACGGCGGATGGTGGTCGCCCGGCTGGTTCCCGCTGGGAGACAGCTGCTGCTGACCCTGCTCTCCGTACCAACCCGCGTAGCCTTCAGGCGGCTTGGAGTAGGAGTATGGCTGCTGCTGCCATGACCCATAGTTGGGTGGCGGCACTGCCCCCGCAGACAGTGATACGTTGTGGTCCAAGGTGGTCCCCGGTACTGTCTCGATTCCTGGGATCGTGGTCGCGCTCGGCGGCGGGTACATGTCGGCCGACATCGAGCTGGATTTGCGTTCGTACGGTCGACTCGCATGGCTGCTAATCTGGGAGATTGGGGGATACTGTTGCGGGGTGTGGCTTGCCATGCTCTCTGCTCCAAATGACAGAGACCTGGGAGGCGGTTGCGGGTACGACGACCACGGTATGTCTTCTCTCGGTGCCGACTCGGCGCTCACCGGCGTGGGCCATGTCGCTGACGGAGGCGGAGCATGAGGAGTGAACGGAGAGAAAGCTGGCGTGATGGGCGATTCGCTCGGGTAAGTCCTCCAAGTTGCGCTCAAGTCGCCAGGCTTGGACGAGTTCGGGCTGGCATCGGCAGACATCCAGTTGATGCCGTGGTGTCCATACTCGTATTGCCGAGCGCCAGTGGCACTCGACGGCACTTGGTGGCCATCAGCAAGAAAGTTGCGAGATAGAGCAGGGAGAAAAGACACCGCGAGAGAGGCAGGGGACGCCGCACTCTGGGCCCGGAGGAGAGGGGGGGAGGAACCCGGCGTTGCGTGGGTCAGTGACTTACGCTTTGAGTCGGGAGAGAAGCTGTCCGATCCTGGAGGCTTCATCGGCGGAGCCATGCTGGAAATGGATGGCATCGTCAGCTGGGGAGGATACGGGGACTGCCCGTGCATGTCGGATGGAAGTCCCGTCTGGAGGGCTGGAGAGGACGAGTTCGAGGCCATCTTGGGGCCGACCGAGGACCGGGAGGCCGACTTTTGTCGCGCATCTTGGGGCGGCTGCTGGTCTACAGGATAGAAACTGCAGTCCTTCTTCAGGCGAATGCAGTTTATGCAGCGGCCTTGATGGTCGTTGGGCGAAGGGATGCACCTGATCTTCCGGCGGCGACAGTGGCCTTGGCCGAGCCTTAGCGTCACATGAAATCCCGAGAGGAGACGAGGGATTTGCTACGGCCAGAAATTCAAGCGGATAAGGGCAGACTTACCACACGCGACCGAGGTTCGATGGTATCCAAGCTTGTTTCTCCTCTTCTCTCCAGCGAGAGCGAGGGCTGCCTGGTCCTGTGCTGACTGTGGATGGGGCTGCTGGTTCGGCGGGGGGCCTGGCTGCTGAGATGGAGGCTGTGGCTGAGGCGGTCGCACGCTCGGCGTGGAAAGAGACCTCTTTAGCTTCATCGTCTTGGAGAGCGAGTCTCGACGGTCCTTCGAGTGAAGGTCCGCGTCGGGCCCCTGCCTCATGTCGGATGGAGGCGGTACGGAATAGTACCCAGCTGGCGGTGGAAGATCCATGTCGGCGCCGTTACTAGGCGGCGGCGGGGGGTACTGATATGGCATTATGTCTGTCATTGGCGCAGGTGCTTCCGCAGGATATATAGCGGATTCACTGGATCCCCAGAAGTTTCGTTTGAAGGGCGGTGGAGCAACGACTGCCATGAACCAGCTTTTCTCTTCGTGGTTGTCGGTGTCTGGGGAAGGGGGAGGGAGAGTCCAGGAGCAGGATTCGGCACCAGACAACGAGAAAGGTGGCGAGGGGTTTAGGTATTACAGCGGGTCCGGTCTTCTGGTCGACTAAGTTCCAGAGTTGCTGATATGGGCTCTAGCTATCCTCTTTCGGCGGCGACAACAGTGGACACGAGCGAATGTTTGCGACGGCGCGTTATAGCCCTTTGGGCATGGCTCACAGGCAATGACGACTTGGGTTCCAGGGTTGTCCTAGTTCGGGTTCAGCGCTGAGGGAGGCGGTGCCTTGGTTGTTGGTGAGATGGTCCGGAACGGAGATGGCCAGGACCAGCGGTTGTCTTTCAATGGGTTTGATGGGACAGAGGCGACCAGAGCACGGCCGGAGGCGATACAGAAGGCCAGGCAAGGTAGCGAGTGGTGGACGGGCCAATGGAGGTGGTGAAGAACCCAGATGGCTTTGCGGCAACTGGGGGTGAGGAGGAACCGAGCAATCTGACTGGCGACTAAAATACACACCCTTCGGCTCTGTCTGGGCTGGCAGGCTGGGGGAGCGGCAGCGGCAGCTCCCTACAAGGGTTCGACACGGGACGAGGAGCTGTCGGGGGCTATATGTGGACTGCACGTACCGCGACGTACGGCCCCGGCGGCAGGTGTGGTCTTGCAGGGCCTGAGGAATGCGGAGAGCATGTGGGTGTGAGTCTAGGGGAGGGTATATGTGCCCTGTGTCTGCGAGTCTATAGGCAGCGTTGGTGTTTGAGCATCCGATGCTCGCTGATGTTTTGGCGCTGGCTACCTCTCCAGTACCGAATGCTCAGCAGAGACCGTCGGGGCTTAGGACAGCCGTGCTTGGGCTTGGGGCTTAAGGGGGGGGAGGCCTGGATTGAAGTGTGTGCGCAAGCTTGGACGGGGCAAGGGAGGGTAGGACGGTGACGGACCCGAGGGAGGTGGAGGCTGCCGGCTGGTGGTGTGCTTGTCGTCCTGTCCTATTCTGATCGAGAGATCCAGGGTTGGGTTGGCTGATGGTGCGTCGACTGGTTGCGTTGGACGGCCGATGGTGCGGAGAGTGCTGCAGCGCACGAACAAACGAGCGAACGAAACGAACTGGCAGGCTGGAGGAATGGAACCGGAACCCCAAGTCAAAGTCTGGTTCCCGCGTCGAAGACACGGCTCACACCCCAAATTTTGTACCTGATCTGGTCCAAATGTGGGCAGGCAGGGGATCCCGCAGTTGCTGTTTTTGGAAGTAGCTGTACGACGTTCCGGCAGCCGTTTGGCTGTGCGCTTGGGCGGTAATGAGATCAGAGGCGATGGGGGCGGTTCACGCGCGTCTGGGGAAGGGAGGAGAAGGATGCGCGGAAGAGCAATGGCGAGGAAGCTCGCGAGAGGTTGTGGGTGCAAAGAAGGAGTTTGTGTGCGTGGTGTGTGTGTGTGTGTGTGTGCGTGTGTGCGTGCGTGCGCCGTGAGATCAAGAGTGAGAGAGGAAGGGCAACGTTATTAAGGGGCTGGTAAGTGACAACAATACCCCCAAGCCGGATTTTTCTTGCTATTTGTGCTCTGACTTGTAGTGATTTGGGAGCGGAATGATGCGCGTCGACAGAGGCGAGCTCGCAGGTCCCGGCTAAGGTAGGGGGCTCTGGTTTAAGACGGGGTGCTATTGCTCGCGAGGCCTAATTGCAGGAAAAGCAGCAGCGAGAAGCTGGCCATTCAACGCAATCGCAGATCAGCCCCTTTCCGCACCAAGAATGGCCGGTGGACAGCCAGAGAGTCTGTCGAAATCTCAGACTCGATAACGAATGGCAGAGTGCGATGACGGCGATGGCTTCAGCGCCACCAGACAAATGCCCTGTTCCGGTGGCGGGCTGCGGGAGCGCGCCCTGGGATTGCTGCTGGTGTGGGCAGTGAGTGAGCTGCGCGCTAGGGACCGTCCAGGATGCCAGGGTTCGCATCGCCCGTCAGGCCCGTATAATAGTTCTAGTGCCTCGCGGCAGAAGATTAAAAGACCGACAGAATGTCTTGTGCTTGCTTTTTTCTTTTCTTGTTTCCCTAGCGTGGACAGGCCTTCGTTTGTGTCTCGCCCACTGCAAAGGAACCGGCGGTCTGGCTTGGCCGTGGCACCCCAGGCCCTGGCTGTGGTAGACAATGCGATCGGGCGAGGGAAGCAGGCGAGGGGCGAGGGGGAGGGACAGAGACCCAGATGTGGTTCAGACCTACGACAGGACTTGGATCGCGGGCGGGTTGAGGCAAGGTATGTATCGGGACGAGTGCCGGGGGGTGGGGAGGCAAGTCGATAAACACTTATAAGACCGCCGGTCGCTTATATTAAAGCGCAGAACCAGACGGCGAGCTAGATGGTGTTGAAACGGCAGCAGGGCCGAGCAAAGACTCGTTTCTCACGGTACCGTGGATTAAAGAGGACGCAATGGGGGCATCTCTATTTTGCCTTGCAGCTTGGTTGCAAGTTTTCTCTTTATTCCAGTATTGTTCTAACAGCCGCAGACGGAGTCCCAAAGAGTAGCAGCCGGACATGGAAGGTCCAATCCAACCAAAGCACATGCCTCGGATTGGATGCTCGACACAAGCCGAGGAGAGAGCAACCAAGCAGCAAAAAATCGGAGAATAAAAATATTGGCGATTTCAGGATCAATCATGGTCTCCCCCCCTTCCCCTCCAGGGTCCAGGCGTGTGCGAACTGCGAAGCAGCACGCAGGGGGGGGCTAACCATCCAATGGCTAACCTGGGAAAAATGGCTGTTTAGGAACTTTGGGGGGGCCGATATTCATCCTTTGATCATTGCCAAAGGCTGAAACAGCATTCCCTGGGGTGCTTCTCCGGAAAGAGACGCCAATTTGGTTCCATGACAAGACATAACTACACGGTTTCTTGGAAGAGACGTCCAGCAACGTTGACGGAGTTCGCCGACCTACTCTCGCCCTCCTTTGACCCAAGGGGGAAGGGGGGGGAGAGACGGGGGTGGGTTAGGAACGTCCCTGCGCTAAAATGACGATGATTGTCAGATCTGATATGCAACAAGCCTTCAAGAAATCAATTACTGCTGTTTAGTCTGTTTCCATTCAGCCAAGCAGCCGAGTGGGCGACGGGGGGGGTTGGGCCTGGAAAGTGGGAGTGCTGGTCGCTTGCCCCCCCCCCCGGCTTGGAGGCTCCATTCTTTCCCGAATTACCCAGCCGGTACTTTTGTGGACACCTCGATGTCTACATGTCTAGCGCCATCGGTGACAGTTTAGGTACTTTACCGATGGGTGGCTCTCGATACAAGAACGTCTCAAGTGTGGAGTCGGTATTGTACATAGGTACATAGCATGGCCGAGGGGACGATCTCTCGCCCAAAATCAATCGCTGCAGCCTAGATACTATGAGGTGCAGCAGTGGAGGAGCATTGGGGGGTGTACGGCCATTCGGATCGGCCTGGGGCGACCCTTGGATCCTTCCCAGGACCCCCGCGAAAGACGGAGAGAGGACACTTTCTCAATGAGCTACGCAGCTTACCTAGGCCTATGGACCAGGGGGGTGAACACGGTGAAAATGGCCTGACTGGGGGGGGGGGGGGGGATGGGGGGTAAGGGACAAGGTACCTACGGCACAAGGTCATGGGCCTGATGGTGCAGTGTGAACACCTCGGGTACTTGTACCTGGCTGTAGTATCATTCCCTCGCAACCCCTTGCTCGGGGATGGGTCATCTCTCATGCAAAGAAGCATAGCAGGATAGCCGGAGGACAGGGTGTGCCGGGAAAGCACCCTCCCCTATGAACTAGTAGATCCGCACCGAGAACCCCCCGCCACGGCTTCGGCTCGGATGGCGATCTAGAGGAGGGCCCGAGATTGAAGGCATCGTCGATATCGGGCTGCCCGCCGCTCTAGTGGCGATTGTGGGCGATGATGGGTTTGATATCCTTCGGTTGCCGCTGTCAAGGGGGACACACAGGCAGTTAGCCCATTCCCCATCCTCGCTCCGACTAACTGAGGACGCAAAGACATCTTGTGCAACGACAACAGCCAACACTGCCTCGGCGATAGGCGGGTGCCTGTCAAATCTGCACCGTATCCTTGTCAGCGGGGGGTCTGACAAGCAGGCTGATCCCGGCTGCAAGACTTGCGGATGGCCAGATCTCGAATCCCTGTCCCTGCCTCAGTGCCATCGAGCCAAGCTTTGGAGCAGCCACCAATTCTTCATAGCAAAGAAAAAGTCGCGAACTGGTACTCAGCAAATACATCCGCAGGAGCGGTCCTCGACCGTCATTTCTGGCTCCATGGATGTATCCTCTTGTCCTTGCTGTTCCTTTCTTTTTTGTCCGTGTTCTTTGCAGCCACGCAGCCAGTGACGTGCGGCCTTGGCAAAACACGCAATGGCCCAATCGAAGCCGGCGTGTCTGCCATGGCTGATTCGCGCCGGCTGCAGGAGGGGTGGGTGTGCTCCTGTGAGCGCTTGGGAAAGGAATTCAGGTTGGGGGGTGTCCCGCAACATGATCGACAGGAAGTTGGCGCCGGAATGCTTGGAGATGGGAGGACCCGCCGTGCCATTCGCAGGGCGGGGGAGGGGAGCATGGGGAGACTTCAGGAAGGTGGCAAGCAGGTCGACATGGAGGTCAGAGAGAATCCCCTGTCACCTAGGGCTCCTGAGGCAGGGCACCTCAACGACGGGATTACGTAGCTCTCATTCTTTCTCTTTTCTTCCATAGCCCAGTTCGCCAGGCCGCTTGCCGGCACAGCACGCCAGCCCGGGTACCTTGCATCAGATCTCTTGTGAAGGCAGGAGCCGAAAGACGAGTCCTCGGGAGGATGGCGCGGGAGCCGGCCGCGAACCGCCTGAGCGAGGCAGCAGTCACTCTTTTGAGACTCGCTTGGTCCCTGGGATTGCGTCGGCGATGCCCATCGTCCAGGACGTACCCCCTAGGTTTTTCAGTCACCTGCTGTACGACGCCATCTGTGTCGTAGCATCGATATTGCCTATTTGGCGATACAGCAGGTGGGAAAAGGGGCCAGGCTAGATGACCAGATGGGCTCTCTTTGCAGCGGCGAGCTGCGAACCGTCAGATCCCTCCTCCGATCATGCGACCCTGCGAAGACACCCCATTCCGAAAAGTTGGGGGAAGGGAGGGGGGGGCAGCTGCCGGCCTCTCGGCTTGCCGGAACACAGGCAAGTGCAGGGGTGGGAAGAAGCAGAAAAAAATGGGGGAAAAATCGGGGTGGTAGCAGGGGGGGAGGGGTTTGCCCATCGCATGCTTTGCCGTACTTGTCCAGTTTTGCCATGTATCAGGGTAACGTGTGGTGTTCATTCATGTTGATGTTGTTGTCGTTTTACCAGAACCCCGGGCCTCCCAAGTAAGGGCCTGAGTAGGAGGAACCCAGGTGATCGGTAGGATGGTTTGGGCGAAACAGCCACTCAGACCAGTAAGCTAAGGTGAGACTCGTCTAGAGGCGTGGGCACACCTCGTCACCAGCCAGCGGCGGCTCTGTCCACGCCTCGCCAAACGTCAACCCCGGGACTCTGGACCGGCCGAGATGGGCCGGTGGAAGCTCCCATGGAATCATATGAAGGGCACGAAGGGGTGTATGATTCCCGTCGCCCGCAATGCTTGCGGCAATGGGAGGATGGAGGGCAGACGGCAGCTGCGGTGCTTCCCTTTCGGCGCTGGCGGGACATGGGATGAACTAGATCTGTCTATGCGTCAAGGAGATCTGTGATTGATCTCTGCCGGGATCCGGTCCCCGAGCAGCGAGATCGATGGCAGGGAAAGATTTGAATTCTTGCTAAAAGGAAAAGAGAGGACGAAAGCCGCCTCTTTCCTCGTCCAATAGAGGCTGATCAAGGCGATCAAACTGGGCTAGCGCTTGATTAGGCGCACTCGCATCGCTGCGTTGGCCCTGGCCAGTTTTGGTGTGGGGATTGGGGTAGACCTAGTTGTCAAATCCTCGACTGCCCCATCGTCGAGACAGAGGCGAGCGGAGCCCATTCCTCGGGTTGGGGGAAGGAGAGGAGGGGGGAGGGGGAGAGATGGAGATCGATCTCATCGGTACTGACTAGCCGTACCAACGTGACCTTGCCGTCGTGCTCAATCAGGCGAGGAACTGGACGGCGGCGTTTGATAGGCAGCCCAAAACCAGGACCCAGAGTCCCATCCACTAAAGTTCATCTCATACTAATACCTTAATGACCCTAGTCTGCTCTAACCCTCGGGGTGTACAGTATGCGGCATCAACCTGGTCAATTAAGTCTCAAGGCCCTGTGTTACTACTTTGACCGTTGACGACGAACGGCGGGTACGCAATCCATTGCTCCGCCCAATGCGGTCGGGGTTGCGGACCGGAGGCGGAAAGGGGGGCGGGGGGCCAAGCGCGACTCGAGGCTATCGCGCCACAAGCCGATCGACTAGCCGAAAAGCCTGGTGCGTTCTCGGCCGCCCGAGGGTGAGGCTCCCCGGGCATGCGAGCCATATCTCTCTGCCGACGGAGCTCTGCTGGCTGCATCGCCTTAGCAGTGTCTGCTAAGGCCGAAGAAACAGATCCAAGTTTCATTTCTGCCACGTGCAGGTCCGGAGACGGACCGTGGGTATTCTCAGACTCGTCTTGAATAGATTAAAAAACGAGCGCTGGCCATAGCGCAGTTGGGTTCGTGAACCTCTTGACAGCCTTTTCCTGTTGCTCCGACAGAACGATCGTGTGGAGCGTCGCACGACATGCGCCTGCGCTAGGCAGACGACAATAGCCTACAATCAAACGCGGCGTCCAGTTGCGAGTTGCCCCTCGCTCCAAATGCCGAGGTGCAGGCTCGACTTTGCCGCTTTAGAGACACAGCGCCGCCTACTCGGTGGATGAGATAGGATAGCCAGACGAGCCGCAGGAAGGGGAAGGTGGAAACGGGGAGGATGCGGGGAGGGGGAAGGGGGCTTGTTGGGGTTTGGGGGGGGTTTTTTTTTTTTTTTTGTCACGGGTATCTAGACTCGAAGGAGCAGAACAGCGCAGTTCGACGAGGTCGACGAGGATGCAAAAGGCCCCAGGAACTACAATCACATTCTAGGAATAGTCGCCGCGCGACGCGACAGTGCCTAGTGCCGCTCGCCGGGTCCATTACGGATAGTCCCGGCCAGTCAGCCCTGCCAGCGGAGCTTGCTAATGAAGTAGCGGGGAGCGAGGGGAGCGAGGCACCCGAGCGTGCTACAAAGGTACTCTGTACAGCGCGCCAGCATCGGCGCTAACGGCGATGAGGAGAACCCATGGAAGCCTTCCTGTTCACCCCCCCCCCCCGGCAGTTAGTCTAAGTGTTCAATCAGGGGGGTTGTCAACCAAAAAAAAATTGAAGGCACTTTCCCCGTTCTAAACTGGGCCCACTGCCCATGTCATCAGGTTCGGTGCGACGTCGATGAGAGGAGGGTTCGGGGCCGGCGCCTCTTCATGGCTGCACTGCTTCCCACCCCCGGAAGGGAGGGGGGAGGCGAACACCTTGGCGACCGAAAACGGCTGACGAGCAGGCGACAGAATGACGCCGAACCGCATTGCTGCAACGTCCTCCATACTCGGAAGCGCACTTTCGGATCTTCGGAAAGACGCGCGACCATGTGGCAGCAGTGGACAAATGCGGCGATGTGGCATACGTTCAATGCAATGGAGCACCTCACCTGCAGAGAGCCGGTAGCCTCTAGCAACATGATACGGGAACCGAAGAAAAAAAAATAGAGTGAGCGTCGAACGCACACCCTTCTTGCATGCTCCTCCTCCTGCTCCCCATCCCCCCCCCTTCCTGCTCATCCTCCGCTATCCCCTCCAGCCTGCGGTGTTCACCCGCCCCCCTCCCACTTCACCACCGTGACTTCCCACTCTCTGCTTCGCGTGGTCATTGTCTGGGTCCCGGGTCGGGTCCCCAGGGATCACAACCTGGGTGGGCCGATTGCCAGAAGGCGGTCTTGTCGTCTCGTTTGATCTGCTTTTTAGCCAGAATCCGGCCAAGAATCGTCGTCTGCGCTTCCAGCCTCTGCGACTCGTCCGTTCCTGGGCTAGATCTGGCAAAATCGGTGTACGGCCCGGTTTTGTCGAGTGGCGTATATTCTTTTGAGTGTCTGGCAAAAGGCCCCCGGCCCTCTATTTCACCTCACCTGTTTCTGACCAGGGGTGTGGAGGAGGGAGAGAAGGGGGGGGGGGATGGAGGGGTCTTGCGTTATCGCAGGCCGGTGGGAGGGAACATTTTTCATTCGACCTGGCGGATGGGATCAGGACTTACAGGAGATTAAGGCGATGCGCATGCAGCATATGTTTGACTGCCTGTTGGCCAGCACAATGCACGGTGGATGCAGCCATCGGGGCAATTACGACAACGCGTGGAAGCACTCAGACGTCTGCAAGCTCTGTGCGTGCGTGTGCGTGCGTACACGCTTCAACACCCACGCGCAATCTCTCCATATCAGGTATCAATCGCGCCTTGCGCATCTCTGGTTCATCAAATTGTTATCCGGAAAATTTACCGGCGGTAGCTGATCAAAGAGTTCCAGTGGCAAAACGGAACTGTTGATGAAAGATGTCGTACCAGCTCGGCGTGGCCGGTGAGGCCTGAGACATGCGCTCCGATGGCGATCCTTTCCTGGGATCGTTCTTCCGGCTCCCGGCGACATGACGAGCGAGCTTGCTTTGAGCATATCCGAGACACCTTCTGGAAACCTACTCCTTTGGGCTCGGGGGTTGTCAAGTCAGCCCCCTTCGCAAGTGCCGGGACAGTCCGTCGAGCCCCCCCCCCCCCCTCCCCCCCCTTCGGCGGGCGTGTTACAACCCGCTTAATTCGCAAGCAAGCAACAAGCACTAGAGAGAAGAGTGCCCTATTCGAGCACGTGTGCTACAGGATTTCCAGGATTCACGCCACGATGCTAGCTATGTCGCTTCCCCTTTGAGCAATGGAGACACTAGCCTCCTCCCATTCCCCCAAAATCAGCGCAGCCCAACCCAGAGCAGCCCCACGTGCGATCAAATGCTGCTTCCTAGGTGTCCAGGTCTTCAGGTTTCCAGATCTCCAGGTCTCCAGGTCTCGCAGGCGTTGCCCCAATTGTTGGCGCCAATGGTGCAGACTGCAGTCGCCTGGGGCTAGTGACTGACCCCCACGGGCTTAGCAGACCTCCTAGGCCTGCAATCGAACAATCAAGGGCTTCCAACCTCTGGTGCAGCAGTAGCTCCTCCTCGCTCCTGCCTATCGCATTTCTTCTCGCGGGCGCACGCAAGCATCAGGGGCTAGCCGAAATCCAATAACTCGAGCAGCCATTCCCCCCTCCCCCTCGAGCGGTGAAATGAGGAATCAAACCACCCTAGCCGGCCTAGCAGGGCCAGCGGCTATGATAGACACAAAAGAAAGAAAGGACATCATGGTGACTTCAGCAGCGCCACATAAAATGGCCTTCGCCCCAACCAATGGCGACAAACTGAGACACGCCCTTACAGTGACCCTAGCTAGACGTCCCTCCATGATCCATGATCCATTCAGATTGTCCTCCATTGGGCGTGATGACCAGTACGGTCCAAAGACACACCCCCATCCCTTCCTTCGGCGCATTCCTCGCGCTCCTCTCTCTTGCGCTGGAGCCCGGCCTGCCAAGGCCGGCTGTTGCCTCTTGAGAGGACATTTGGATGGCGTCGAGTCTAATCTCGGGCTTCCAGCTCGCTGACCTGAGTGTATTGTCCAGAGGCATGATGCTAATCTGCCTTAGCCCCCATGCCCTGTGTTCCCACGTCCCCCGAAATGACAGACATGCCGGATCGACTCGGGCGGAAGCCGACGTACTGGGTGCACGATGGGTGCACAGTGGGTGCATTGTTGGCCTGCTACTGGCCCCGGGAGAAACCACATCTTCATGTGGCCAGCCATCGTGATACTTAGCTGCGTGACGCGACCTAGGGCCGCTCTCGACCTGCAGTCTTGCCCAACCGCAGGGACCAAGCCCTCTCGGACATTTTCGCCCGCTCGATGGGGAGGAGACCTTCTGGACATTGCTTTTGGGATCGTGACCGCGGGTCCGGTTGAAGACCACCTGCAGAGCTGCAGGTCTGGAATTCACGCTCATCTCCTCACCGCAATGTGAGGCGACTGAAAAACATTGGCCCATCCCATCGCGCCTACTCCGTCACCATGACCGTTCAAATGCGTCAACGACGTCTCATATCCCCCATGTCTGGCGACTCTGGCCTACCTTGCTGCCCTAGCGCGCCCTAGTGACCACGGACGCCGAGCTGAGGACGGGGATGGCCCATCGTCGAGGTGCGGGCGCCAGCTGCGCTTGTGCTGCACGGTAAATCCCCTAGAAGACCCGCGCGCCCGGCGTGGCGTTCCCCAGTGAAGAAGGATCGGCAGCCCCCTTTCCCCGACTGAGTAGGTTGACTCTTGTATTCACGGTGTCGGTGAGAGTGCTTGGGCATCGACGAGCAGCGTCGTTAAACGCGCCTGCCTGGGGGCTGGGCTCTCGCCAACACATTCTCGTTCTGGCTAGTTCAAGGGGGTGGTGACAAGTCACTGTGCACAGAGTCATCAGAAAAGACCCGCGCCGAGATAGGTTCCTCACAAACCAGGTGATCCATCGACAAAAAAAGTTGTTGACATCCTCCAGGGAGGTGCTTCCTCGCTCACCGCCGAAAAGCCGGGGCCACGCCGCTTTGGATCTCTCTAGGACGTCTCTCCCATCCGTGCCCGTTGGTAAGATCTGTCTGTGGCTGCAGGGAGCAGCGAAATCTCGGTCCACTCCCCTCGCCTGCCGTGCGGCGGAGGCGCGGGACGGTGGAAAGACCCGAAAGGAAGACAATTGCCAGTTCGCTCACATGAGGGGGGGTGGTAGAAGAGACGCGGCCCTTTGGCGAAGCCTTCTTGTCTATGCTTGCGGCGCAGCCCAAGAATGGACGGAGGGTGCAGTGTCTACGCCGCAGCTGCAGGTCAGGGGATGGATGATGCGCATGCGGCCTTTGCAGCTCGCTTCTGCTTCGGCTCTTCGCCGCCCGGCGGCGCTGAGGCATTATAGCATCCACCGACCGACAGTGGAAGGCTAGCTTCCCCTCGGAAGTTGCTGGGCGGTCGAAGGGCTTGGAAAGGGCTTTCATCACCTACCGAGAACATCGATGATCAGCATCGGGAGCAGATCATACGCGTTGGCCCCCTATCAAATTCGAGAGCTGGGGCGGTGAGGCTTCTTTTCCCAGCGCGCAGCACAAGCCACCTCCCCCATCCCCCACGGATGGATGGTCTGATACTTGACACCACCTCTAGCGCAAGCCATCAAGCCCTTGGCGGTCCTCTTGACACCCTTTGCGCCAACATCGGCGCTGGCCCCAATGAGGCGTTTTCGCTGTCGTTGAGGGGATAGGCTTAAACGCCAGCTGAGACTCGCACTCAGGCACGTGGGGAAGCGGTCAAAGACCGCGGCTACACCTAACGAGCCCAGAACGGGGGATGGGAGCCGACGTGACTTGGCAGCTCGCGTTTCGGGTGGTTGTTCTCACATCCACTAGATGCCCTCGTGAGCTGTGGAGGAAAGGAGGTGGGATCTCAGGCAGGAGATAGGAGATGGCGATGCCTAGGTTAGGATGGTGCCCCATTTGTGGGGGTCCCCGATTACTCGGCGATATCTTTATTTACGTAACCTCCCTGTCGCCCCTTAGGCCCAGGGGGCGCGTGAGGTACAAGATAGCGAGGCAATTCCCTTGCTGCACGAGATGGCAATCGAGGTTTAGATAAACTCAGGCTGCTTACCGGTAGTCACGCAACTGGCGGCGCGCCACTCTGGTCTAAACGACAGTCTGATAAGTGATAGATCTGGGCTCGCTGCGCGAGCAAGTTGAATATACCCTCCTTCCCTCCGAAGCCTTGGCCTGTCTAGTCGCCGAGCCACAACCCCCCATCCCGCGCACCAGCTTAACAACCTGCCATCAATGGCATAGCCATGGAGTATCATCCTATTTGCCGTAACGCCCCGTCAAGCCACTTTTTGTCACGGCTCGCCGGCCCTCCTGGGCCAGCCTCCCAAACGCTCCAGGCGCGGCCCTCAATACTTCGCCGGAGCCGGAGAATATATGATGAAGAAACACAAGGAAATCGCCGGAGGGCGAGCAGTGAAGGTAGTACAAGTTAGGAAATATAAACGATAGTTGATGGCCTAGGCGGCGCAAGACACCGCTGACGATTGGGGACGCAGTGAGATATTGACGAGGCCAGATTGATATGCCCCTGATGGCGCTTCTTGAAGGCCGCGATGTTGCTCTTTCTGAACGAATGTCTTGTGTAGAAACGACACGAACGCATCGACGTCTCGCGATGTGCTCATAGCACCCAAGCTTGCCCTGACAACACTAGTCGATGGTGGATTGATTAGTCTGGATACGTCTCCGCGTCACTTCGGACACAAAACAATGAGGCTCACCCAGTCGGTAGCTGGTTTATCAGGCTCAGTCCATCCGAGCCGCAGTGATGACCAGCGGATTTCGCCCTGTCGAGCTCCCATGGTTCATACCCTAATGCAGTAAACAACCCTCCCGGGCAGCATATCCCTAGGCCATGCAAGGTCAGCTCTAATCCATACTTGAGACCATATCCGAGGGGAGGAAGAGAATTCGGGTCTCACCTCCGGAGCGGACATAGATGCCTTGCTCGTTCGCCATCTTCTCAACATCTGAGTACGCAACATGTGTCCCATCTGGTCGAAGCATGTTGAATGCGATCGTTGCACCCTGCCGCCTCGAATCGCCAAACGCATCCCTGTCGTCATTGTATATCCTGCAAGCCGCCTGCCCGTTACCGTGCTTCAGTCTGCTGATCTCAAGGTATAGCCGTCTCGATAGGTGGCTGGTATGACGCGACACATTGTCCATCGAGCCGTACAGCCTCTTGTGCACGTCAATGGCTTCGCCCAGGGCCAGGATACTGTGGAATGGCAGTGTGCCGTCCTCGACGCCGTCATGGATGCTATACTTGCTTCCATGGGCCGCTGAGCCTCCCGCCTCGTCAATCTTGGTCTCAAGTCCCTTGGACTTGTGCCAGATAGCCCCGATGGCGCTGACCATGGTGACAGTGCCACCTCCAAAGTACTTTCGCAGAGCAAGGATGTGACCCGAGTCCTTCCGGACGACTAGGCCGCCGAGATCGGGGAAACCGAAAACCTTATAGAAGGAGACGGCAGTGAAGTCGGGTGCAGCATCCGGGTCCGCAAAGACGAGCTCCATGGGACTCGTCATGGCCAGTGCTGCTGCATCGAATAGGCTGTATGTGTTTTGCATATGACGCGAGTTACGGAGCCGATGGGACCACGACAATGGGAGCCGTCGTCCGTTGAGATTAGACTGACCCGGGTAGGCGAAGAGGCCTAGCCCAGACGGCCGGTGTATCCCAAGACGAGCCTCGTGCGGGTTATCAAGCCACACATCAACGTCCCTGTCACTTTCAAAGCACTTATGGTTGCCATATGTGAGCTCTCGGACGCCCACCAGACTCGTGTGACAGTCCCGGTGGTAGCCGTACCAGAAGCTACGTGATCTCGTCTTCTCTGCGAGGTCACGGAAGCAGTCGGCTACGAGTTTGACGGCGGCAGTGGCATTGGCGACGAATACTAGGTCGAAGTGCTCAGGATCAGCACCGAGGAATTGCAGCGTCTTCGCCCTAACCTCATCGACCATCTCCCCGGACACCCGAGCCGGCTCATTGGCCGAATGCGGGTTGCCGAGGAGAGACGTCCTCATCCTCTCGGCGAAGCCATTGACAGTCGATTTGGCGTAAATTGTTGCGCCGCTGTGGTCTAGATATATGCCTGGTATCCGGTTAGCCTTGCAGCTACCCATGGAAAGGAGAGAGGTTCGCAGCAACCATTGTTCATATGTGGGTATTCCTCTTCCCTGATGACCTCGACAGGCCTGCTGTACGGCGGCATGGAGAAAGATCCATCTCTATCCAAGGCTGTTGTGGGATCTAGAATTAGCCAGTGGGGCCTGTGGACTGAAACCCGGATGCAAAGGTGAACCTCACAGGCAAAACATCGCCGTCTATCGTGCGGCACCCCATTAGGCAAGTCACCGAGCCTCGCTAACCCGGGTGTCCCGAGTTGCCGCCAAGGGCTCGAGAAACGGGGGAGTGCTCTGAGTCGATACATATCTTGCACAGCGGCAAGGGTGAAATCGGGTTCGAGTCCGAGATGGAAGAAGTCTGGGGTGGATGAAGCGAGGCAAGCTGTTTAAGAGGTGACCAGGGCTGTCCTCCCGGCCCACATCGTGGGCTCTGACTTGCCGCTGGTCTGATTTCCCTCGATAAATGCGGTTGAATAGCCGAGCGGGAGAGGACGCTACCGTTCACCAACACCTACACACCGCGAGTCTGCTCTCATGCAGGAAACGATAAACAGGCGGGGGACGGCGAATTAGGAGTTGAACTAACAGGTACGCAGAAAGTAACCCTGCTCGAAGCGGCAGCCACTAGCGATAGCCAGCTATTGATGAGTCCGCATCCCAAAGAGGCTTTCTCACCGTAGCCCACGCCCGCTGGGGAAGTACGGAGGACGCTACTGGCCACCATCTACATGGGAGCCGAGAGCGGGGGAGGATGAGGGAGGCAGCTCGGGCAGATGTCGACGCGTCGTTGCCCGAGAGGGCTGCCGCCATACAGTGTCACATGCATTAGCCAGCTGGGTAGTATCCTGACGTATGTGGAGGCCGAGATTCTGTTCCAGATGCCCTTCCAGGTGAGGCGGTTTACCCTAATCCTTGACTTATAGCTTGGCAAGTACGGCTATCTTTCCCCGGATGGAGAATTCGGGAGCTGGATGACGGTCCCGTCTGAGTCAGATCCTTAGTGGAAATATCGACACCACCAGAACTCAGACAACCAGAACGATTTAGTCTGTAAAAGGACAAGAAGGACAAGAAGACAAACTGGGACTGGGACTGGGACGGTAGAGCAGCCGGGTGGCCGGGTGGCCGGTACAATGGGCACATGGGCGACGGAGAGCGAGCCCGGCGCGCAGAAGCAGGGTCTTCTCGCTTCAAACCGCCTTCACCAGGCTAGACACCGGGTATGCAGGTGGGTGGCATGAATGGACCGGCAATCTCAACCCGCAGGCGTGTAGAACAGCAGCCCCAACGCCTATAACTCGATAGAGCGTGCCGTTGGTCTGTTTTTGGCCAGCAAATGTTTCTCAGGCCAGATATCATGTGCCAATCCGCCTTCACTTGTCTCGGCTGTCGCTCATGGCTCCGGTAACATTGGGCTTATTCCGTGATACCACCCTCCTCGTAGCCCTCAGCTCAAGGTCGAGAAGAGGGGGTGGGCGGTCAAGTCCCGCCTCTGCAAGATCGTCTGCACTTGCCAAGACAAGACAGAAAAGATGGGCATGCAGTAACCCGAGTGCAATGCGTGTTGAAGAGCAAGATAGCGGGCGCGAGAGAGAGAATGAGGGCTAGAAGTTGCCATGCAGCATGTCGGTCTGACTAGTTCAGCATATGACAGGGCGATTATGCAGCAATAGGCTTGCGAGGGCTGGCTGGACCCTGCCGTGATAGGTTGGCCGAACGCAGGCTGGCACAGACAACTGCAGGCGAAGACTGACCCGTTGTTCCAAACTAAGGCAGTTGGCCTGCCTGTCAACCCAGATGTAGCTTCCAGGTCGCCTTAGCGCAGGAAATGTCTCACCACTAGGCACAAGACTACCGCCTCTTGCGCCTTTCGGGTGCGGGAGATTGGACGCATCCGCAAGAGGCTCATATAGCGGTGTCCGGTGCATACGACAGGAAGCGTGACGGCAAACAGGAAGGTGGAGAGCAGGTACAAAGAAACCAGCTGCGTCCAGGACGCCACGAGTTGGTAGAGAGCTGACGGATAGTGCGTACTCGATACAGCCACTCTCGGCGAGGGGGGTGCCCGGCTGTACGGATGGTCAGACGGTCAGTGGTAGCCCTGGCGGACTGTGCTAGGTGGGCCTGTTATTTCGCTCCCCGTTGAGTTGCCAGCCTCTCTCAGCCAGTATCGGCATGCAGCGGCGGCTGTTCAAGAGGCGCGCGGCACTCCCCGTGCCACTCGGCGGCCGTTCTCTGCCATGCTTCGGCCCTTCCGGAGCTAGTTCCGCGGCAACGCAGCTGCCCGCCATGTTGTACGGACAGGTCTCATGGGTTTCTCGAAAGCTGGTGTTCGAGAAGGTGCGGTACCTGCGAAGGATCAGGCTCAGGTCAACATCACGACCTCGCGAGAGAGACATTCAGGACCGGTAGGCGGCGATCATGCGGGACCCGCCTTTCACTTCTGGCGGGCAAGCTACTGCCTCTAGGCAGCCTATTTCCTCTCTTGGGAGGTGTGTGAAATGGCGCTGGTACATATGTGGCTGCGCATGCGCGTCGACTGGTACCATACGTTCAGGAGGAGGGCCAGGATGAATCCGAGACGAGGATTCCCGGTATGAAACGCGCGATAGGGAAGTGGGCGTGGTGCCCCGAGGGACTTCCCCAACCCGGCAGCACGTCGAGAGCGTCCAGCCCCTCCCTTGCCCGCCGGCTCAAGTCAATCCCGGGAGCGATCTGCGCAAATTGTCGAGCAATTCTCGGCTGTCGCGCTTGGCTGGCCACCCTCGTATCCGTGAAGGCGGCCGGCCGGGAGAGACGCGTGGCAAGCCAATCGCCCGACGGCAGAAATAGGAAAGAGGGCACCACCGGGCGGAGGCAGCACCTACCAAGGCAGCGAGCTTTTTGTTTGACTTGTCCCGGAAGTTATCCTTGCGCCGCTCGCTACGGCATGGACCCTAACCAACCCAGCTCCTCCAAACTATCTCCACTTAGATCTCTACCGAGATCTAGTTGGCTCCAACGATCGCCCCAGGGAGGCTATTTGGTGGGCCTCTCCGCGAAGAATGCCCTGTCGAGAAACTGGCGCACGGAGTGCCCAGTTCGCCCTAACTGCAGTGGACTGCTGCCCGAACAGCAAGCTTGGCTCTCCCGCGTGCCCATATCGCCTCGGCAACTCGATGGACAGACTCGTCGGCTTAGTGTCATGAAAAGTCGGCAATTCAAAGAGCCTAGATTAGCGGCGGCGACGTCCCTCGCAGGCTCAGGGGAGGGCCGTCACCAGTCACAAGCAAACTGAACCCCCCCAACATGCGAATCGAAAATAGTGTATTTGCATTAAAAAATAACAGAGTGGTATCAAGTTCCGTCCTCAGCAAAGACCAGTGCCATGTGCAGGTTCCCCTCCAGGGTCCATCACGAGGCCGGTCGGCTTATCATGTGCCTGCCCCCCAATCACGCCGCTGCTCCCTTCCGAGGGTCTGGTAAGATCGAGGCCAAGCTTTCCTGTCAGGCACTGCGCATGAAGCACGGATCCCAGGGATCCCCTGACACAGTTATGCCGAACGCCAACCAACGCGTACCCCTCCTCAGCCGTGTCCGCGGCAGGGCCAGCGAGACTGCCCAACAAATCTGAAGATCAACTGCGTTCGCGTTTTATCCATCGCCATGCGCGAGATTTCGGGAAGCCCCTGAATAATACCGGGTGTGTAAGCTGCACCTCTCCCATCAGACCGCGAACATGAGTGCTGCAGCAAACGCCAATGCGCCTGCGCCACTGCTGAGGAAGCTCATGCTCGCGGGCGCAGCGGCGGTCACAACTGTTTGAGAAGGTGGTGCCGTAGTTGACGAAGAAGGGACATTAAGCACCTTTCCAGTGGTCGTCGAGGTGCTTGTCGCCGTTGACGTCGCCTGGGCGCTAGAATTGCCCGCTCGAGTGGTGGTGGACGCATCCGAGGGGTAGCTAAAGGTGTCCTCGAGCTTGTAGAAGTTACCGCAAGTGATGCGAGTCTTGTTTGCAAAGTGCACGACAAAGCTGCGGTTTCCAAAGAAGGCACCGATTCCATCCACTGTCGAGGCGTACCACTCGATGTAGCTGGCCTCGAAAGGGTCTGAGTCGATCCTGCCGTGCTTGCCGGCCAAGTCGCCGACTTGGCACGTCTGAGATAGGTTGCGGCTGCATGGAATGTCCTCGCCGCGAATGTAGGGGTCCAGGTGCGCCAAAGTCTTGGTGCAGTTGCCATCCTCGGGGACCGGGTCGACATGAATGTGGTAGGCTATCCGAATCATCAGTGCTCAGGCTCTTCGGTACAGTAGGGGGGACACAGAACACGTACGGAACGGACCGCCCTCTTTGGGAAGATTGCTGAACCTGACCTTCACCCTGACACCAATGCCATTCGGTGAGGCGACTGCAGTGATCTCTCCTTTCACGTTGCCACCGTCTGGGAAGGCGTCCTTGTCGAACGCCTCGTCGGGGAGGACAGCCTTGTAGGCAACTCCGGGTGGGTTATTCTCTACAATAGTGGCATTTCCGAGCTCCTGAAGGCTCAATTAGCAAACGAAGTATATCTGAGCAACGGATAAAGGGCGCCGTACGCCGGTGACAGGTCCGCCATACTCAATTGCAGCAACGCCGCTGGCGGCGAGCATGCATAGAAGCGAGGCAGCAGCTTGGGATGCGCGCATCTTGGAGGCTTTCGTCTTAGAAGATTGGTAGGAGAGAGGGACGGCTGGAAGAAATTTAGGGGAATTGGTTCCAGATCGAAGGAATTTGGAAGGGTAGTGAGTCTCCGTTTGATGAGATGGTCGTGCGAACAGAGATGGAGGTCGGGACGGTAGCTCCTTCTCAGGCTGAGCTTCTTCTCCAGCTGCAGGTTTCGAGAAATGTATTACTGGAAAGCGCCGAACGGGAGTTCCCAGCTCCCTGTAAATTTATCTTTGTCTTCTTGACAAGAGACGTGGCGTGGAAGAGGCGAGAGGTCCCGGGTGGGTTCGGTCCAAGTGACGAGAGTAAGAAGAAATATAACAAAGAGACAAAGAGGTCGCGAGTGACCCACTTGGCAGTGCTTGACGCGATATAGAAACTCTACTTCCTCTGTCCACTAGGTGAGATAATGACGAGGAGCGGACTGTCCACGCAGGAATGACGGTGCCTTGCAGCGAGTCCTGTCGCGGGGTGTGGTGGTTCTTTAAATGAACATGTATGACGAGACGGGAGAATCTGATATACAGCCCCGACAGCCCCAGCATCCGCAATCAAGGGGAACCCCTCGCGCAATATCTCGCCAGACGAGTTCGAACGGGCACCCTGGGTATCTCGGCATCTCATCTCTCCATGCTGCAACCTGCTAGGCCGTGCCCTTTTTGGGGAGCCGGGGCTCGCACCTCCTGCGTACCTTTCCTCACCGTCCGTCTGGCGCCCGTACGGGCCGGAACGAATGGGACCGCAAGACGCCCAGAGAGATACTTGGCCGGGCGTAAGCCGCACCAAGACCATGGTCCCCCTTCCCCCTGCTACGGCGAAGAGAAAAGACCGGGGGTACTAGACGCCCTGCGTAGGTAGGTACGAGGAGAGACCCAGGGGGTAGCCTCTAGCGTTACCATGGAGTGTCCAACCGTTGGGTCAGCGGGCTCGATTCTACGAAGACCTCTAAGCGCGGACCACGATCCATCCCCCCCCCACTCCCATGCTCCCCTGCTTTCTCACCCCCCCCTGCCCTACGATCTCTTCAAAGTGCGGGTGGGTTAGCGGTATGACCCACGGTAGCACCCACCCTCTTGGACTATCGGGTCTTCAAACGGAAGGAGGGGCTAGTTTCACCTGCACAGCCTCGTCTCCTCAGCTTTCCGGAGCATCTGAACAACACTAGCTCCTCGGGATGGCGCTCTTCCACCCATTGCACCATTCTACCACCGACGCTCCGCGACCAGCGATCGTGACTGCTTCCATCGCCAGCCAGATGGTCTCGCCCGATGCGGCCATTTACTATTTTTGCTAACATCTGGCCAGATGTTCACGACTCGTCATGCACAGAGGAGGCCGGGCGGATAAAGTTCAGCTCATATTAGCAGAGATTGCGCGTAGGGAACAATTAAGACTTGCGATGCGGGCATGACGAAATGATTGTCGATCAATGCGACATGGCTTCCCCCTGCCATATAGTATAGTACGGAAGGCTCCGGTAGATTCAACGCAGAACCGTCACAGTCACAGCTGCTCCCGCGTCCTGCCATGCACTCCCCGTCACGTTGCCTCCATACTCGAACCAACGGCCGACCTCGGTTCGGTGCATCTCTTTGGTGAGAAGCACGACGCCGCTGCAGTGCTGCACCTGAGCCGCATAAGGGGCCAGGCTGGGACCGCTGATCCCAAGGGTCCCTGCATCCCTTCTTGTGATGTGATGCCCGTGCGGTCCGATCGGTACTAAGTAATACGAGGAGAGGCAACTGTGACGATCGCAGGAGCAACTTGTGCGACTTAGTGCTCATAGGCAGAGCCAACCAGGAGCCGAATGCAAGCGATATCACCAAGACTCGCGAGAGTCAGCTGGAGGTACTGCATGAGCGGATGAGGGCCATCACGGCGTGGCTCGGACGAGCGCCTAGCTGTTCCAACCCCAGCCGTCGCCGCCCTGTGCCCATCGCCTTTTGCGGCCCGGCCGCCGATAATCCGAAGACCTCGTATCGTCCAACGCCGATGCTCTATCTTGCAGATTTCAAAACTCGGGGGGCTTTGACATCATCATCAGGAGGCACCAAGCTTTCAGGTTCCAGACAGCTGGCTTCGGGGCACCGGCCGTCGAAAGGCCATGGCCAGAGCTCCGTGCCCCCCCCCCCGCTGCAACGTCGGACGCTGGGCCTGCTGGGATCCCCTGCGGCGATCTCGGCCAGGGGTGCCGCCCACCAGCGCTAGCGTCGTTCCTCCTGTCCCGGTGAGCTTGTTTCGTTTCGGCGCAGTCACAACGAGCGCTTGTATCTTCGAACCACCGAACAGACGGCCAGAGAAAAATGAGGACTGGCTGGGAAATGTTTCTTCGGACTCACCACCCCCGGCAGGTGTTGCGCAACCCGACACGAAAAGAAGCAAGGTGCCGAGAGCGTTGTACCGTTTGGCAGGAATCAGGATGGTCAGTTGGCAAGGCTCTACCAATTTTACGTGATTGCCCACAGCCGTGGCGGCTAAAGCTAGGCAGCCTGCCACCTAAATCGCTTGTTCATCCATCCAGAGTGACACTAGACGAGGCCTTTGTGCAGCCCTGCCGAGGAAGCAGCACCTTTTGCTCGGTTCGTCAAAATGGCCTTGGCCTCGGGCACGGACTTTAGCGAGGTCGGTTCGCCGCCTTGGTCGACCGTGATACAATTGGCAGCGACCCGGGTTCCTCGGAGGCAGTTGGAGCCGTCGTGGCATGGTGCTCAGATAGGTTGGCAATGTCTGGGGTTGGCGCTGGCCCAGACTACCTTGCTTTCTAGCCCTACCGCTCCGAGCTGCGCTTGTACATACTCACCCCCCCTCCCCCCCGGCTCCCCTCACGTTTCAAAACGCAGGCTAGCTCCCGTCAGCGCCTGCGGACTCTTCTCCATTCTTGCTGTCTGGCTGACGGATGGATGCTCACCGAGCACATATCTCGTAGCTGGAAGCACCCCATACCCAGGACCACGGGTGCCAAGACTAGAGACAGGTCTTGGCGCTTGGCATCTGATGGCTAACTTCGCCGGCAAACACCTCTGCTGATATGCGTCGGCCTACCGATATGCAACAACATCACTAACATACATCATCACGACCCAAATGAGATGTTTCATGCCCTAAAGAGGGTTGGGGCTCACTTCATGTACTCGAAGGCCACTTCTCTGCGCCCACTGGCGCTGGATAGACGTCCGACAAAGTCGATCCAGTAGAGACACCAGGGAGACGCGAGTTTGAGGAGAAATGCATAACTTGCGCACCGAGGCTGTGTCAAAGTCTTTGGGGAGGATACCTAGGTCATCTTGTAGCGCAGCTTCTCCCCGGGTCCGGCCGGTCCTTTACGCTCCGTTCCTCTGCATCCCTGTGTCAGGTAGCTACCTAACCCCGAGCCACTCATCCGCCTTGATATGATCGGCGCGTCGTCATCCCTGCCACACCTTTGCATCCCCCAGGCCCGGGAATCCAGTCTCAACAAAATCGTCTGGCAGGGTAAGAGTCAGCTACGGCGGACTAGCATGGGGAGAAGCCAAGTCCGGAAAGATATTGGGCAGACCCCGAATAAGTCCCTTTCGAAATACGCACATGGTCTATCCTAGGCTGGGCCCGGTCTAAAACATGTGCTGATATGCTTGGTTCCTCTTGAGCTCAAATTGGTAGCAGACAGCAGGTATACACAGCCTGAACTTTGGGGGTCATGGACGCATGTTCTCCTTGCCATACCTAAGACCGGCAAGGAGCTTGGCGCCCTTGTCTTCGATGTAGCACAATACTCCCTTTGTGTCCGTACCGAGCGGCCACGCCAAACACGGAAGCACCGGTGTTTAGTTTGGATACCAGTAATACCCGCGCATTTTGGCATTGTTTGCTCCGCCTCAGCTGTCTCGCGCATCTCAAAGATGCCCAAGCTCGGGATCAAGCGACGGATGTTATCCGGGGGCCGCGTGTCGACATCTTGTGCAAGGTCCCTCGACCCTGCCAGTCGCACCAAATTGTAGTATTGAAACGATAACTGGCACTAGGTACCTACCTTAGGTACCTAGGGTACCCTGTACCTAATCGACGTTTCCCTCAACCCTCGCCAATCCCTCTTAGCTGAAACAACTTTCCTGTCCGGCACCTAGCCCTTCGGCACCTAGCCGGACAAGCGTACAAGCATGGAAATTGATGCTGTCCTGCCATCACTCCAAGCATCTGCCAAGAGAAAACGTCCTCCGCTTGTAAGCTACAGACCCCGGGTGTAAGAAGGTTCAACCTTTAGCACATAGTTTTCCAAAGGTCTAACGGTAGGCGGATGTGGATCCTGGGTTTCCTAGTGATGATGGTTTAGGCAGCCGAGGCAACTAAGGAAGTTGCGGCCTGAAATTTCAGGCGCAACACTTTCGCGCTCGGCGTTCTCCACATTCAACATCATCATCTGCAGAGCTGAGCTTCGTCGTCATCCGCCGCATTGAATCGTGACATCCGGCGACGCGATCTGTGGCCGCTGGGAAAGAACCACCTCGCAAAAGCTCGAGCAACAACCGAGCCTCCAATTGAGAAAAACCATATCCTCGCGCCGTTTCTCCTTTAACCGTCACCATGAAGCCTCTCGTTAGCCCCATGCAAGCTTGGTCTTGGTATGGTTTCCCATCACCACTTCTTGCATCAGCTACCCGGAGCTATCGCTGACATCCACAGCGTCGTCATCTCGGCATTTGCGATACTCATCCTTGGTGTTCTCGCCCTCCTCTTTAGGAGCAACCACCCCGAGCTGGTCGGCAGCGACGAGGACCCTTCCGACGGCCCCGAGGTCGCCGGAACAATCTTCATAGCCGTGCTGATCTACGCCGTACGCGCCCTCGGCCCCCCCTTCCCCGCCTGCCATAGTTTTGTGTCCATATTTGATGGGCTAACACTCGTTTCTGTCTAGGGGTTCTTTGTTTTCTGCGGAATCCAGGGCCTGCTGCATCTTCGACAGAGCCGACGTGGCCAGATCCACCTTTGAGCAGCCTCCACGAGCGATAGACATGCGGTTCTCGGCGTTTAGGATTCATCATTCCCAGAGTTCGTCAGTGCTACATCCGGCATTTCTGAACCCGTCGTCCTGACTGGGGGAGGGGGTTCTTGTACTATATGATTGCGGAGGAGAAGGCAAGATGGGCAGGGGAGCAACAGGGCGACCTGGCTCTAAGACGAAGCGAGATCACTTGTACCCGCGGGCGACTTGCTGTCACCGACCCCATGGCCAAAGGAGACTGCGAGCTTGCGGACCACGGAGTCCATGGCTGTATTGCATAGCCTGTGTGTCGCACATCATGGTCCTGGTTTAGGCTGGCTGTACCTAGCCGTTGGACTGTCGCCCTCCCCGGCCAAATTCATGAGACCCATTGACGTGGTTTCAATTGACATGATAAGCTCTGCTTCTCCAATGACTCCCGAGAGCTAAGACACCACGTGATCGTTTCTAGTGCCATACACCTCTGATGGGATATTGGCAGGTGACCAGACACTAGGTACAGAAACCGCCGCAGTCTTTCAGCATCTCGGCGCAGCTTCTGATGCGTCATGACAATTTCAATAGCGCCGTTTCTGGTTCATTGCCAAGAATTGACGACTGAGCAAGGTGCCAGCTAGAACGCGTCCACGCCTTGTCACTTCCCAGTCTCGAATGAGGGGCAAAACGCCATCTATCGCCAGGATACTGCCATTACCTAAGTGCCATGCCTCAGCTGGATCTTTAGGCAGCATAGCCAATTTCCATCTCCATGTTCACACTTCGTCTTAATACTGTCTAGTTCAGGTTCAGCACCCACTCATTGATATATGGAAATATTTATAGAGTGGGGTGCACTAGAATCAGATTCGTATGAACATCTTTTACGTACAGCGAAAAGTACTAGGCCAAGTGATGGGCCTTAACAGAGCCAAAATTGAGGGACAAAGCCGGTTGGGGTACCGGCACCGTAAGCCACGCCAATCCGGGGGTGCATCTACATCGTCCTCTTCCTTGGAGTTTGGAAGCATCAAAGTGATAGAAAATAGCGAACAACTTCGAAGATGTACTGTAGAGTTCAAGTTGAGCGTCCGCTCGAGGATATATAGAAGTATTTTGTAGTAGGGTGCGGTGGGCTATAGATGGTTAACCTTCGGATTCCAACAAAGTTCGTTCTACCTCCATCTCGGCTCGAAAACAGTCGCACTCAACCCGACAGACAATATCAAAACTGTCAAACTCTATCACATCAGATTCTTCACAGGTCAAAGCTTGAATACATAAATACTCGAGCCAATCCTCCTTTTCCATAATGCTGCTCCTTCACACGACTCCCACACCTCTACTTCCACCATACTAGCTGCTACACCTATACACCCAATACCCAAGATGTTGAACGATGAGAGAATATGGTTATTACGGCCAATAACTAGTAACAGCAAACTTACTTGGCAGACATTTGGGAAGAGATTGAGGACTGTAACTCTTCTTCACCAGATAAACCGGCGAAGGCAATGAAAAAAGCATGTCTTGATCTTCGCAAATGCGACATGGTGAACAAAAATTGTGCCGCGGCCTTACCGTGCCATGTCAGAACTCTGAGGTGTTAGCCTAGGGGGTCTCAAAGTTCGACATCCATGGCCGGCTTCTTGATCTGGGTCTCATGAACGGCCGGTGCTGGGGTTCCCAAGGGATCCAAGTACAAGATGCGTGAAGAAAGAAGACCTTCAGAAGAACGATAGATGCTGTCTATCTATACTTGGCATGCCTGGTCAATGCAAACCAGCAAACTTTTCAACGCTGGCAAATTTCCTACAGACAACTAGAAGGAAAGAAGGCAGATGACAATTCACGTTACGGGCTCTAGGAAGCAACGTTATACTGGTGGCAGTTTTTGACGGTGGGCTAGGAAAGAGGAGGGTAAGGAGCTGCCGAAGCACGAAATCTGTGGCAGGACGGCTACAGTAGGAGATAAGACGGGGTAAGGCGACGACAATGTTCGTGGATATCAAGACGGAGCGGGCAGCAAGAAGATGTAGGGCCGGCAATGAGAGGTCTGGCCCAGGAGGCTGGGTTTAATGTCCTTGCAAGCGCGGGTGGTTCAGGGCTAGAAAGCTCTTACGGCCAGGCAAGGACTTTCTTTGAAAGGCGAGGAAAGGGGCAAGGAAATAGGGAGCAGAGGGGAAAACGCCCAGCATTTGAACTCGCAATACACAGCACAGTCCCCCAACCACAACAACCTTGCTTATTCTTCATATCGACATATAGTATCAATCCCGCTCATTCCCAGGGCAAAAACAGCTGCTGGGAGGTAGGTAACAACCACCTACAATTTGGAGGATGCGCAGGAGTCTGTCCTGTACCTACCCCAAGCGCGCTAGCGGGCCACGTATTGTGAAATTGTTAAGGGTGTAATTAAGAGCAGCCATTAACGACAAAGTCGTACACCATGCTTAAGCCCACTATGCCCCGTCCTCGACAAAATTTTACATATCCGTGCGGACGCTCAACCTGAACTCTACAGTAAATTTGGGAGGGCTCACAGAAGCACAAGAGTCGGCTTCAATGCCGCTTCCAAGACCCCTGACTTTTCTCCAGGCAAACATTGGCGTCTATACTACAGGTGGTCTAGCTCCCAAGCCACAATACTCCACTAAGACGGACAACCATCACAAAGCAACATCCCACATTGCAAATGTTCAGCTGGCGGGTCTTGCTGCCTTCAGCTCGCAGATCCGCTCTTTGGCGAGAAGAGGTCTATAAAATAGCGTCGAGTCTATCTCAGGGACGGCAATCGCTGGTGCCCTGTCCTACAACTTAGTTCATCCCCATCATCACTTGCTCGGTCGTGATCACGCTGAACCCCTCCCTTGCCCTCAACCCACCGTCTCATTTCTTTCCACCTCTCAGCATCGATCCTCTTCTACTCTCTCTCTCTCTCTTATAGGAAGATGCCGTCTACTGCGCTCCCTAGCCTAGCTGCCCCCCTTGCGGAACTAGATAGTTACATCTCGCGGCATCCAAAGACACCAATCTCTGAGCTCGTCGGGCCATACAGGAAGTACGAGGCAGGTCTCCGAGAGCTATTCGCTCAAGAACCGGGTCATGAGCTCCTCGCAGACCCCCTTGTGAATGTCTTGCCCCTTTTTCGCGATGGCGCCTCCAATATCAAAGTCCGAGCACGAGACCTCGCTGCCGAGCCGCAGGAGGAGCAGGACAGATATATCATGTCTCTGCCCTCGGAACAGCGCCGCCCCAACGGCTCTTCTGCGGTAGTTAGCTCCATGAAAGAATTTCAGCACAACTTTAGCGTGTTCTCGGAATCATCCCTTACTGAACTCAACTGGGACAACGTCGTAGCAGCAGGATCCTCGGTTGTCAACTGCTTGCTACCAGTGCCAGCCGAATACAACGCATCAAAGCGCAAACTTCGAGAATACTATCATGAGAAGTTCTCTCCAGCTTCTGATATTGATCTTTTTCTATACGGCCTCACCGAGGAAGAGGCTATTGAGAAGATCAAAGAAATCGAAAGGAGCGTCCGGGACGTCCTTCTAACAGAAACCACTACTGTTCGTACTAAGCATGCGGTTACAATCTGTGAGTATAACGTACCTCGAGTCTCCGCCTCTATATGGGGGTGTTAACGGTTCTCGGCAGGTAGCAAGTATCCAACCCGTCACATTCAGGTAGGTGACAGAGTCTAACAGGCACCACCGTATGACATGTAAAGCGACAGTGCTGATGGCCACGCGTAGATTGTCCTCCGTATCTACAAGTCTGTCTCCGAGATTCTCACAGGGTTCGATGTGGACTGCTCCTGTGCTGCCTATGATGGAAAGCAGGTTTATTGCACCCCCAGAGCCTTACAGTCATACATCACTCAGATTAACCACGTCGACCTGTCTCGGCGGAGTCCATCTTACGAGAATCGGCTTTCCAAGTACAGCCACAGGGGGTTCGAAGTCTACTTTTCAGACCTTGTGCGATCCCGTATTGATCCAACAATCTTTGAGCGAAGTTTCCAGCGGACCCTCGGCCTTGCGCGGCTTCTCGTCTTAGAGCGCCTTCCGACTGCACGAGCTCGAGACTCGTACCTTGACAAGCGTCGACAAGAAAGAGGCCGCCCTGAGATTGACCGCTACTCCCGGCGTAGCCGGTCCCTCCGGGGCAACATCAAGGAATCACACGAGGACGAAGTCGCGGAGTGGGTCAACGAAGACGAAGTATCGAACTACAACACTTTCACTATCCCTTATGGTGCTAAATTCGATGCCAAGAAGATCGAGAAGCTCTGCTACACCCGCGATCTGCTGCTAAATGCGGAATGGAACCAACGAGAGGATCGTCAAGTTTATCTCCACCGACATCCTGCTTTCTTCGGTGGCGTGGCAGATGTCGTGGAGGACTGCTGCGGCTGCTGCCCCGTCCCACACACTGAGGAAGAGCTCGAGATTGCCGAGGAGGAAGCAAAAACATATGTATCCGGCCGGATTAGTTTCATCAAAGATGATCCGGGAAGGCAGCAGATAGGGTCGTTCAACCCTCTCACCGACAATGACTGGACGGAGATGGCATACATCGGGAACACGGAGCGGCTATGCCAGGCAATCGTTGACGGTGATACCGAGCATGTTGAGCAATGGCTCGCCCAGGAGGGCGCCGATCCTAACACAAGGGACTATACCGGTCGCACCCCTCTGCACCTCGCTGCCATGAGCTCGACTCCTGATATCGTACGTCTTCTTGTACATGCCGGGGCTCGGCTGGTTGCCCGCATCGCTGATGGCCGGACTGCTTTGCATCTCGCAGCTGAGCGAGGCGATGTTGAAATTCTCAAGATCCTCATGGACAAGAGTATTTCGAACGAGGCCGAAGAGGAAGAGAAGAAAGACCAGCGACGCAAAGCAAAGGCCGCTGCGCGCACCAAGGCGTCGGCACTCGAGGATGAGGAGATCGAAGCTGACGAGGAATCGGATGGCGAGATTGTTGGCTACGAAGACTCCGATGAGGATTTCCAGAGTGTGGCGACAGGATCTTTTGTTAAGGTTAAGCAGAGAGCGAAAGGAAATCCACCGATGGACGCAGCGGCAGATGACGACAAGGACGAGCCGGACTTTTATGATGTCAACGTTCTTGCATGGGACAGCCCTTGCTCTGCCCTGCACTTTGCCATCATGTCAGGAAACGAAAAGGTTGTGAAGGTGCTTTGCGAAGAATATGCCGCCGACGTTCTACTCCCAATCAAGTGCAAGAGCAGAGATCGATGGGACTCGAGCACCTGGGCCCTGCTAACCCCTACCCTCACGCTATCTCTTCCCAGGGAGAAGGCCGAGTCAATGATCAAGACTCTCCTGAACCTCAATGTTAGCTCAGCCCAGGCCGATGCTGACGGGCTTACCGTCTTTCACCGCTTTGTCAACGCGAATATCGAATCTCTTGTCAAGATTCTTTGGGACATGGATCAGCGGGGCACCAATTCTGCGCTCAGCCATGTTGCCTTCCATGGCCTTCACCCATATTATTATGATGACGGCGGCGTTTCAACTGTCACCCCTCTTGGGCTGGCGGCCGCTAATGGAAACAAGAGTTTGGCGCTTCAGCTGATTGAGAGAGGGGGGCTGGCCCATATCGACTTCGACACATGGCTGAAGTCTGCGAAGCAGTCGATCATCCAAGACCGTTTGAAGACGTTCGAGGAGAACCAGAAATTGTTCAACCGCGTCACAGAGCAGCCCTTGGTGCTTGCTCTTCAATCTTCCAACCCCGAGATTGCCCTGGAGCTCCTGGAGCGAGGTGCCGATCCCAACACGCTCACCACCGCCACGCACAAGAAGTTGAATCAAAGCTGGCGCAGCTACTATCCAGGCCACAGCGTCCTTGACCTAGTCGAAGACCTACTCAAGAAACTTGAAGCCTATGAGGGCGAAGAGGGCGGCCATAGCATGCCATCCTTGTCACCTAACACAGCGGCCTTCCTCGGGCGATTCGCGCCCGGCACATGGCAACACTGGATGGTGTCCCATGACATTTCCAAGGCCAGGAACACTTACGAAAATTCGATGAAGCTGTATGAAGAACACCAAAAGCGAGTGGCTGCGATCCGGGGAGTTGAAGAGAAGAAGGCGCATATTAGAAATATGATCGAAACCTTGAAGCAGATCCAAAAGGTGTTGGCGAAAAAAGGGGCCAAGCGATTCTTGGAGCTTTATCCCGACCAGAAAAACGATGACAGCCGACGAGGCTACCGAGATTCAGGAGAGGCCAAGGCCTCTGGCACGTACACGTTTGACTTTGCTTTTCATTCTGTGACCGATGTTACCGAGGCTAGAAAGGCGGCATATATCGAACTGTAAGTGCCTTTATGTCTCCCTTAGAGAAAGAGTCCGGTATATTGACTGCTGCGATAGGTTCGAGGCGGCCTGGGACGGCAACCTGGATAAGATTAGGAAACTGACCCTTACGTCTTGGGATGACAAGGGACAGGAGGCCCCCTTGAAAATGGCCGTATATGACAGCAGTCGAAACAGTCCCTTCTCACTTGCCTTCTTCCGCGGTCACTACGAGGCCGCCAGGGCCATACTCGACATCGTCCAAGCGCAGTACTCCCCCAAAGGGAAAGAAAAGGCTCGTTACCGAGTTCAGAGTGGCAGCGGAGGCAGCGAGGATTGCTACAGTGACGATAATTCCGACGACGACAGTGACGCGCCTCAGATAGAACGCGAAGTCATCAACGACAGAGCCACTATCGACAATGTTGGCCAAGTCTCTATGAAAGTAAAGAGCCACACGCTGCCTCAGGAGTTCTTCAATTGGACCTGCCCCGAGCACCGTGCCGACGGCACGCTGGGGAAACTCAAGACTCCCCTAGCATTGGTGATTAAAAACAATGATCTCAAGGGCCTCAAAATGTTGTTGGACATAGGCGAGCACTTTGTTGCTCAGAAGATTGACCCGGATATTGATGCGGCCGGATTCTTCACTTTCCCCGATAACGACTTTCGCTTGGCAATTGCGCTCGGCCGGACTGAGCTTCTGGCCGAGACTATCCGGCGGACTGGGGCAGGTCTTCCTCTTGAAGAATTGGTGAAGGATAGCGGGGTTGAGATCAAGGAGAAGCCGAAATACTATCAAGGGCTGACAGTGTACGGGAAGAAGAGGCAAGCTCGTCCTATGCCATTTCGAAGCCACCGCTCGAGTCTGCTAACTGGACATTCACAGGAAGGATTGGGCTAATGCCGGTCGTGACCTTGTGGTGAAGAAGAATGCAGGAATTACCGACTCTCCATTGATCCTCGCTGCATTGGCTGGCTCTATCGACTCGGTCGAGTGGTTCCTGAGCGATGCACCGCGGAGGCATTACCTGGCCTTCGCCCAGTCTCAAGGGGCTAAGGGCGACGCCCGCTTGAAGCACCTGAGCCAGTCAGCTGGTGGATTCGAGAGAACCGTATCAAAGTGGCTCGATGATGGCAGTAAGACTCCATGGAATTTCCATTTAGAATACTTTGGAACTGTGACTAATATGGTTAAAGACGAGCTCGTTATGCACGCAGCAATTCTAGGCCACCCAACCCAGAAAGCAAACGAACTTGTCAGCTATCTCGTCGACGCATGTCCTGCTAGCCTGAAAGCCAAGTCCCAGGCTTCTGAGACTCCCTTGTACCTTGCAGTCTCGCTAGGTCGTCTCGACATTGTCAACGTGCTCCTCGCTGCGGGGGCCAACCAGACCGACAAAAATGGATCATGGAACAACCTTCTCCATGCTGCGTTGACTACACGCCCGCAGGCGGCCGATCTCAAGGCCATGTTCGAGTTGCTTGACAAGGATCTACTCTCGCACATGCTCAAGGAACGCAACAGTATGGTCCTCGGCGGGCATACGCCCATCTCTAGCTGGCTGAAGGAGGCTGCGGCGAGGGGGTATACCCCAGAGCAGATGCTCGAGGTGCTTCACCTGCTCCTCCACATTGATACCTCGGCTGCACAGGATGCCCTGTCGATGCTAGACAGCGCTGGTAACACAATTTTGCACACGCTTATCACGAGGGAAGCATCACCGGCCGCCATCTGTGCCTTGTTGGAGTTCTGCCCGCCCCTGCTTTTCCGCGAGAACGCGGTCGGCCGCACTCCGGTCGAAGTAGCACGCGATCGGTTCGTGCGGAGCATAGTCGCGACAAAGCCGAAGCTGGTGATCGACGAGTCCAATCGCTCAGTTGCGAATCTACTAGAGCGAGGACCCGAGACCTTCCTGGAGCAAGCCGAGGGGCCAACGACGACACCGCCTGTCAAGGCGATCTGGGACCTGTGCGCCGAATTTCTTGGGCGGGCGGCGCCTGAGGACCAGAAGAGACGGCTTGTCAGCTTGCACGAAGCGAATGGCGTTGCGAGGCGAATCGGCGAAGAGGAGGGCACGAGCAGTCGGTACGGCGTCTCTAGGGTAGCTAGAGGTTCCGACGACGTGGGTGGTGGAAGTGATACGGGTCTGAAGAAAGAGAGCCTTGCGAAGAGGAAGGATATTGTGGCGGAGCTGCCAGGCTTCAATGCGTGGACCAAGCCTGACGAGGTCGAAGAAGAGAAGGAGGACGACGATAGCATCTACATTCCGATGGGTCGAGACAAACAGAGGAGGTAAGACACGAGGCAATACACCGACATGTAGCGTCGACGGTGTACATCTAACTTTGGTTTGCTTCGCTGACGTTGACGAGAATGAGCGAACCTGTGATGCACGCGAAATTTTCGCCACGGCCTGAGAGTGGCCGCGCGAGAGTTGCCATGAATGGCCCTTTTTGGTACACTCCTAGCGTCCTGCTACTCCTGTTGATCCTTGCCTTGATTGCGCAACCTATCTTAGGTATCTTACAGACAGTTCCAAAAAGGGGGTATTGGGTATAGGTTAGAAAAGATATCCATAAGCAATAGCCGGGCGGTCTGTTTCTCCCCCTCGCCTTTCTGGTAATGATCACTCTGCCGAAGCACGAGCATGCAGCTCGTTGTCGACCATCAGCTGTCTGGACCATTGTACCACTACCCTTCCGCCCCTAAGCTTGCCCCTCAAACTCTCCCTACACACGTACACAAATCGGGTCGACTGAAACCTCCCTTCTTACTCTTCGTGGGTGCCATGGTGACTCGTTCGCGAAGGATAATACGCCGGAACGAGTGTCAGAAGTTAATGGGCACAAAGGAAAGCATGCGAAAACACCCAAAGTTTCTCGTCGACTGCCCAAGCTAGCCGAACACTCGCGCCTGGAACGCCGTCCAGGTACTAATCATCCAGAGAAATGCCATGGCGGCCGCCGCCAAGCATTGTTGAAGTGGTCAATTTTGGGTAGTGATACGAGCCTCTTCGCTCCAAATATTGGTTGAAAGCGGAATACCGGTCCACGGAGGACGGGTATAAGCGGATGTGGTGAGAATAAAAGCTGGGTCCTAGCGCCTCCACCGAGGCTTGCCGTCTTGCGCCTGCTTGCCGTTGGAGGAGCTCGTGCTGGATTGCCTCGTGGCCATCCGGGCACCGGCTACAGCCTGGGGGCTCTCCCGGCCGCTTGCGCCGACCTTGGCCTTGGGCTGAGGTAGGAGGCTTGTCCGCCTGCTGGCAGCCAACGAGCTTGCCGGCCGGGGTGTCACGTTTGGTGAGAGATCGTTCGGTTTGGGCGGCTGCAGCGAGGCACGCCGGTTGCCGAGAGCTGACATGGAACTCTGCGTCGACAGCTTGGGTCTGGACAGGGTTTGCTGCGAATACGGTCCTGGAGAAGCGAGCCTCTCGCGGAACGAAGACAGCCGAGACGTGGACTTCGAGGGAGTGTCTTCGGGGATCGGCGACGAGGATGCTGCCCTGCTCAGTGGGCTCCGTAGCGGGAGTTTTGAGGCAGAGGTGCCTGACATCGACGATACCGAGCGGATCGGCGTGGGTGTCTTCTTCGCATAGGGACTAGGGGTCGTGAGACTGAGCGGCTTGAAGTTGTGGCCCGTGTCGACATTGTTAGGGTTGGTCGAGTTGCTCCACTTGGGTCTGTTCCCCAAGGTAGATGCTGGTCGGCTGATCCGACTGCCGACCGGGGTAATGGATCCCTCACGAGTCGGCGTTGAAAGAGTCGACAACCGCGACGAGATAGGCTTTCGTTGAGCCTGGGCTGGGGTTGGCAGGGACGACTGCCGGCGGCTGTTCGACTGGGTGTGGTGACTGCCGATGCTCGATGTGCGCTGCTTCCCATTCTTCGAGCCCGGCGTCACCTTGCTGAAGCCGAGAGTTGACATGATGACAGATGAGGGGGGAGAGCTTCCCGGCGTCACGTTCCCGCTTCCGATGGTTGAGCGGTCGTTAGACAGCATGCTGGAGATCGAATCCCGAAGCTGCTGGCTCTTCTTGTCGCTCTGGATGTCTTCAAGGGTCAGATCCATCTCGGCCATCCGTTCCTTAAGCTCCTCCCACTTGACCTGCATCTCTGCGTGGAGTCGTAAGATCTCGCCGTTCACAGTCAACCGATCCTTTACTCCCTTGTCGATGATGCCCAAGACGCGCTCGATTGCGGGCCCATAATGAGTCTTCTTGGCCTCGTAGCTCTCAATCTTCTTGCTCATCATGGGTTGGTTCGTCAGGTGCATGCCGGCATCCACTGCTTCCTTTAGTCTCGCAACACTCCTCTCGACCGACTCGTACATCTTCTGAGCTTGTCGTCCAGCACCGCGGAACACCAGCACCCAGCGATCCTCCCCGAGCTCTCTGCGGAGGGACTCAGCATCCTTCTCTAGCTTCTTGTAGCTGGCGTCCAACCCGGCTCGTCGCATCTCGAGCTCCTCGCATGCAGTGGGGAAGTCCCTGTCTGCTCTTGCCTCAAAAACGGATAGTCGCATGGGAAGGAAGTCTAGTGATGCCCTCAGAGGCTGCATCCTTGCGAAAAGGGCGAGCAGGCTCGAGTCGTCATGCGACATGCCTGACGGAACCGGGGATGGGGAGCTGGGGCTGGCCGGGTACGGGGGCAAGCTGAAGCGGCCGTTGGCCGCCTGGAGGCGTGTCGCAGCCGGTGGTGTTTCTTCGACAATCGTCTCAAGGTCGCCAATATCGACGCCATCGCCGCTCGCGATGGCAATAGCGGACTTGTGGCGCCGTTCTTCCATCTCAAAGACTAAGCGGCTGAGCTCGTCCATCTCGTTCTGGATATCGCCAAGCACCAGGTTCCAAAGCTCTTCCCACTCCATGGCGATCTCGACCTGCGCTTTCACGCTGCGAAGCGTCGACCGAATCTTAGTCCACTCGTCCATAATAGCTTCCATCTGGGCGACCGCCCGCTTCAGGTCGTCGGTTGAGACTTCCCCAATGTCCTCGCGGCCCTGAAGCTCTTCAATAGCGCTCACGTAAACATTAATTAGTTCTTCGAATCGAAGGATGGCGTTCTCTACTTCCTCCACGCCCTCACGACCACCTGCGGCCGCCCATTCCACATCGTCGTCGCCCTCGAGACCGCTGACTACCTCCGTGGCCTTGTAAATCCACCCGCGGATCTGATCGGCTGCATTGATCAAAGCTTTGGTGGCGGCCTGGGCCGTGGGAATCGCCGAGACTTTGCTGGACAGCGATTCGGCGTCCGGCAGTTGGATCGACGTTAGCTGGGCTAGCTGGTTCTGGAAGGAGGCGCGAGATAATGTGTAGATGGAGCCAGGGCGCTGCAGTCCCAAAGGGTTGAAGTAGGATATGGCATCGGGGTTGAACACGTCGGGTGCGGCGGGCTGGCTCTTGTCACCTTGCGCCAACGGCGGCGTGTCCTTGGGCGGCGGCGCGGGGACATCGGGGGAAGGTGGTGGTCGGCTGTCCCGGGCAAGATGCTCCTCTCGTGTTTCGAGCTGAACCTTGACGCCATTTCCGTTTGTGTGGTCGGGCAGCCGATATTTGTTTGTATCCATCTCGAGAGGCAGCGTCGTTGGAATTTCTGGGAGGAACTCGGGCTTCGCGTCGCCAAGGCCGTCGGCGGCCTCGTGGGCCACGTCGTCGGCTTCGGATTTGCTTGTTGACTTGTTAGACTTCCCTGACTTCAGACTGGATCGTGATGGAATCCGGGCAATGGCACCCTTCCTGTGGACGCGTCTTTTCGTTAGCGATCAGTCTGGCAAGCAAAAGGCACGCTGTCATCTGCATGTGTGAAAAGGTTGCGGCCTGGGGGCTGGGAAAAAGACGCGTACCAAGGGCGACCACGCCGCTCGACGTTCGGGTTCGCGGAGCTCGCTTGTAGATGGCCCTCGTCGATCTTTCGTAATTGCTCTTCGGGAAGGCGACCGACACGGTCGGGCGGCGGAGGAGGTGAGGACTTGCGAGCTACTCCGCCGAATCCAAGTGCTTTTAATCGCGCGGCGAGGCCGGGGGACGGCTTTCGTGCTTGGGGACGCGCAGGGCTCGAGTTGGTGGCGTCGGACGTGGGAGTTGTCAATGTTGTGGTTGCTGCTGGAGAGGCGTCATGTGCTGCGGAGAGTCGTGGTGCTGTTGAGGATGTGGTGCTATTGGCGGCTGGAGCGATGTTATTGCCGCTACTGCTCGGCTGTTGGTAGCGGAGCTGGCAAAGTTCGCTAGAGACGTCCGAGAAGGTCAGGACATCGGCATTATCCCTGTCTGCATTCTGGCCGGCAATATTGGCGGAGGTGCTGGCAGCAGGAGAGAGGCGGCCACTGCCTATAGCAGTGGAGGATAGGGTGGTCATCTACCCTAAACCTGGGATTATAACTAGCTCGTACGGGATCGGGATCGAACGCTCGACCTTGGGCGTGGGCAGACCGTGTCCTGTGACGACCGCAATGTTGCAGCCACTCTGGACTCCTTCCTGCAGCCTGCTGGGGGAAGGAGACGTCTGACCGCTCTGGCGTAGATTGGGCCCGTTGGGGCGGGGCGGTTGGGCGAGTGCTTCGCCCTCGTCTGGGCGCGCAGCTGTGACGGGTTCGTGCGTGCTAGAACGGGAGCGGGTGGGCTGGCTCCTCGATCGAGCAGCAATTGGGACTGATTCGCTGCTACGATGGCATGCTTTGGTGGGGTCGGTATGCTGCTGTTTGGGACAAATTGCACCCGCGATTGGAGGCAGGCCCCTTGTGTGCGTGCAGTAGCCCGACGCAGAGACAGGGAAGATGGACAAAGGAACGGGGGGAAAAAGTGAGAGAGTGACAGGATTGTAGGCTCGAGGGCGGCGCCGTCCGAGGCTACGAGGTTCCCCGGGCAGTTAGAATAGAAAGGAAAGGTCAAGGAGTCGCAGAAAGATTAATAGGTCATGTGGCACCTCTTCCTCGTCCTCCCCTCCTTGCGTCGTCTTATCCGCGCTGCTTTAAAATTGCAAGTGCTGGCTGGGCCTGGTCGGGCTTGGTGGGCTGGCGACGTGGGACAAGAACAAGACAGGGGAAGCGACTCAGCCAGTGGCCGGCGGTAGCTTCGCCAACGGCCGATCTTAAGAGAAAAGGGGGGGGGGTGCCCAAAATGAGAAAGGGAAGAGGTTGAGAGCTCCAGGCGGCGAGAAGCTTGTGAGAGCTCTGGCCACTGGTCCCCTTGGGTCCTTAAGGTGCAGTCGACAGCGGCATGGCAGTGGCGAGGCGAGGCGTCAGAGCTGGTACGAAGCTTGCCCGGAAGTCGCTCCTCACGGATGGTCCGGCGCGGCGACACAGAACATGGGCCGGAGGCAAGGGGGCGGGATCGAGAGCGCAAAGGTGGTAGGAGAGTATAGCCGACTCGAAAAGCCGAGTCTCAACTGTTATGATGAGGACGGAAGAGAGAGGGAGAAGGAAGGATAAAAAGGGTGCTGAAACCGACAGCAAACCTCGCAGCTACGGCCCAACCTTATTCGTGCCTGCCTTCAAACTACCTCTACGGAGTACACGCCATCCAATCTTTGCTACAGCAGTACCCCATGTTTCTTGCTCTCCCGCCCACTGGCTCGCGCAGAGCCCCGCGGGCGGTCTCCGGTTCTCTCTCGCTCCCTCTCTCGAACGGGTGCATCGGTGCATGCTCCCCTCTTCTTCCCCCATCCTCCGGGCGGCCGTCCACTCGATCGCGACTGGTCACATTTCTCCCCGTCACACCCATCGCGGCGGCCACAGGTTCCGCTCTGGGCCATCGCTGAAGATCTCGAGAGAAAGCGAAGTTGCAAGGTCGTAACGATAGATTTCCAGAACCAAACTTTGGGTTACTCTTCACGGCCGGAGACTAGGGGGCGACAGGGGTCTGCGCGGGTGGACAATAGCAAAAATGGAGACTGCTAATATAACCCTCACGCAACGGCATGGGGGGGGGGACAAGGGTCCATCGCGGAAACGCTATGCTAGGTGCCGACCCAAAGAACCGGAGTAGGTACTTCATCAGTGCGCTCCGCGGGGGTCTGGCAGCGTCGTAGAGGGCGCTTTGACGGTCGGTCGCTAGGCGCATCACCGTGGCACCGGGGTGATGGACCGAAGAAAGGAAAACGAATTTTTGTGGTGCGCAGTGGGATTTGGGCTGGGCGCCGGCTGGCAAAAGGCCCGGCAAGAAACTCCGGAGGTCAAGTCAGGTGAGCGCCAGACATTGATACACCATGCCGGCAGGGCAAGCAGACGGGAGTCTACTTGCTCAAGCCAAAGCCGCTCTCTAACATTGCTTACTGCTACGTGCGTTAAATTAGATGGATATCAAGAGCAAAGGACTTGGCCGCGAGGAGCAGCTACACACTGCAGGCGGAGCGGAGCTGCAACCCCTTTCTGAGCCTAGGATGCTTGCGTCTCGGCTCGAAGACTGCCTTGACCACGCTGCCTCCGTTCCGGGCCGCTTCTGTGCTGCAAGTTATAAATCGTGCAGTCCGGCTGGCGGCTACTAGCGAGGTCGGCACCTGCTCCCTCCCGAAGCTATTGCATGCAGACCAAATAGGTAGCTCGGGACGGAGTATGCGCGAAAGCTATCGGGCTGTTAAACTTGCTGCTGGCTCTGTGAACCAGGAAGTACCCTGCCTCAAGGTATTTGTTCTCTAGTCTACCTTGGCTTGCCCTCGCGGCGGGCTGAAACATTTTCTTGGGCTCGCGCTGTGGCTTGTGCTCAGCGCCGGACTGCTCAATGTTCTAGGAGATTATCATCTGATAAGCTCGACTGAATGCTACATATTGAAATGCAAAAGAAGAGGCACTG
Organism: Thozetella sp. PMI_491; assembly: GCA_021432635.1. Lineage (NCBI taxonomy): Eukaryota > Fungi > Ascomycota > Sordariomycetes > Chaetosphaeriales > Chaetosphaeriaceae > Thozetella > Thozetella sp. PMI_491. The sequence continues at coordinate 762,471 of MU270038.1, forward strand.
TGTATGAGCCTTGAAGGAAGGACAACACAATCCTCGAGGACGGCGGCACGCTCAAGACATGTAGTGTCAGAACCTCAACTGGGCCAATCAGATTGCCGACGGGGCAGAAGCATGCTGACCATGTGCCTGTCTACTATAGGGTTTATCCTCTCCTTTCTCTGAGGTACATCTTTTTTTCATATAAAAAAAAGGTTAGAATCAGAGCATCAACGGTCCAGTCTCCATGCTCAGAGGCGCGTGGCACCGGAATCGGGATAGTTTCCCTTCGCCGGCCGTTCCCTACTCCGCGCGCCCCGGTCTGTGCTATTGGGGATGAAAGAAGGAAGGCCAGCCCACTAGCAGCAACCCAGGCGCCACCTGGCAGAGGAACGGCGCGACGAAGGCGGGTCCCTTTTCTCTGCCTGGGCTTCTCTAAGTAAGGCGCCGGCTCGATCGAGTCTGTCGAGGAGATTGCGGCTTCAGGAGAGGGTGCCTCCACCTGGCGCACGCATTCCAATCATATGTGCCAAACTAGACAGGACACAAAAAAAAGAGCATCGTGGCATGTTGCCTAGGCCACCGGGGCTTATGGCCGACGCAGCCTCAATCGTTTTCCTTGTAGAGTCGCGCCAGGCTGGCGAGGGAGCATCGCGTCACTAGTATCGCCAGTAGACTGTTTTTTTTTATCCTACCCTCCATGGCTCCTTCCTGTGTACTGTACCAGGGAGCATGCTGCTTCTTGTCTCTCTCCCATCCTTTCGACGTCACCTCCCCCTCCTCCCAACAGCGGGCATTGGCCACCAAGTCCATCCAACTATCTGTTGATCCACGCCGAGATTGGCTCCATCCTGGTATCGTCCAGAAGCTTTTTTTTGTGGAAGTTTGCGGGATCAGCTGTCTGTGACTGGCTGGCTCCCCTCGTTTCACGCGACCCAAGCTTCCCACCCCCGCGTCGACCAGTCGGAGCGACGCGGTTCAACGACGTGTAGGGATCGCTCTGCTTCCCAGCTTGGCCGACCAGCTTTGATGCTCGCTGCTGCCCGTCACGCCCGCCGCTTTCAAGGACTACCCTTCCAGACTTGCTCGATCCCCAGCGACATCTCAGCACCGGGACCCCCGCCCCTGACAGGGCATACCCCACTCTGCATCATCTAGGCGACCATCCCCGACTCCTGATAGTCCCGATTCGTGTCGCAGTAATTCTACCGCTTGACCGGCTCATCGATCCTTTCGTGCACAGCAGCTGCAACCAGGAAGACGGACACTCCCCTCAGATCACCCCTCCTTCGGTTTTCCAGAAGCTACTGCGCGGCCTCTCGCCTCTGCACACAGCACTCAGCACACAGCACACAGCACCGTGACCCCATCTAACTTCTCCGGCGGTCGTGGGTCGCTCCATTTTATTGCGTTTTGCGCTTCCTGCGTTGCCCCGGGACCCTGTAGCTGGCGTCACTTGTCTTGCGGGGTGCCTGCGTGGGTTTATTTACTTAGCTTGCCCGCCTCAAAGGTGTTTCGAAAGTCTGCCGAGGAACGTGGAGCTCCTCCGCATAACAGTTTCACCCGACCACCGCCGCAGGAATAATAATACTAATCTCACAGCACAACTGGGCAACCGCACAGCAACAGCGAAGCCCGAGAGAGGAAGGGAAAAAAACCAAACCCAAAACCAAAAAACCATCACGACCCATAAATAGATTATCGTGGCCTTCTTGTCGAGGACTGAGCCAGCCGACACTTGCACTGCCGGATCCAGCAGCTAGCTGTGAGTGGACCGGGAAGAGTTACCCCCCTACGACCGACCAAAAAAAGGGGGCCAGGTAAGGAGCTCATTTAAGCTCACCCGCTCACCACCACCACACCTCGCCGCCACATCACCATGGCTGCCACCCACCCCACGCCCATTGTTCGGTGCGACTCCCCGCCGCCCGACATGAAGCCTACTCCAGCTCTTGGTGCAGACCTCGGGTTGTCAAGATGCCTCTCGACTGCTTCGTCCATGTCCCACGGGTCTGCCACCACCGACAACTCGCACCTCCGTGAATCCCTAGGCAGCGACTTCTCGGCCGCATCCCGTCAGTCCTCGGCCAGCTTCCAGTCCTCCCGCCGCTCCGACATTAGCAGCGCCAGCATCCCGATGCTCAGGTCCCGGCAGTCGACCGGCAGTTTCGACACCATCAATAAGTCTTCCTCCAACCGCCGGCGGGGATACATGCGTCCGCAAGGTACCGACTTCGCTGCGAGTGCGCGGTCTAGGGAGAGCGTCCTGAGCTTGGGCAGCATCGCGCATCTACAGTACTACTTTGCGCGAACCGGCCTGCTAGACGGCAAGGGGGGCCAGCTCGCACGGAAACGCCAACGGAAAGCACACACCCTCGATCTTTCGGCCCTCGACACCCACTCGTACCTGACGCCGTCGTTGAGCGGTAGCGACCACGATTCGAGTTATGCATCGATGGGAAGTAGCCCCGACTCGGTGGTACCCGGATTCGGCGGACCCCTCGGCTACATGGTGGAGTCACCAATTGACGAGCACCCTCCCGTCCCGGGCGACGACGAGTATTATTCCGATGACTATGAGGAGCCGGACCCCCACATGCTGCCCCCAACAGCGAGCACGTACAACTTCCGAGAGAAGCCGTTGCCGAAGCCGCCGTCCATTGCAGAACTGAAGGCGGACCTGACTAGTGCGCTGGATTCTGCTGCCAAAGCGCTGGCCGAGGCGCAGGAGAGTAGGGGACCTCCCGATGAGGCCACATCCGAGTCACCAGCCTCGCTGAAATCCTCAACGAACTCCAAAAAGGGAGCCCCAGGATGGCACGAGATCCAGGGGTTACATATATTGGACGTCATGACACTGGCCATCCGCGCCGCCAAGGTGTACTACACGGCGCACGAGCAGCCCGACCGACTAGATGGCATCAAGTCGGAAAAGGCCCTCCGATCGGAGCTCCTCTCCGTCATGGACGTCCTCAAGCGCATGGCCACTCGCGGTTTCATCGGCGGCATGCGTGAGGATGAGTTCCGCACCATGGACTCGTGGATCGCTGGTCTGCATGAGATGCTCTCTACCGAAGAGACCATCGAGGCTGCCGAGCGTGCCGAGCGCTCTAGCTGGACCTGGCTTCCAGCTGGGGACTGGGCTGGCCGTGAATACGCACGCGAGCAAGCCTTCATCGCCTCGATGCTCCGAGGGAGCGCCGACCCGGTCGACGGCATAGAGCCACTACCTGAATGGATCCCTATCGACCCCACGACGCCGCTGGAGCAGCAGAAGCTACCTACGCCCTTCCTGGCCTCGCTGTCGAACGGTTTGCGCCTTGTGCAGCTGCACAACTGTGCGGTGCGCAAGTCGCGGAGGCGTTTTGGTGCCATCCCGACCTTCCACACCGACACCCAAAAACCGTACCGCGCGGCCGATAACATCCGGTATTGGACCAAGGCGGCAGAGCTGCGGTGGGAAGTGCTTCTCAAGGTGGACGCCCTAGGCCTGCAGTACAACAGCGGCCCGCAGGTCTGGGCGGATTTTGAGGATGCCCTACTCAAGTGGTGCCAGAAGGTGCGGGAAGAGATCACGGCTGAGATCCAGAACTAGACGACTGCCCAGACGCGATGCGGCTAAGGAACTCGGGAGAGCAAGGCAACCCCAAAGAATGCAGCAACCCGGCGGAGAAGAGAAAGAAAAATTTATGACGTAACGTGACAAGACCAGACCGGCTAATCGAAGACCAATCCCTGTTCTATTCATTCACTATTATCCGCACTCTTTTGGACATTGAAACGGAGTTTTCAGGCTTGGAACCTCCCCGAATTCTTTTTGAACCTTTACATTAACGACTTATCTTCTTTATTATACACAACTTTTGCATGGACCGAACTCAAGTCCGGGGGCTGAGAGGAGAAGAAGCAGTTGGGAGACGTGCTGCTGCCATGGAGAGCGCACTCTCGAGGATGGCTGTGGCACAGAAGGTTTGGAGGATATTCTTTTCTCTTCACTTCGATCTCCGGTTTTTTTTTTCTAGCATATACCCCCTAGCATAACTCCCGGGCGTCACTGACAGCTATCTTTTTCATCTTCATTTTTTTTGTTCCCTCTCCCTTTACTTTTTCCCCCTTGAATTCTACCTGTATGTATCTCTCTAGCTTGAAGAAACTAGATTGCACTTCCTCCATTGACAGTGGTTGAAATCGTATGATTTGTTGTTGCACTTGGATGGAATCTCGACATCCATGTGTTGTGCCGAAACCCGGCAACCCTTGCAATGAGCATTGCGGCATTGACACTCTGAGTCAAAAGGGGCAAGTAAACAAACCCCTAAAATAGACAGTGCAGAGCACATGTGGGCGCCTGGTTTTTGGCCAGCCACTTTCTGCATGTCTTACTTGCTAACCTGTTTTGCAGCTGTCTTGCATGAAGTGGAGGGGGCCGATTTGAATGAATCACCCTTGTGCAGCTGGGACGGGTCAGGACACACTAGACTTGCCACGGAACACAGAGCCGCTCTCGGTTCAACCGACGCGGAGGGCTTCATTTGAGCTGAAAAATATGTGCCACCAATTGTGTCTAATAGCTCATGAAATGCCCCACGACGCCATTCATATGCATACGCTAATCTCTATCCACCCGGCAACCCGGTTGGGGCAGGGTTCATCAACGCCTCAGTCGCATACATTGCGTTAGCGAAGTAGTTTGTAAAACACCATCACGTGTTACCACGTATTGCTTAGCGGACATATCGGTAGCATCAGGCCTCTTCAAATTGGCATCAGCCCGATGGTGCTCCCATTGCTGCCAAGTCTCGAGGTGGTGCTGCCCCTCGATCGCCCGCCTGTGCTACTTCCGCTGGCCTTGCGCGCTCCCGAAGGCTTACGCTTAGCCACGCCACCTGAGCTCCTGCCCGCGCTGCTTTGTTTTCTCTTGTATGAGCCCCTCTTGCTACCTTTCCAGCCAGATCCGCGGCCACCGCCGCCAGCGCTCTTCTTTGTCGTGGTCTGCGAATTTAGCTCCTGAAACTTGCGGTGGAAATCTTCAACGTCGGGGTCTTGATGCTGCGGCCTAGCTGACGGGCCGGAGAAGTATTTGGATGGCTCGAGATGCTCTTCCTCCTCCTCTTCTTCGTCATCCTCGCCTCCCATATCCTCGTCCGAGCTGAGGAGCTCCACTACCTCGTGCTTCCCCGAGACTGACCGACCGGTGCGATACGACACCGAAGAGGAAGAAGGCTGTTGCTTGGAACCGCCCATGATCTCTTGGTACTGCTCGTAGTGTTGCCTGACAAGGGGCACGAACTTGGCTCCAAAGCTGTCGACCTTTTCGGCATCGATTCCGGGAATCGAGCGCATCGCGCCCACCGTGGTTGTCCAACGAATTGCCATCTCGCGGAACTGCTGGTGGTTGAATAGCGGTCGCCGTAAGCTCTTCATGTTGCGCAATTCCTCCTCCAATTTCTTTGCCTCTTCAACGAACGCCTCAATGATGTCCTGATGAATTTCGTCGAGCCCGGCCTCATCGAGCCGCGAGTCCCGCGAAATAGGCGGGCCAAGTTCGTCGAGAGTCCGCTGACGACGCTTTGGTAGTCGATGATGCGGCTTGACCGGCTCGAAGGCGGGTTCCGAGTCATTGTCCTCGTCACTGATCACGAATCCGTCGTTTTCGTAACCGCTAGGATGAAGGGCGTGGCGGGGATGAACGGCTTCATCGCTTTCTTCGCCCTCATCGTCCATGATGGTTGATTCTCGACGAGCTTTTGCCAGGCGTTTCTTCGCAGTACTAGTAACGGGAGATGAGATGAACGTCGATGGCGGGGCCGGCCTCCCTGATGCTTCTTTGGAGGTCTCTTTGCCGGTGGCAACCTTTTTAGCCCGCTTCGCAGGTTGGCCAGCCCCTGCCCGACCATCCGTAGGCATCACGAGCTGCAGCTTCCGCCGGCCTGTCATGAAGGCATGCGCTGTTCTTCCAAGCTGGGGTTCACAGTTAGTGCTATCCGAGGATGGATCGGGAAGGATTTGTTTCAAACATACGACGTAGTAGGTGACGGCCATACTATACTTCACGTTCACCCTGTTGTCCTCGTCCAGAGCGCCTTCGGCGGCTAGAGCGAGTATCATTCGCTGAACCTCGTGCGCCTTTAGCGCTTTAGCAACGCCAAAGTGTTCCAGGTCGCCGTACTCGCTCGCCTTCCGTCCCATAAGAGCATCCGCCAGTTGGCCGAGAGGCAGCTTTTCCATCACACGAATGATCTCCAGAGCTCCTTTAGCATATTGCGACAAGTCTTGGAGTTCGAAATCGCCATTAATTCGTCCGCTCTGGCAGTTGTCGCAGCCGGCGTTGCAGAGCTGTTGGTCAAACTTCTCACCAAAATAGTGCATTATCTCGACGCGGCGGCAGACATTGCGGTTCTCGCAAAAAGTCACCATTCTGTTAAGCATGTCCAGCTGCCTTTCCACCTGCTGCGGGCTGCCGCTAGCCTCCTTCCCGCCGTCTTTGATCATTCGCCGAAGGCTCTGGACGTCGGCATAGCAGAAGTAGAGATAGCAGTCAGAAGGTTTCCCATCGCGACCGGCCCGGCCCGTCTCCTGATAGTATCCTTCTAGACTCTTAGGCAGGTGCTGATGGATAACGTAGCGAACGTTCGGCTTGTCGATACCCATTCCGAAGGCAATGGTGGCAACCACAACCTTGATTTTACCGGCCTGCCAGTCCTTCTGGACTTGGGCTTTGACTTCGGGCTCTAGCGAGGCGTGGTAGTGCTGGGCCTTGATGCGATGGCCTCGAAGCTTCTCGGCAATCTTTTCGGCCGACTTGCGCGATAAAGTATATATGATGCCCGTTTGCCCATTGTACTTCTCATGAATCATCTCGGCAATCTTGTCAATCACAAATTTCCCCTCTTTCTGCCTGACTTCGTAGTACAGATTGGTTCTGTTGAAGCTCTGGGAGAAAACCTCACAACCATCCATGCCGAGGTTATGTTTGACATCCATTATGACGTTTTCGGTTGCGGTGGCCGTCAGAGCTATTATGGGCACTCCGGGGAACTGACGTCGAACCTCGCCCAGAGCCTTGTAGTCGGGACGGAAGTCGTGGCCCCATTGACTGACGCAGTGTGCCTCGTCGATAACCATGCGAGCAAACTTGCCCTTCCGGTGCAGCTTCTTGAGCCCGTTGATAAAGGCTTGGCTCTTTCCAAGCATCTCCGGGGTAACGTAGAGAAGCTGGATGTAATTCTCGGGGAAGTCGTGATCAAACTGCGACATGGCATGAGTGCGAGCCGCTGGGTTCATGTCGCCATTAAAGGACAGAGCAACGATGTTGAGAGCTGCCAGGTGATCGACTTGATCTTGCATCAGGCTGAGTAGCGGAGAAATAACAACAGTGACACCTCTCGTCTTCCCGCTATTGATCACAGCTGGCAGTTGGTAGCAGAGCGACTTGCCGCCTCCAGTGGGCATGAGGACGAACGCATCTTTGCCAGCCAACGTGGCATTGATCGCCTCGAGCTGGTTGTGTCTGAAACCCGACATCCTGAACCGATCCTTGAGTGCACGCCGAACGTCGCTGGACCAAGCATGTTTCATCAACTCAGGAGGTATTGACGCCTTTGCCTGCGAGGACGAGACCTTTTTTGCGGCAGCCCCTGCTTTGGGTTTCGCACTGTTTCCTGATGCCTCGACGAGCACGGGACGGGAGGCTCGCGGCGCACTCGAGGCTTTCTCAAAATGCTCGGCAGCGGCCAGGAGCTCGTCTTCGTCACTGAAGTCGGCAAAGTCATCAGCGCATGGCAACTGCTTTGTGTATGATCTCGGCTTTGGATTATCCATTGCCGGGAACGGATCATCGTCATCGAACAAAGAATCGTCGTCAAGATCGATCGGTGTTCGGCTGTTCGGTGCCCACTGGTGACTTGGCTTGGCGGGTCTCGTGTCTGGTTGTCGGGCCCTAGGGAATGAGACTGGCGGTGGCGGTGGCGGCATACCGCTGTCACCTTCGCGGCAGCGGGAAGATGGTTGGCTGTGCTCCGACAGCTGGGTTTGGAGCACAACCTGAGAGGGACGCTCCGGGATGAGTGTGTTCTCTCGGGAGAGCGGTGGGACTTGGCGAGGGACTTGGGTAGCTTTGACAATCGGAGGTGGTGTGTCTGGCGCTGCCATCGAGTCGTCCGCATCCTTCAAAAAGTCGAGGTCATCCACGCCAGCCCCAACCAGCTTCTTTAGCAGCTCGTGCTCTTGTGTCCGAATCTTTTCGTTTAGCTCCTCGATCTTGTTCTCATCCTCTGTCGTATCAAGACCTTCGGCAAAAGCCTCATCCATTGCCATAAGGAGGACATCCCTGTCTGTTTGCAGCCCTTTCAGCTTGTCGTGCTCTGTCAACACGGCCTCGAGAGCCCTCTTCTGGATGAGAAGCTGGTCTCTATCCTTCTTCACCTTGTCGATCTGCTCCTTAGACCCACCCTCACGGACATACCGAACGTATTCGTTTCTCTTGGACTGAAACTCCTGATCCACTAGCCCGATCTTGCTATCGATAATGCCTCGATTTCGCAAGAAGAGGCCCAGAACATGCTTGCTGCGCTCTACCTCGGAGTTCTCGGAGCTCTGGGATTCCTTCTCGGTATTTTTTGGTGGCTGGCCCAGGGAGCTCGTGGCATTTTCATGGGATCCAGCCGGAACAGATTTGAGCCTTTCGGGGGTGGGCTGTACAGCTGGCCGTCGAGGTTTTGACGGCGTTTCCAATGCCAATAGGACGTCATCCAGATCCATCTCTTCGGTTGTAGTTCCTACGGTATTCACCCCACCGGGTCGGGCTCCTGACGATGTCGCAATTGTCACCATGGACGCATGGTGTGTGGGAGGTGTCATGAAGGTGTCATCATCGGAGTCGAGGACAATATCGCTCCGGCGAGATTTCCTAGCCCTTCTACTGCCGGACCTTGAGGCTAAAGACAGCTGATCATGTGCACCATGCGCCTTGGTCGGAGTGATGTCTAGTCTCCGCTTGCGACTGGACGTTGGAGATCTAGGTATCATACTAACCGTCGGAAGCGGCCTTGCTTGGTCACCGGATGCTTCCTGGTCTGTGGACATGGGCACGCTATGAGAACTGCCCGCTCTTCGAATCCGAGTCTCCGTCGTGCTAATGGTCTGCGTCACGGTCCTCTGCTCAATAACTGAGCTTTCCGTCGCATTTTGACGCGATTTAGGCTCCAGTGGGATCTTTCGGCTTAGGGAGGATGAGGGAGGAGGTTTCAATGCCGAATTCGGCAGCGCCGGGGTTGAAATGATGTCGTAAATATCTGGGAAGTCGTCCTCCTCGCAATTTATGTCGATTTTCCGCCCAGGTGTCTTCGTTCCAGCCGGAAGGTCGATACTTTCACTGCTCTTTCGCTTCTTGCCCCGCTTCGAGCCCATCTGCTGCTGCAGAGAGCCACCGTCCCGCCCCAAAAAGGTCGGACCTCCAAGCGGGGGGAGATCATCGTCGTGGGTCAAGTCCACAGCATCCGAGAATACATCGTCAAGCTCAGAAAGATCAGGCGTTGAAACTGGCGAAAAGGCCCGCCGGCTTTGTAGGGCGGACTCAGTCGGCTTCCTAGTAGAAGATGTCGCAGGCTCTGGGGTATTGGTAGTAAGGGAGGCCGAGTACAGTCGCGCGAGCGGACCGGTCCCTGTGGTGGAAGCAGGAGTGAGGAGCTGCTGCTGCTGCTGCTGTTTGTTGACCAGCGATGGCCTCTTCGACTTGGTGCTCAACGCAAGTCTCGCCATGTCCTCGTCCCCGCTCGGCGCCTCCGTGTTGCTCTCCGGCTGCTTGTCTCGAGACGGTCTCGCATGGGGTTGGCTCGTCGCGGCTGGTGGTTTCGGAGGCTGGGCTCGGCCCGGGGCATTTATCTGTAGAAGAAATTCGCCTTCTCGGCCTTGGGGCGGGGTTCCCGACGACAGTTGCGAGTTGTCAGGGTCTGCTGGGGGCAAATCAGGCCCGACAGGTCGTGAGAGAGCAACGTTCCGCAGCAACCAAGTGAGGTGATCGTCGAGGTTGTTGCGAGTCATGAAGTCGGGTTGGAACCACAGTTCCCATTATCGACCGCGTGCATTTGGTTTATTCTCGATCAATTGACTCCTGTTGGCGAGCTTCCAGCGGTGGGTGTTGTTTGCCGTAGTGGGGAGCATCCGCCCAAGGCGCGTCGTAGCCTAGTGCTCTATGGATCACGCGTCGTCAGGTGCCTCGGTGGTCCGTGCGTTATATACCGGCCCCACTGCCCTTTCCGCATACGCGAGTTCAATCAATTTAAGCTTCTGCTCTCTGATAGAAGAATGTGTACAAAACTGCAAAAATCGCGGTAGGAGAGCCATTCCTCTTATACCGACTCTCCTCAAGCCCGAGTTAGATTTCTGTAAAAGTCCTCTTCGAAAGCCAACGAGTCAAACCTCTTGGAAGGATAGGCAGCGAACAGGGGACGAAATATCATCAATACAGTGATTATTATTATTATTTACTTCAAAAACGTATACTGGGGGTATAGATATTAACAATAGATATAACTTTTTCCTATGCCTTTCAACGCCATGCCGTCTTATCCAGGGCCTGCAGTTGTCGCGTGCCCTTCCTCTCTAGGTCATTAGTCGTGAGTCAATCGCAAGTCATTCCCACTTTGCCTATACCGCATCCGATGCATCGGCTACCTTCGTCTGCTCGGAGCTGTTGAAGAAATACATGATTGTCACGATGAATTTTCCAGCCGCAGACACGGCAATGGCGACAGGAGATCCGGCTGTCTTATAGATGCCGGCACCTGCGAGTGCACCAAGGGCGAGAACGGCCAGGAAGGCGACGCGACGGCTGCGGGGTCTGTTGTTGGCGACAAACAGCTTCTTGTCGATAAGGAGGTCCACCCACGCCGCAGTGGCCATGGCGGTGCTGATCTCGGTCATGGCCATGGATCGGGACTGGACGACCTGGGAGCCCGATGCGAAGGCGAGCAAGCTGACGACGATGACAGCTACAGTGCCCCGATCCTCGGTGCCGTAGACGTGCTGGACAGCTGCGGCAGCGAAGACGAGAGCGGTTTGGATGAAATTGCAGAAGATGAGCCAGAGGCGACAGCGGGCGCCGATGATGTGGCTTAGCTGCCCGGTCAGCCAACCGCCGGCCAAGAAGAAGCCCAGAGCGGCGCCGATGTTGGCCGTGATGAAGGACTCGCCGTTCAGTTCTGGCAGAATGATGGCCAGCATCAGGAAGACGGTGTTGCCAGTCTGGTTCGAGGCGAAGCAGTGATAGTCGGGGAAGGAGACGGCATCTGTGGAGAAGCACTCTGTTAGCATTGATACCGAGAAACGCATTCAACCTATCAGGAAAACAAGCCCGCGGGGGCATTGTGGCTAGAGACGAGGCGAGGTCGAACCTAGAAGTTACTAACCTTGTATGCCAGTACAGAACGTCAGCAGCAACAGCTCGAGTTCAACAAAAGACCCAGGTCTGACTGGCGCGGTGAGGTGGTTCCATGCCCGCGAAGAAAACGACTCGGAATCCGAAGCGGGTAGCGGCGGGCGGGTGTCGCCGTGTCTCTCGTTTGTATCAAGAGATTTCTCGGACGGTAGAGGCCCGGTGGCTAGGGATGACGACGACATGATGGAATGCAATAACGTGTTTCAACTTTGATAAGAGAAGATAGTGATCGCAGCAATAATCCTATCAGGTTCAAAACAATGTGCCGGGCAGACTGGATTGGCTTCAGAAACACATCATACCCTCAGCAGTCGTCAAGTACAAACTCGGGGGGAGGATGCACTTTAATGGGCCTATAACACTCTTACCCACCGCCCCCTTAGTCCTCGCCAAGCAGAGTTTTCGGGCCCCGGATGTATCATAGTGTCTTAGCTCGTTGCGCCGCAAACACATTCCCGACTGTATCCACGCCGACTGCCGAGTGGAGGCAGACCCATTCCTCACGCCGCCACCATAGTAGTACGGCGCCGCTTCGCCGCATTGTACGTATTGTTGGTATCTTTTCATCCACTCGGAATGCATCGCAGGCAAGCCTGGGTGTCATTAACGAAGCGAGCTTTCCCGAATCCAGGTTCCTGGTTCCAAAAAACGGCACGTCTTAGCCGGGCCGCCCTGGCGGTAACGCCTAAACGCTCCAGATAGCATTGGGCATTGGGCTTCTCACCCCTGCTGCTGCAGGACGAATCCCTGTTGGGCAATGGAAGCCGGTTCCAACTCCTGGCCGGTCCAGGAGTGCGAAGTCTGCTCCGTAGCATCGAGCCGGGCCGTAAAAGTGGGTCTACCCGGACGGCACCGACAGCCGCTCCGGGTGGATATCTACCTCTAATTGGTTGAATCGAACCGGATTGCCGAGACCGACAGCCGCGCAGCCGTGCCTAAGCGTATCCCGTTTTGCTCTGCTCAAAGACTGTTGTGACACCAAGAGTCGAGAGACGAGTTGTTTCTCGCACGTTCCAGATCCTCTGGCCCTCTGGAGAGGCACCACCACTGCTGGGCGAAAATGCAGGTTCATGCTCCCAACTTCAATACCAACCACCTCATGGCTCTTGGGGCAACATTCAGGGGCATACCATTCGTAGCAAGCCGGCCCCCAGTGTTCGGCATTCGAACGCGCTTCCCATCTTTCGATAGTCTGACCTCGGGGTGTTAGTCGAGGATCAAACAGTTGAAGGCTTTCCGTTGATCCACCGTTTCACTCGAATGAACCTCAATCTTCCGAAGCAGCTTCGAGTACGTCCTCAGTGATGGATCCTCACACCTCGAGATCACGCCTCGTACGTCGTTAGGAGAGGCGGTCGATCTGCTGGGGCTCAAATCAATCCTTAGTCAAGAATGTTAAGACGACACCCGAAGACCAGAATTGCCTCCAACAAAGAGGGAGTGCGGTTGAAATATACTCAACTGCTCCCACGGTCATCCCGCGCTGTAAGGCTTGCGGCTCATCACGCGAAATGGTCCCTGAACATCACCGTGCTGGGACGTTGACGCTCACCAATCCCGTTTCTGCAAAGTACGTAATTATAGAGGGATCGTACGGGGCGGTCTAGAACATTGCGGGGGTAAAAAGTTGGGGCAAAGTGCCGGGCTGCATGTCCCGAGCACCACATGGACCACTAAACATATCTGCAGTTATGGCCGTAGAATATGTGACCTCAAGCGAGTGGAAATCAGCTCGAGATCGGAGGACTGCAGGAGTGCGGATGCGTGGAGGTCCGAGAGGAAGAGTCGTTGGCGAATATTCTTGTATCGGCCGAGGTGCGCGACACGGGCGAATGCGCCCAGGATCCGAGGCTGCGGCCTGCAATCCGAAAGCTTGGAAGTCCCCCGAAGTCTCGAGGTACTACAGTCCAGGTTTAATGCAACACGTGCTGTGCAGGCTTGGCTGGGTAGTGACTGTAGTAGGTAGCAAGTACAGTATAGGGAGACCTGGCGTGGCGTGGGGGTCATGCTTATTTAAGCCGCCGACGATAGGGCAGGCGCTTGACCAATTTCTGTTTCTCAAGTGGCGCTTGGCCCTTGCCAGGCGTATCGATGGGCTAGGCGACGACATCTCTTCCACAAATCCTTCAATGTACGAGGAGCGAAATGACCGGCTACAGCCCTTGATTCATTGCGCTTCAAGGCGGTGCCGTTTCAAGCCATCTGCGGCCCACGGCTGGCTCCTTCTTAATCGAGGAAGTATTTCCCGTCTCGCCGACAGCCGTTGATCGACGCAGCCGTGAAAAGAGGCGGCGCTGGCCAGACGTTAAGCAGAAGAGGCACGCACGTCGAGCAGCAAGCTTGGCCCAACCAGAGGTCGTTCGCTCGCCCGTCCGCACTGCTGCACCGACTATCAACCAGTGCTGATCCCCGATTTTGGGCCCTGCGTATTGGTTGCGAGACGCGGTAGGTCCATGAAGGGACCTTTTGGCCGCGCCTCGCAGTCCTTATCTCTAGCTGTGGGTCTCGTCCTCCTGACACAAGAGACAGGCAAAGATAAGACGACCCTGTCTGCCTTTCTGCCGCTCTTTGAAGGCCCAATGAGAATCCCAGCATTGAGCATCCGATAAGCTTGGAACTGGAAGACCCGCCCTTGCCTGGGGGAGGGGAGAGCCCGGGGCTAGCTTACGAGCTACGATCGAAGCATGCAGACGGCGAACGACGAGGAGCACAAGTCTACTCCCTAAACGCCCACGGCCATCTCGAGCGTCAGCGGCGTGCCATCTACCTGGTGCGTTCCTTCGCGAGCCGTCTCCGACAGGGTCGCCGAGGAGAGCGAGCAGGGAACACGCAGAATAGCTGCTACCTACTCTCGCGACGCTGCCGAGCTTTCGGTCGCGGGCAGCCCTCCCAGCTGCCCCCATTTGCAGGTACATGCAAAACCCCCAACCTGTCTTCCCCGACAGGACCAACAAGAGTGCCAATATATTGCAGAAATTTCCCACGGGGCCAGGGGGGGACCTCGTCTTTGTTGGTACCACGTCGAACAACTACCGCGGGGGCGAGCTTGAGACTTTTCGCACCAGTTTTGCACGCGCAAGACATCTCAGCTCCGCCGCTTTCCAACTTCTACTGGACTTCCGAACAACTCCTCGGAAGCCAAAAAGCCAGATCCACCGCGGCATCCCGCCTGTTAGGGCCGACCTCTATCTTCGCCTAAGCTCGTTGGGCTGCTTGCCGTCGTCAAGACCTAGCCTCCTCTCATCCCGCCCCAGCCTTCCGGTGTGGCACCCGTCCCAGGGTGGCTCTGGATGCACAAGGGCGCCCCCAGGACGGTACACAAGCTGGGTTCCCCACCAAGGAGGCTATTGATAGTCCCCGGATACGCTCAATCCTGGTTTGGCGTGTAGTCATGGTATTCACATTCCGGAGATGCTTCGACTGGGGAGAAATCACGCTAATCTACTGGAAGCTTGGATGTGATTCCTATATCTTATAAGACCAACGTATTTGCGATTGACCTCCCCGGCACTGCAGACAGAGGTTCACAGAGGCAAGACCCCCCGACCCCTTAATCATCTTCCGTCGAGACGGCAGCAAGAGCCAAGGCTACGCCTTTCCGTCCGACTCTGTCTACACATCTACTGGAACTTCCCAGCGTCAGCCTCCCAGGTTTTTTCTACACCACGCCGTCCAGCATGGGTTTCAAAATAACGAGCCTCTGGGGTGCCCCAGAGGTCAACCCAATCAACCGGAAGGCCCGGTCTGTCCCTTTCCTGAACCCCGTAAACATGTACGGGCGCGTCTTCTTCTTCTCTTGGTTCGGCTTCATGATCGCCTTCTGGGCGTGGTACACCTTCCCGCCTCTGGTAAGCCAATCACGTCGGTCATGCTGGTTGGACGCGCGCTGACCCCTCGTTCCCCTCAGTTGACTGCTACCATCAAGCAAGACCTGCACCTTTCCGCCCCCGAAGTAGCCAACTCTAACATTGTGTCGCTGGTGGCCACGTACGTTGCATCTCCAACCCAGCCTCTGGCGCTCCGTCCTAACCAGTCCAAGCCTCGCTGTCCGCGCCGTCGCCGGTCCGCTCTGTGACCAATACGGTCCCCGAAAAGTCTTTGCCGGTACACTGCTGATTGGTGCCATTCCTATCGGCCTGGCACCTCTCGTCACTAGCGCCAACGGCCTCTATGCCAGCCGCTTCTTCATCGGCATCCTCGGAGGCTCTTTCGTTCCCTGCCAAGTCTGGTCGACTGGATTCTTTGACAAGAATGTTGTAGGCACTGCCAACGCCTTCACCGGCGGCTTTGGCAATGCCGGTGGTGGTATCACCTACTTCATCATGCCCGCTGTCTACGATTCCTTTGTCTCCAGGGGCTATGCTCCCGGCCCAGCATGGCGACTCACCTTCATCGTCCCTTTGATCATGGTCATATTCTGTGGCATTAGCCTGTTGCTCCTGTGCCCCGACACGCCCGACGGGAAGTGGAGCGAGAGGGTGCTCCATGCGCAGCAGAACCTCCAGGCCCATTCCGTCGGTGGCGGCGGCGTCGTCGAGGTCCCGGGGGCGATTACTGACAAGGCTTCGTCGGAAGGCGATAAGTCCAGCAACACGGACGAAAAGAAATCACACCACCCTGACTACGACCACGAGGCCGTGATGACCCAGGACGACATGATACAGACTGCCGAGGGCGAGATCATCCAGAAGCCGACTCTCAAGGAAGCTCTACCGGTGCTCGCTAGCCCCCAGACCATCTTCCACATCCTGACTTACATGTGCTCGTTCGGCGGCGAGCTGGCCATCAACTCAATCTTAGCGAGCTACTACGTCAAAAACTTCCCCACACTGACGCAGACACAGGCTGCCAACTGGGCCGCCATGTTTGGTTTCCTCAACTTCATCACCCGTCCCACCGGCGGTATAGTAAGCGACCTGCTTTACAATTACTGCGGCAAGAATCTTTGGTACAAGAAGGCCTGGATCACAACCTGCGGCGTCCTTACCGGTGCCATCCTCATCCTCATCGGCCAGCTCGACCCTCACAACCAGTCTACCCTTTTTGGACTGGTTGCTTTCATGGCCATCTTCCACGAGGCCGGAAATGGCGCTAACTTCGCCCTGGTCCCCCACGTTCACCCCTTCGCCAACGGCATTCTGTCTGGGCTTACTGGGGCGGGCGGAAACCTGGGCGGCGTCATCTTTGCCATCATCTTTCGTTTTATGGATAACGGCACGAACTACGCGAAAGCCTTGTGGGTTATTGGTATCATCCACATCAGCGTCAACTTGGCGGTGTCTTGGATTCCTCCTTTGCCCAAGGGCCAGGTCGGTGGTCACTGATTTGCGGCTTCAACTTCTCTGGAAAGTTTGGTGAAAATTTCCTTCGGGCGACAGGCAGCCCGGGTGTAATGCCTTGGATCATCTGCAGGGGACCTTGGTTGTGCGTGGCCCCCCAATACTTGGAAAGCCGCCCCCCCTTTGTGTGGCGGGACCAGGGCCGTGGGAAACTCAGTTCATAGACATGATATCCTGCCATGAAATTCGAATATAGCATCTCCGCGCTCTAGAAATGCATGGCCTGAAGCGGGTCCAACGCGAAACTAAGGGGTACCGCGGCGCAGCCCTAGCGGTTGCTAGTGATCTTGTTTGGGATCCCCCAATGACGTGCTGTAGATAACGATGTCGTGGAGCTGGAATCAACATCTCCGGCCAATACTTTCCAGATAAGGGGGTGAACGTGCGATTTGTTAATCGATGGCCCAGGGGTTACTTTGGCCATTACTGTTCCGGAGAAGAGAAATTCAGTCGCCTCCCCGCCGATTAGCAATCTGAGTAAGGCAGACCAAGTGGAGGCAAGCACGAGTTCCGAGAACAATTCCCGCTTGCCGCGCACCGGCGATAGAGCGCCATGGCCAACACGGGAGCAGCCTCGCTTCTGCACGTCGGAGAGGTCGGGCCCAGGAATAAGGCGAGCGCCGGCGGGAGCCTTGCCGCTTCGGGGGCCTGAAGAGCAGCGGCAGACTCGTGTGTCGCGACACCGGCACCGCCGCTGACTTGCTCACATCCACGCGCGACCCAAGCGACGATTCTGCTGTGCATGCACGCCACAGAATCGCAGCTGCCGTGCATGACCCACCAGGGGTTGCCATATTCGGAAAGTGGGCTGGCCATTGATAGGCGTTGGGGGCTTCGGGTGTTCGAAAACAGCGACAGCCACCTGTTCGCTTGCAGCGTTGGATGTTGCTGGCCGCTCTGAGACATGGGGTCTCAAGATTCAAGCATCGCTGCCGTTTCTTCGCTGCGCGTACGATTGCGTCTTGCTTCTCCATGCCCTTGGCCACTCCCGGAGGGCTCTGGGCGGGGGCCTTTGGCCCAGCCGTTCACGACAACGCTCGCAGGTCGAGCGTTGGGCGAGGAAGAGAATTTCCTTACGTCGTGAATATCACCACATCCTCTGGATAGACAGGCACGACTGTTTATAAATCGAGCGCTATAGCTCTGCTCGAAGGTTTGTTTCAGTACAGACAACACCGACCGCAACAGCAGTGGTCTCTCAACATCCCGTCCTATACCGCACCCTTCAGCACAAAGTCGCCTCCCCAATTACCTTTGCGTAAAAATGGCGATCTCTCTCCGACAATACATCGGGCTGTGCATCGTGCTCCTCGTCGCGGATGTATACGCCCGGCCCTCCAGCGGCCACCAGCATCAGCATCACCACCACTCTCACGCAAGACTTCTGCACCACGGCCGCCACGGCCGGAGTGCCCATGTCCACCAAGATCTATCCGTGGTGTCAAGCCTCGTCGAGGGCCTAGCCGCCGATATCGAGAGCTCCCACATGGAGCCGAGCGCCAGTGCAGAGCGATCGCACGCCCACGGTGAGAGCCTCGAGGGATCTGCCGCCGATGTGGTAGACCTGGTTGCTGGCATGTCGGAAAAGCTCGCCTCGGTCGTCCGCGACCTGAAGGCGGACGACTTCAACCCCGGAGGCCTCGTGACAGCAGTGACGGCAGCGGTGACATCAACCGAACACCACGAGTCGGGCTCCACTGAGCGAAAGAGAACCAACCTCCGTGCAATGAAACTTGGCGAGCTCCTCCCCAGAAAGTCGAAGCCTGCCAGCGGGGGGACTCTAGAGCGCCTGATGCATACGAGGAGGAGAAACTCGCGCCGCGAGGGTCACGGGCACGACTTGTGAGCCCCATTCATGCGGGGAGAGGAAACAAGACGCCTCGGCTAGAAAAGAGGTGCTATCTGCCACGCAGGGACTGTCTACAAACGGGTTTAAAAATTCTACGGGGGAGACACGATTGGCGGTTTAGGTGTTTGATACGAGGTGTTTTAACCCTGACTTATTTCAATTCTCAACGATGAGGCGGTACTTCTTCTGGGCACCGGGTATATTTTTTTGTATAGCTCGGAAAGATTGACCATACCACCCATTTTTGGCGGCAAATATCCTGCTGCAGTAGCTGACGCCAATATATCTCCTTTGTCTCCTGAAAACTAAGCCCGCTTCGTAAAGGCAATAAGCTCGCTCTATAGATGCGACGACTGTCTATGCTCTTAAGTTGAAAAAAGCCGACCGCCAACGGCCACTCTCGATGCTGATCTGTCTATCATGGGGCTCCATCCTGCGCCGTCTAGTGACTGCTGGTCCCGTTGACGACAGTGACGCCGTTGGTGCCGTTGGCCGGCTTAGTCGACTCGGACACTGCACGCTCAGCCGCTTGAAGTACGTCCTTCACTAGGTCTGCGGCGTCCTCCACTCCGCAGCTGATGCGGACTAGGTCATCAAAAACGCCGACACTACCCCGTCCCGAAATGTCAGCCGTGCACAAACCACAGGGGATAAAACTGGTTTCACTTACGCTTCCCTCTGATCCTTGGGGATGCCAGCATGTGTCATGGCGGAGGGAACCTCGACGAGACTAGGTGCCCGTTAGTGTTTGCGCCTGCGGTAGGGACGGAATAGATGAGACCACATACCTTTCAACACCTCCCAGGGACTCGGCTAGCGTAAAGATTGTGGTGAGTTGGCAAAACCGCTCCGCCGCCGCGTGGCCGCCCCGGATGCGGAACGAGAGCATGCCCCCACCCATACCGTCGCGATGCTGCTTCCTCGCGATGGCTCGGTGAGGGTGCGAGTCGAGGCCGGGGTAATTCACGGCGATGACGTACGGGCTCGCCTCCAGGGCCCGCGCAACCGCAGTAGCGTTTTGGGTGGCCTCGCGGGCGCGGAGGTGCAGCGTCTTCAGGCCGCGGTGGGCGAGCCATGAGTCGAAAGCCGAAGGGACGGCGCCGATAGCGTTCTGCAGGAACGACAGCCTTGCCAACAGCTCGTCGCTGTTAAAAGCAGCCACGCCCATGACAACATCGCTGTGGCCATTGATGTACTTTGTGACACTGTGAACTACGATGTCGGCACCGTGGTCGAGCGGGTTCTGGACGTAAGGTGACAGGAAAGTGTTGTCAACCACGACCAGGACTCCGTGCTTGTGGGCCTGCGTGGCGACAGCGCGGATGTCAACCAGACGAAGGGTGGGGTTGCTAGGGCTTTCGATCCACACCAGCTTGGTGTTCTCGGTGAGGTGCTCACTGATGTCAACCTCGATTTCTGGAGTGAAGGTGACCTTGACACCATGGGCCTTGGCTACCTGGGTGAAGTAGCGGTGGGTGCCGCCGTAGACGTCCGACACGGAGATGACATGCGAGCCAGCGGCCAGCGACTGCAGGATAGTTGCGGTGGTGGCGCTCCCGGACGAGAAGGCGAGAGCGTGCTTTGCATTCTCGAGCGCGGCCACCGCGGTCTCGAAGTTGGTCCGGTTCGGGTTGGAGCTGCGCGAGTACTCGTATGCGCCGACCGGCTTGCCCACGGCTGTCTGGGCAAAGGTGGTGGAGAGGGAGATGGGCTCGATGACGGCGCCGGTGGCAGGATCATGGGGACTTCCGGCGTGCACGGCCAGGGTACCGAAGCCGTGGACCGGGGAAGGAGCCCGGGGGGGCGTGGTGATGGGGTGGTCGTTGAGCACCGTCATGGCTCCGATCGATGGCGAGATCACGAATGCTAGTGGCGGACCTTGCTTTCCCCCTGGTTCGAGTTCAATCTAGCCAGCTAGGTTCCGCTGGGGACACCGCGCTGCTGCTTCCAATCAGGCTGGGGGTCCCGAGGGAAAGATGGGGAAGGGGTTTCGCTGGTGGTTGTTAGGCGGTGACACCGTGGGGGTACGATATAATAGCGGCAGAGAGAGATAGATCGAATCGTGGGGTCGCGAACTGCAGGGGCCGGGCGGCCACACTTTGGATATGTAATGGTCCGCGACGCCTTTTAGATGTCGTCGGTGGTGGATGGTGCAATATGAGGAGCGATGGTGCGATTGAGACAAAAGAGGTAGGGAAAATCTGAGTTTAGGCCGTGAAATGCCGAACCCGTATCCAATTGTCCGAGACCAGGAACCTTTTGGGGTCTCTTGCTTGTCTTTGTAGAGAAGTTTTGCTCCACGAGGGGGCTCTTGGTGGGGTACGGTGTTTGGAGGGGCTCAGAGGAGGGGTCTTGCCGGATGGAGATGGTGCGGGTAAGACTTGCCCTAAGCTCAAGGTAGCGAGTGCTAAGAATTACGCCACGTGTTGAGAGGGAACTTTACGGAGGCGTCAGAGATCAGAGGTCCTGACTGCCCTAGTGCACGCTGGTGGCCCTAGATTGATCAAGAGCAAAGAAAGACAACCAAACCACCTAATATACACTCTTCGGGGGCGCCCTTGATTCCACAGCGGTTTCGACCGACTTCGCCCATTTGAAATCGACCCTGCTGAGCAATCAGGGCGCTCGGGCGTTCACCGCCTCGGGTATTCCTCGCTGGTTGTCATACCTCTGCCTTGTACCCTCCCTCCTAGTACTCGGCATTGGGTCGTCGTACGTAATGGTCCAATCCCCAGGTCCAACCTCGGGTCGACGTCTCTCCGCATCCATGGCTAAACACGGGTGATGGTCACTCAACCCAAGGGCGCGCACAGCGGCACAGGTGCTTATCTCAGTTGCGTTACCAACATCAGGCCCGGATGAACAATGTTTTCCGATAAGGAATCCTTGACCCAATGAAGCCACTCATTTCCATGTGCCATGTCATGTATGCCAGATGAAGGCCTATAATATTTCTTCGCATGCTTTTTTCGTCCTAGCAAGTCTCAACGTGCTCTTTCAATGGCCGCTGTTGACGGCTTGTCGCGAAATTGCTCTGGGAAAACCGAAGGGCTCTCTTCTTTCCGCGGCACGCTGGCTGTTAGAGCCCAGGCTAGCGCCGGGCCAGAAATGTTTGCAGCGAGATCTGTCTTGTTCAACCCTGACCCATTGCCACGGGGCGGGCTTGGGGCCTGCCTACGCTCGGCCCCCTGTCCTAGCTTATTCTTTTGTAAAAGGCACTGGGGTTACCTATCTACTTCGTGCCTTTTTGTCTGCTAGCCATAGGTAGGCGTGCCAGCGGCTGCATAGGCGGCGTTGTCAGCATCAGCATTGGACGGGGGAGCCTCTATGTTGCCAGTAACATAGCCGTGGATGGCTACTAGCTGGCGTATGTCCTTTCTGAAGAACAGGTATGGCTGTCGACGGCACGGCACCTGTGGGTTCGGTATGGTGTTAGTCTGCGACTGCGCGCTAGTGGGAACCTATCCGATAGGCGCGATCTTTCTGCGCACCCCCCGCAATGCGGTGCTCCGAAGGGAAGACGTTGGTATTTGAGAGCGTTTCCCGGGTTTCACGAAGCCCGGCCCACTAAGAGAGTACGGATAATACGCAAGTCAGAAATAAAACGAAAATAATAACAGCCCTGGAAATATCCTTTCACGGCTATGTGGTTGGCAACGTCCGTGCCGAGCCCCTGGCGCTGGAGTCTCGGTCGGCAGGAAGAGCTGCATGGCGGATCGGCGACACAGCCTGCAGTCCACAAGTGCCGAGTCGATATTGGTATGTCTACATCACCGAGAAGGTGAAGCGTTTGCACGTGCAAGCTTTGTCGACAGCCTGGGCCGAGGCTCATCGATGGCATGCCTGCGATGTAAAAGGAGGCCGGTCGTCGCTGCTCGTACGAGGACGGGCGAGTGTAGCGAACGGATCTTGGTTCGTCTCACTGCGGTAGCCTGTCTTATTGTCCAGTGGGAGAGTGAGAGGCACACACAGACAACTCAAGTGCGTGCGCGTGTCTACGTCGAAGACCCGGCACCGCTCCTCTTGCGGCACGAGGAACCCGGCACTGGCCGGTTGGCCTAGGATCGACCGGGCCCATCGCACCGGCACCCCACAGTGGCGACTCCACCCCGGGCCATCGCTCTTTATGCATCGGAGCTCAAAGGGCGCCGCATCCGCTTCGATTTGCTTTCGCTGAGAGCGATTTGTAGGTGCTAGGCATACTCGTATTCGTGTGTGGTGCGGTGGCTGATATGACAACAGCACAGGTCACGTCAAGAAAGGACGAAGAAGACAAGGATGCCCGGTACGTAGGGATAGGTAGGGATAGACAGTCAACGCTCAGGCAAGTCGGGTAGGTACCTCACTTTTGGTGGCCGCCCGACCCCCTCCCTCCGAGCCTTTCGGGTCCTTCCCACGCCGGACATGGGGCACGAGGAAGGGGCTCTCCTGGTTACATAGTATGCCACCACAGGTTGGTCTCCAGGCTAACTGCTTGGGCTAGAGGCGCCACCATCCGAGCTCCACCCCTGAATCGCTTAGTCTTTCTCATTGGCCACGCCGGGGCTAGCACAAATCCCGAACGTCGCGGCGGCTTCCACGAGCCAGCGCCTGGCAGACCTGCTTTCTGGCTTCGCTTCCTGGTGTTTGCATGTCACACAAACACTCTCGCGAACAGCACTTGCAAACCAATATCCGTACACGCCACGCACAAAACCCACCCACTCCAACATAACTCGGCATACAGGCACCCGAGTCCGGCCCCCACCACCCGCGCTGTGCCACCCGACTATGGCGGATGCGACACGGCCGACCCGCGAGCGAAGGCGCAGCAATTGACCCCACGCGAAGCCGAATAGCCTCACTGGACTCACCACAGACGCATCATGGGTCCGCGCCGCTCCCACAAGAAGTCAAGGGCCGGGTGCCGGAGGTGCAAAGGCCGGAAGATCAAGGTACGAGGGCGAACATGCAGGAAGAGGGGAGGGAGCGGCTGCAGCAGCGGCTGCGGGAGCGGCCGAGGAGGGGCGCAGATGGATTGCCCCAGGAATACAAATGTGATGCTGAGCTGACCACAATCTTGATGTAGTGCGATGAAGTCCACCCTCGCTGTGGTCCCTGCATGAAGCACGGTGTACCATGCGATTTTGAACACCCGGAGCTCGTCGACGAGCCGCTCGTCCCCCAGCCAGGCTCCGCCAACTCGCCCGGAACCAGCAGTGTGTCATCCTTGACCAGCCCAGTCACCCCGGCCTCCTCTACGGTTGACTTCCAATCGCCGCCCAACGGACCGCTCCCCGGATCCCTTACCCTCAGAACCCCATTATATCGGCCGCCCGCCTATGCGGCCGTATCAAGTGCCACACCCCCGAGAAACAGGCTACTGGAGCTCAAGCTCATGCACCAGTACACCGCCATGACCTGCAAGACCTTCACCTTCACCGCACCCGTCACAGAGGAGATATGGAAACACACGGTGCCGACCCTCGCCTTTTCTGGCTCCCAGCATCTAGCCGATGCCATCCTAGCCGTCGCCGCCCTGCACCTGCGCAGCCTTCAACCCAACGACAAGGAGATCGTGCGAGCCTCGCACGCCTACATGGCGGCGTCGCTGGCCGAGTACAGCGCGACGCTAACCAAGGGCATCGATAACAACAATGCCGAGTCCCTCTTCCTGACCTCGGCCCTCATCGCCTTCCAGTCCACCGCCACCCGCGTATTTATGAAGGATGAGTTAAGCACAACCCTAAATAACTCCATCAACGGCGACTCTGGCTCGAGCAGGACTACCGGCGCTGGTGGCTATGCCATTCCATTCTCATGGTTCCACGCCTTTCAGGGCGTTAAGGCCATCACGGCATCATCATGGCAGTGGCTTCGCCAGAGCCACGTCGTCACCCAGGTCATCAACTCGCAGGCTGTACTGCAGCTTGACTTCACTGCCTACCAAGGCACTTTCTTTGGCCACCTGTTGGATGGGCTCGAGGAGGAAATAGCGAGCCTGGACGTGGGTCGTGACAGCCACCATCCCAGCCAAGCTGAAACCTTCGGCTTCGAGGTACCGCCATTACCTGGCCAAGCACATGAAGCCCCCGGTATGCCGAGGGACCAGGCCACACAAACGCGTATCGCTTATCTGCACGCCGTTGCGGTGCTCAACTGGGCACACAAAATCCCGCATAAGGGCGCGCCGCTCACCTTCCCAGCCACAGTCTCGCGGCGGTATATCGAGCTGCTCCAAGAGGGACGACCTCGCGCGCTCGCCATCCTCGCGTGCTTTTTCGCCCTGCTCAAGTCTCTAGACAGCATCTGGTGGGTACACGGTATGGCGCGGCGCGAAGTGCTGGGCGTCGTCAGCTTGTTCAACAGCGACTTCTTAGGCCCGGAGGCATACCGGGAATGGTGGCCGCATCTAGAGTGGGCGACGCGCATCGCGCTTTACAACGACGACGGCGGCGTGATCCCGGCCGAAATCTGGGGCTCCGACTGGCTCGCTGAGGAACAGGCACTTGCCCAAGGTAATTCGGACATGTTCGGCCATATTGAGATGCTGAGCCATGTCCTTTCCCCGCTACAACCCTTGCCAGTAGTACCGGGACCGCCTTCGGGCGTGCCCGGGAACTCTTGAAATTTCCCCTACGCATATTACAGTTACGCGGTCGCCAAGGTCCAAAAGAGGGGACACAAAGCCTACGGCTGGTGTACGAATTGGCGAGGAAGAGCCAACACCGTTCGGCTTGAACCGTGCCAGTCAAGGCCGGCCGGCCACAATATCAAGCCACGAGAACCTCACTGGGCTGCGAATGCTAGCAGCGCCGCAGAGGGGTAGGCGACATGATCCAAAAGGGGTAAAGCAGGCATTATCAAAGCATGCGGAGCAAGCTTTTCTTGGTGAAGAAACCAATCCCGGCACGGGGCAGGGGGGAGTTACAATAGACATGGGAAATCTAGGCGGGCACAGGCGCATGAGCTCAGGAAGCAGTGTCCAGGCGGCAGATCCAGGGTATAAAAGTTACCCTAGGCATCTGGTAGTGATTCACGGACCGTTAGGATTTGACGGATGCAATTTTGAGAAATGCAGTATGGGTACGGTACGAGGGACGTTGTATGTATGTATGCACGTATGCATGTATGTATGTCTGTAGCGAAGGCCATCTCGGTCCTTCGAGATATGTTGATATTCACTATCTTAACGCCCCAAGACGCCCGTTGGATGAACCTGTTTTCTTGACCCCAACGCCATAACTGCCCGCGGAACCAGATATTGGGACGACCTGCAGCTTCTCACGCTTTTCGTTTTCTCCTCGACTCGCCATCGCTCACAGCATCGTCGGCGGCGACCTCGGCAGCGACCTCGGCGGCGCCGTCGTCTCGGCTCCGCTTCAAACCCTTCATCTTGCGCGTCTGGAGAGTGTTCAGGTCTTGCTTGCCTGGGTGCACACGACCCAATTTGTCGCCAATGACGTCCGTCGAGATGTTCTTCTTGGTCCTCTCCTCTGTCGTCTTCGCCTTCTTCATCGCGAGGCGCAGCGTCGACTCGTCAGGTTCCCGCATGCGGCCGAGCCGGAGGTCCATGCGAGGCCCAATCTCCTCCAGCTCGACCCGTGGCAGTCGCTGCCCGCTGCGCTTGGTCTGGATCGAGTAAACGCGCAGGTGCAGAACGGGCTTCGTTGACGGGTCGTCGCCCACCTCGTTAGAAGTGGGCTCGTCGGCGCTCACGACGATGATATATCTCAAGCCCTCGACGTCGATCTTGCCGGATGTCACATCGCCCTTGAACAGGTCCGTGAAAAAGCTCTTGGCCATGGTCCACTCGTTGGCCACAGGTGACTCGAAGGCGGTACCGACGAACGACAAGAGCGGTCGCGACCCGATGGTGAACTTTTGGTTCTTGAACTGCGCTAGCGTCCGGAAGGAGGTGGCATCCAAGTAGAGCTCTAGCATGTCGAGGATCTTGTGGTCGAACGTCCGCGCCAGCGTCAGCGTGCTGGGCCGTTTCTTGCTGCTACTGCCGAAAACGAGAAGACCTAGAGCGGCGCGGGGTTAGTATCCACGCTTTTTAACTCCCAAGAAAAAGTAGGTGTGCCCCGAAGTCCGAGAGCTGAGGCACGTACTGGTATCGTTCTTCTCGCTAAAGAATTCGAGCGAGCTCGCATCTTCGAAGGGGTGACTGGGTGGGGGGGTTAGCCTGTCGGCAGGTGAGAGGAATGCCGGGTTAGAGGACACACATTGGATTCTTCTTGGTAAATTTTATGGCATTCGGGAGAACCAGCTGGTGCAGGTCGGCCATCGCATCTTGTACGACTTGGCTTGCTGTTGTCTGCGCCGAGTTAGAGCTGAGGCTTGAATCCGGGGGCTCGACTGGGAGCACCTACGCCTCGGAGGAACAACGCCTTCTTGGGCCCCTCAATGGCCTTCGGCTCACGCTCCGCGAGTATCCGCTTCGACCGGGCGGTCTTGGGTTTGATTTGACGCAACATAGCTGCCAGGTAGAGGTTCGAAGAGGCAGGTGCAAGATAACCTGGGAAGAGGCCGGAGCTAGGTATTTCTTCGTAGAGGAAAAAAAAAATCCCAGCGATCAGGACCCCGTGGTTTTACCGAAGGACCCCGCGCTTATCGATAACAACCGCATTAGACCCCTGCAAGGCTGCAAGCCCACAAGCCCACTTTTGTCTCATTCGCCGCCTCTTCAGGGCGGCAAGTCAGCCTCCTCTCCTGGTCGTTCTAGGTCCCTTCTGGCGGTCTCCAAGTACCTACGGTTAGGAGTCCGAGCTCTACCGCCATACTCGTGCAATATCCAGAAGGGAGGTCGCTCTGGGAGCGTTCCTGTCCCGCTATATCGCGAGAGCGAGCCCCTGGAATAAGCCCGCATTCAATCATGCCGAGTGGTTTCTAATTGGCCCATCAAATACGTGGGAGACCTCAGGAAGAACAGCCCCAGCAACGGTTAGCTCCGCTCAGGCGCCCTGCGAACGACAGGGAATAGTTGGCCTTTGCCTCTTAAGAGGAGCTCGACTACTAGCGAAGTAGGATACTTTGTAAACACACTCTTGTGAGGCGTAGCTGTACACACTCTTCCCATCTAAACGGACTTGCAAACCGCAGTCATGGCCACTCCAGCGTCCAACCCCCGCTCGCACTATGCCGAGAACCCCTCGGCCTTCCCCCTCGAAGGTGGCTGCGCTTGCGGCCAGGTTCGCTACCGCCTCGAGCGCCCACCGCTGATCGTTCACTGCTGCCACTGCACCGTCTGCCAACGCGAAACCGGGTCGGGCTTCGGCCTCAACGCTCAAATCGAGGCCGATGCTGTGACCGGGCTGCCGTCCGCTCCGCCCAACGCCCCGAGTTATCCCGCGCGCCCCGACGAGTATCCTGCATGCGGGCCACTGCCGGAGCGAGTCGACAGGCGTGTCACCTCTAGTAATGAGGGAGCAAGCGACCCGCAGACCAACGAGGCAGCGCCCGAGTCACACGCAGAGGTAGTCGAGCCCGTCCTCATGTCTCTCCCCTCCGAGTCCGGATACGGACAAGAGGTGGCGAGATGCCCAGCTTGCGGAACTATGGTTTGGAGTCATTATGCCGGCACGGGCCGCTTAGTGCGCTTTATCCGCACCGGGACGCTAGATCGAGCGTGGGAGATCAACCCCGACGTCTACATCTACACTCGGAGCAAGCGCGACTTTGTCTCGCTCCCGGAGGATGGTAGGCCGAAGTATGACGAGTTTTATCCTAGCAAAGAGGCTGTCTGGAGAGAGGGGTCGTTGCAAAGGCTCGAAAAGCTGCTGCCGGCAATCAATGAGTATCGACTGGCCAGGGGCTTTCGAGCCATGGTGTTGTAGTGTAAGCACATACAGTACTCTACAGCCATTAAGGGGGTCTAGGGAGACGAAATGGCCAGATTCCTCTGTCATCGTATCAGGGTCTTCAGGCGATAGACTCTAGGTCTATAAAGGGTAGTCGCAAACTGTGCCCTGTGATTTTGGCTTATAATCTCAGGCTCGGACTACCCAGACACAATATATAGTGGTCACCATCCACCAACTAGGACGGCTCTGCAAAGCGGACACCCAGCAGCTTAGGCAATGCTTGGTGGGGTGGTAGTTGACGTGGTATTCATACAATACATACAAATCTGGACACCAAGTCCAGTCCTCCTCTCGGACTAACTACTACTTCTGGAGCAGGGGACCGAATGGTCCTCCTCGTCCCCAACCACGTATCCCTTCCTTCCTATATGGGAGACCCTAGATTCTCCAGCCACGTGAAAACAAATACCATCCGCACCGGCTTGGCCGATGACTTCCGACCATGGTCGGGATTCATAGCAGAGAAGCATCGAAGTATAAAACTCCGAAGAACCGTCGGAAGACGCCCTGAGAACAATCGCTATAGTGAGCCTCGAGATGAAAGCGATTTCTGGAAAAGCACCCTCTAACACAAGCTTCCCCTTTGATGTGAACCAGCCTAGCCAGGCCGTAGAACGCCGTAGAATGAGTGACGATGGAATAATGCAGAGAATCTCAAGCCACAGACAACAACAGCCTCTCGCCTCGAAAAGGAAGCCGAGATCGTGCACCCCGTTGCGGGAAGGACCGCTCTGCCACAAGCCCCACGTAGATACCCGTGTGCCGGGTAGGGTTCTCTCTCTGAATACTGAAGCCTTCTAACGCCGTGTTGGATGAGTCAACTTTTTTTCTGGTTCGATAATGCTGATACGCCGCTGCAGTCTGGGGTTGGTATAAAGGCAAACCAGTTGAAAAAAAAAAAAAAAAAAAAAAGTATTCGGCACCGCTGCCTATTGGTATCATTCCGAGGATGCCGCATGGTTCGTCGTGTCACGCCCGTGAAAAAATCCCGTATGCCCTGGCTTCCCCCAGCCCTCCCGCATTCCATACTGCCTCCTTATTTCGATGGTTGATCAAGGGCAGCCTGCCCCTTGAATCGCGTAAACTGTGAGCAATGTTGATTCGCCGGCGGCTTAACCACGCATGCCCCGGAAGCCAAGGCCCTCCATGCTGAGCGTTGGCACTTCGATTGAAGCCAAGCCCAGGACGCCCTCGTCGCGCCGCCGGTCCACAAACGAGTTGTTTTCGTTCACTACGATGCTCCACTCGGCGAGCGCTCGCCCTGTGTAGGTTGCGTTGAACGTGTAGATGCCCGTGGGTTCAGTTGCTTGGACCATGGACTGGTGCTGGCGGATCTCATGCTCGAAGTCGAATGCTGGCCCCGGCGCAGTGGCAGAAGAGGAGGCGGCGGTGACAGGCGAGAACACGTCTTCGGGGAGCTCTTCTGGCGGCGTGTGGAATGGCGTGTCCTCGTCGGTGTCGGTTTCGCTCGAGGAGGATGCCTTGCTGCCATTCGAGGTCGTTCGCACCATGGGGCCGTTGGACGCTCGCTTGTCGCTCTTGGCCGGCGCGGCATCCAAGGGCCGGGCATTCCGTGCTTCGCTGACAAGACCGGTGCTCATGAGCCCACTGAACCGCCGCGTGGGAGGCGGCAGCCCGGCCGCAATTGGCGGCGGACTGGCGCTGCGAGACGAATTGCCTCCACCCGAGCCGGTGCTGTTGGACAGAGCGGCGCGCGCACTGCTTACTCTTGCCTGGGCAGGTGCAGGAAGCCTTGGCGGCGCCAGGATGATGGCCTTGGTTTGAAAGTTGTACGGCTGGAGACCGAAGCGGAAGATGTACTGCGCTGCCTCGAATACCGGCGACGATAGGGACGAATCGTCCGAGACGCTGGAGCCTTTCGAGTCAGCTGCTTTCGGCGGCGGTGGAGGGCCAGAGGGTAAGGGCAGGTTGCCACTGCCGCCGCGGGACCGCGACGCGGCTGTTTCGCGGCGAGCCTGCTCAAGCTCCTCTTCCCAAGTCCGCTTCCCGCTGCCGGAGGAGCTGCCGGTCGAGCCGAGGTTGACCGGTGCACCTGCACTCATGGAGAGAACTTTGCCGAGGAGAGACCATCTCTTCTTGTATGTGGTCTGGTTTGGGTCTGACTTGCTGCTGCTGGCAGACTCAGGCTCGTCGCGACCAACCAGACCGCCGAAGAAGGGGCCCTGGGTAGAGTCCGGAGCGGGGCTGGGGAAGGAGTCGAA
Organism: Thozetella sp. PMI_491; assembly: GCA_021432635.1. NCBI lineage: Eukaryota > Fungi > Ascomycota > Sordariomycetes > Chaetosphaeriales > Chaetosphaeriaceae > Thozetella > Thozetella sp. PMI_491. Next base: position 793,139 of record MU270038.1, read on the forward strand.
GGGCATCAGCAGGCCCGGCTGCGGCTGCACCACCTCGGATCGGATGATTATGAAGCGCTTGGAGGGCGCCGGCAGCGACGGTACTGTGGAAGGGGGCGCCCTCGCGTTGTTGCGCAGCCAAAGGTAGTGCGACCAGGTTGTCTTCAGGCGCTGCGAGACGAGCAGGAAGATCCTACTGTCGAGCTGGTTCGCAGTGCCCGAGTCCCGACACATGCGCCAGCAAACTAGGCGCATGTAATAGCTTCGAGTCAGGGAGCACCAGTTGTTGAAGAATTTGTTCCAGATTTCGTCGCTGAGCAGCCAGTTGCAGCAGATTGATTCCTTCATGGCCGGGTCCGCCGTGATCTCGTCCCATACTGAATACAGGAACGTGATCAGCTTGATCTCAGTTAGACTGTTTTCGGACCGCGTCAGGATGGGCTTCAGGGTTTCGAGCCAGAACCACAGGTCTATCGGGACCTTGAGCGCTAGGAGCTGCTCGAAGAAGTCCAGCATGACACAGCAAGCGCTCGTGTTGTAGATGGAGGTTTTCTTCGCCGCACCTCGCATAATGGCTACGAAGGCCTCCGAGATGGTGGGCCCCACGGTGCTATCGGCCAGCATGTCCTTGAGAAGGATGATCAGCCGGTTTTCGTCCATCTCCTTCAGGAGGTTGTTGCCGGGCAGCGGAAGTGCCACCGCGTCGGCTGATTCCATGACCGACCAGTTCTCCAATGTCTCATGGCGGTGGATTGTCGCGTCCAGCGAGCTCAGGAGCTGTGCGTGTAGCAAAACGAAGGCCGGGGCGCGGGCTTTCTCGACGAGCGGGAGTTCGCTGGGCATGAACTCCTCCGACAGGATGTAATAGTACTTGGTGAAGATGAACAGCAAGTCAGTGTCAGCGCCGCGCCATCTTGACACCCAAGGGCCGGTCCATGGGACCTGGGCCGTAATTAGAGGCATCTTGCCTACGGTTCGCAGCCTCTTTTCCATTGCTCGCACTGAAGACCAACCTAGCTTGCCCAGGCTTGGGGGGAACAGCGCCACGATATCCTCGCTCTCTCCCTTATTGACCTTAGGGAGGCCGAGCTCCTCAGCCGTCCTCCGGAGTAGCTCGTTGTTGACGCCCCACAGACGAACGAGGATGTCGGCGATGCCCGGGACGAAGAAGAAGGCATATGCACACGCCTTGCCGCACCAGTTGACCAGGCTTGTGGGCGCGTGCCTCTGCGACATCTTTTCGACAACAAGCGCCATCTGCCGCACTAGGTTGTTGACAAACATGGTGCGGACGTTGTGCTCGGCAGACTCAATAATAAACGCGACCATGTCAGGCTCGTCCCCGGCAGTCGACTGGGTCCACGACCTGGCCCGTACCTTCTCGCCCGGTGACCGTCTCTTTAGTGGCTGGAAATAGCTCGTGCACATCCTCCACTCTGGCCGCATCATGATGAGCGTCGTGGCCTCGAGCAGGGTGGGCCTGTCCACTCCCGCGACGGGCTGCTGGACGGGGGAGGATGCCATCGCCTGCCCTGCATCTAGGAACCCTCCATTGGACATCTGACCCAGGCGGCCCTGGCTGCCGTCGAGCATCTTGAGCAGCTCGTTCCACCACTTGTTCAGAATCGAGGTTCTTCGCTCCACATCCTCCGGGGAGAGGACGCCCTTATCGGTGTTGGAGGGATGAAGGGCAGTGCTGCGGAGAAATGGCACCAAGGTTGCTCGAACCACGGCCATCCGGGCCGAGCTCGACGTCTTGGAGGCCAAGACAGGAAGCTCGTCATCGAGGTTGCGAAACATGCCCCAGTGCGGGTCGTTGGACGTCGGATGAGGCATGGTCAGGCCCGTGTCGACCGTCGACTCGGACGCGTTCTCCGAGGGGTCCGCAGTCGTGTCCGAAGCAGCCGACGAAGTTGTATGTGACGAATTTCGGGGGTTGGAAGAGGGTGCGGAAACCTGGACCACGAGGCTTTCCGTCTTGTCGGCAATTGGGATCAGCTCCGGGGCGGCGTCTATGGCGCCTCCGGCTGACGGGGCTGTGCTAGGGATGTTGTCAGAATCTGCGCCTTTAGGCGCTGATGAGGCTGACAGAGGCAGCGAGAAGGAGCGGCTAGCAAAGACGTTTTGGGGGCTTTGTTTGAACTTGGTCAGATATATGCTCGCACGATTCAAGGCGCGGGTTGTGCTGCTGGGTGACTGCGAGTCGGCCGGCCGGCCGGCCTCGCTAGGGTTCAAATCCGGCTTCGTAGACACATCGCTCTCGATGGGCTTCCGGGAGCCGAGATTGGACTTTGATTTTGGGATCCCCAAGCTCGCACGGCGGCCGCCCCCGCTCTTTTCACTCTTGTCATGGCGGCTGCTGGGCGGGGAGGGGGATCGCGAGGTCGAGATCCACGACCGCCGCGCAAACTCGGCGAATGACTCGACGGTTCTCGACCGCTCGAGCGGCTTGGACGCAAAGTCTTTATCCGAGACATCATTGACCTTGTACAGCTTCGGGAGCTCCTTGGGCTCGTCGTCCAAAAGGCGTTGTACGTTTGGCGTCGACTTGGAGCTCGGGAGCCACGACCGCGGCCGGTCGATCATGGACATGCGCCTGCTGGCCTTCTCCTTCTCCTGGACAGTCTTACCCGCCCCGCCCGCCGCGGCAGTGGCGGCGGGCCTGGGGCTCCCCGTCCTGACCTCCACTGTCTTTTCGTTCTGTGAGACCTTGACCGTCTCTGTCTTGCGGTCCAGCTTCAACGGCACGCGGAAGTCGCTCTCAAAGTCGAACGAGGGAACATCGAAGGCAGGTAGGCTCGGGAGGCTCTTGAGGTTTAGGTTTCGGTGTTGATTGAGTGCGAGGGAGCCGATGTTTGAGGGTTGCGGCGTGGGCATTCCTCCCAGCAGGTTGGGGGTGGAATGCGAACGGTGGAATGGCGTGCTCGCCTCGACGGCCGGAGCCATCGTTAGAGTTGAGCCGCTCATCTCATGGCCAACGAGCATGCACAATGCGAGCCGAAAGAGGGAGCGCTCGGCACGATAGAATAAGACAATAAGAATAACAGCAACACAACGACCCTAAAAAAAGAAATCGCAGGCTCGGCTGCTCTAGACTGGCTTTCTGCCTACGTCGGGCTCCGTCGAGCGTGGTGCGAGTCGCAGCAAGCGTCGCAGTGGTGGCCGTCGTCAGCTGAGGAGTAGATGGTCCCCCCGGCTCTATATTAACGAACGCAAATCGGCCAGGGGAAACGAGCTAGCCAGGGGGGGGTGGATGGGCGTGTGGGTTGTGTTGGCTGCCGCCTCTCCCGAATGCTTGGCGGGGTGAGGTCACAGCCTTGGCCCCTTGTCTCTCCGCTCTGGTTCAGATTGTGTGTGCCTCGTGGGCAAAACCAAGGAATTCGGTAGCAAACCTCTGGCCGGCAGAGTCGAAGTCGCCGGAGATTGGTAACTTGGAGGGAGCGGCAGAGGAAACAGAGGAAACAGAGGAGCGCGGCCGGCTGGCGACTGGCGCTTCTTTTTTAAGAACCACTCGTCTTCGGACGAGCGCAGCATACGCTTGGGGGTAGATTTCTCTTCTGGTGCGTTTCAAGACTTTCCAGCACCATGCTACTTAGGCCAGAACGGAGCCGCTACTTGGTCGCCGGGGCTGAGGAGTGGTCCGTCCGTGTGGTCCTGAAGGCCCGAAAGAGGATTCGAGGGAGGAACTCTCGTATGGAGCAGGTCTTTTGGCCACTTCGACCCTCGAATGGCCCACGCCTGCCAAGATCAAGGCAGCCGGGCGATAATGGCTCCTAATAAGAAGGGACTCCGCAGGCCGTTCGCGGGGTGTTCGACGGTTCCGCTGGTGCCACAATCCGGCTCGGGAATGGCTAGTATGATGTAAATTGGATTTGCTGGAGCCAGGTCGGCCGGTGCTCGAAAGGAACCGCCAATGTGGACAGCTGGACGGGCGTTATAGCATGGGGGTGGCCGGTGTCTTTGATTCGCGCGAGCCCGATTCTGGCGGTTGGCACCCTGTGGTCCCAGCGACGACACCGCCTAATTACTGGCTAGGGAGACAGAGATTGGCGAGGGAGGAGCACGGGAGGAGCACTGAATGTGGGGAGGTAGAGAGGGGCAGGTGGACATTCGCGAATCCAAGCCGAAGCATGAATCACACAAATCCTGAATTGAGCGGTCCGACAGTTTGGATGAGACGAAGAACTGCCTGCCCTCCGTTGGTGCGAGCGGGTGGTGAGTGATGTGCTCTTTTCGGCGGTCCGCTACTTAGAGCACTCCTCGTCTCAAGCTCCCTCTTCAGGCGCATACACATACACCCCAGAAGCAAAGGAAGGATTACTTCGTACTGTACATACGGAGGCGGTATTTACCCTGGCGGAGCCCGTGCAGATCGGACGCTAGGACTGGATGCGCCGTAGGGGCTACGAGGCGGCTTGGAGGCTTCTCGAAAAGAAAAGAAAAAAAAGAGGGACTACGCAATACTCGGGCCATCGTTGCAGATGCAAGACCCCTTCCGACTCGCCGAATGGGGGTCCCAAGCAGGCCGGCTGAGACCGCCACCACGCAGAGCGCAAACGCAGGCTCCGGTGCCGTGAGCTTAGTCGCAATCGTGTGACGGGGGACGGGCCTTCCGAGGATCCTCGGTGGACGACACCAGATACCGTGCAGCCTGCAGCCCACGCCCCCGGGCTGGTCGGGCAAGTGCAAGTGGCGCCCGACACGGTAGGGGGGAGGAGGCAGGAAAGCAAGGAAGCACCTCGCAGGCGAGTGAGATGTGAGATCTGTCAGACATCTCGCTCGGTACGAGCTCCGGTATCGATAACGCGACGATGGGGGGAAGGGCGCATCACAGGGTGACAACGGGCCCTGTGTGTGATTGTGTGATTTCCAAGGTTCCAAAGCACTTCGACTTGGCGCATGGGGACTTGTCTGGTTGAGCTGGTCGCTGAAACGGCCTGCCAGTGGCCCATGTAAGACAGCGCCTGTGCAGTCATCGGTGGCCTACCGAAAAACCCACCCTTTTCCCCTGCCCTACCCCTCCTCCAAGCCGACATGCAGCCTCCTGTGGGCGTCTGAGACGGCCTCCTGTGTCGGCGCCGCGGGGGGTCGCTTAAGCCTAGCATACACGAGAAGCACCCACAAACCCTGGCTCTTCCCTATCATCCTTTTTTTTTTTATCTCTTTCTCTCGGCAGTGTCCATTCGCAAAAGACCGAGCCAAGCTTTAGCTCCAAGAGAGAGAGAAAAAAAAAAGAAGGTCCCCCCACCCCACCAGTCCAACGTGAGGATCCGGCGGGCCGCTTACGGTGGCCTAGAGAGAGGATGGTCCGTATATGCGTATGTATGGCAAGGTGACAAGGGGCAGCAGTACCAGTGAGACACGCCGCCGGAAGATCTTCAAGGCTCGGCCTCGAAAGTGGACGACCGCGGCGGAAGGAGAAACCCCCTTCCCAAGATCGACCCTCTGGGCTTTGGCGTTCGTTGAGGAGGATCTCCCTCGGGGACCTTGTTCGTGCCTGGAGGCCAGCAAGCCAGCAGAGAGAGGAAGGCCAATATAGGGATGATTACCTGGATCTTCCAAGACACAGTCAATGTCTCACATAACATCATATCCTGTCAAGCCTGTGTAGCCTGCAACGGATTTGGGTGTGGAACGGTGTCCAAGGTGTCTATCCCTGTCCCGAGCTTCAGCAGCCTATCAGCTGATTATTTGCCCGGAGAGACCCTTCAAACACACTGTATCGATAAAGAGCTAGTTAAAGCAACCCCCGACTCTGTCGAGGGCCTTTGACGATTCAGCATTCAGCATTCAGAGTTCAGCCTTGCGAGCTGCAAGGGTTAGGGTTAGATCCCGGCCAAGCGGGTCGCCAATATGAGAGGGCGTCGCGCCACGATCGACTAGCACAACGCCTGGCAGCAGAGGACACAGCACGGCGAAATCGATGCTCGCCGAGGAAAGCCAGGCGGCTGAGGACAAAAAGCCACCTCACTAGAGCGCGCCTAGAGCTTTAGCGCTGTAGCTGAGCCGAACGTGAGAGGCGGTGAATACTCAAAGAGGAAAGCCCGTCCCCGGTCCCCGCCTCCGGGTCGCACGAGCACAAGAGCTGAAAGGAAGGAGAAAGGCGCGCGCCGCCCAGCCGTCTGGGGATCCCTTTTTCCCCTGCCCCTTATTACTCGTACGGAGCAGGGAGGCGTTGTCGCCATTGCACGCCACTGCTGCTCACATCCCTTGTCGCTACACCACGAGACTACGGCAGATGATGAAGAAGATACAGAATGGCAATACCCCTTAGATAACGACTGGCGCGTCGCTTATAATGTGTTTCTTTTCCCTCTTCTCCGCCCGTCAGAGGTAGTCTGACCAAGGGGATGGCGTAAACCTGGCGCTGGGATGAAGATTGGCATTCGAGATATTGATCGATGGTGATCAAACCCTGTTCCAGCTCCGCGGCCACAAGCCTCGACGATCTCCCCCCGGTCCCCATGAAAACGATCCACAAGCTGAGGCATTGGCGGGGCTCCTGCCTTTGCCTGCATCGCTGAGAGGGCGAGAAAATAGACGATCCTAAGGTCCGGGTCAACTCTTGGTTGTCGGACGGTCTACAGGGCAGCGGCAGCCGGGAACCTGTGAGCAGCGAGAAGTAGCTTCCGACGCGGGCTGGTGCCTCTGTTGCTTGTTGTTCAGCCTGTGGCGACGTGACTGTCGTTCGTCGCTCGGTTATGGAGCAATCAAACGTCGCCGCCATGGGAGGCTATTGAGCCCAGGCGGGCCCGGAATGACCACAGCACGGCCGAGCCCAGTTCGACTGGCGGAGAGCTTCCAACGAGAGCCTCGGTTTCAGCTTGACCCGAACTATCACCTGCATACAGCACGCACATGCTGCCTACGACCTACGACTGCACGATGCGCTGGCTTTCTCTGTCAGCCTCTTTCGCTCTACGCAGCACCTCGTTGGTCCCAATTCCTCGCCGTGCTGCCTGCCTGCAGCATGCAGCAGTCGGGAAGTTCCAAAAGCCGCCCCCCGGGTCTGAAAGAGCTGACTGTTCGAGCATTGGGTAGCTCAGGCAACTCGTCCCCCCTTATCATTTGTTGTCTTTGACACCCCGCTCAGGCAGAATCATGTCATGGTCACGTCGTTTGGCCCCCCTCTCCCCCCTTTTGCCATTTCTTTTCTTTTTATGAGAAATAAATAAGTTGGTCTCTAACAAGCCTTATGCCGGATTTAGACTTAAACGCACCAGGCCACACTCGACATAGGGAAAAGAGGCGCCCGGATGTGCTTCCTGTTCCGACTGCGGGAAGGACTGCATTAGCTTGTCCACCAACCCCGTCCTCCTACTCCGTGGTACACAGAACGGCTCCCTCCGGACGCCACGATGTTCTCAAGCAAGCCCTTGAAAGTGTCGGTCAGGGAAGCTGGATGCGCACGCTATACTGTCTCCCTAGCCGGCTGAGAGCGCTGAACGCTCGAAATAACGCTTCTAAGGCCTCGCGACGATTCCTCACAATGGATTAACGAATCTCGGCCTTCTGTCCCGTGAAAGTCGAAGCTGCACCAAAAGTCTTGCTCATCTGGCTAACGTGAGGCGGTTCGAGGCGGCGTCGCTAGCTTCGCTGGAAATGAGCCCTTCCGATGCGGAGGGTTCGTCCAATTCCGCGGCACCGGGTTAAAACCACAGCCCCGGACAACAAACTAGACAAGCCTAGCTGGCCAAATACCGTTCATATTTTCCTCCGTACCATCGGCTCTTCCGTGCTCTTTGCTGCTGGAGATGGGAGGCACTACGCGAGTCAGGGATCCTACCTCCCGTGAGCACACACACACCATCATGGAAACGCGGCGGCAGAGGTAGACCCAACGCGGCCGTTGTTTGGCTTCAAAATTCTGTCGTCCCTGGGGCTAGTCCTTACGGAGTAATTGGAAACTAAACAACCATTCTGAATTGGTCTTGGAGTGCACAGATTTGGTAAGCCAACACCCTGCGACGGCCTGTGCACCCGGAGTTCCCGGCACGGGTGCTTTCGCCGGTCGGTTGATCAACCAAAGACATCGCTGATGTAGCGGTCTTCCTTCTGCTTCTGCAGCCAGGCCTGCGCTTCCTCAGCCGTCGCCTCGGGATGTGCCTCCCTGTAAACTTTAATGCAGACCTCTTGGGTGCTGCGGCCAAGTCTCGCCGCACTACCACACACCAGAATGCGTGCCCCCCCGTTCATGAAGAGGCCCCTTAGCTGCTCTCGATCATCCCAGATGAGCTCATCCACATGGCAAGGTCGGTGGCCGTCCGTGTCGGTAGGCCGCGAAACCGCGGGACGCACGGTGACGACGCCGTCCTTCTCGGCCTGCTCCAACTCTTGTCGGTACAAGTAGTCTTGGGAATCCCGGAATCCGTAGTACAGAATGGCCGGGCCGAGGTTTGCCGCTGCACCGCCGGGGCGCGCAGACGCGATTGCAGCTCTGTCTTGAATAAACGCCCGCATCGGTGCGACGCCGGTGCCAGCAGCCACGAAGATGACTGGCGTCTTTGGGTCGAGGGGCAGACGGAAAGGCGCCGCGGTGCTCCTGACAAAGCACCGGATGCGAGAGCCTGGCAGTAAATCCGCGAGGTAGCTCGAGGCAACGCCACTGAAGGTACGTGCCGGATTGCTGTAGGATGGCGCTGAATATACATCATATGTCACGGAAGCTGTGAGGCTAGACCCAGTGCCGAAGGCGTCGTCATCACCCCCTCCTGCTGACTTGGACGCGGGCATGAAGGTCGTGCTCGCGGCCGGGAGCGCCAGCCTAGCCAGCGGTGAAGACGAGATGGAATATTGTCGTGGCGCCAGAGGGGCCAGCATGTCCAGGTACGCCCCAAAAGATAGTGAGATTGAAGGAAAGTCTTCAAGCAGGTCGATAATGGAGAAGCGCTTCTCCAGAATTCCTTTCTCGTAGAGCTCGTCCGTGGCTAAGCCGGTCAAGCGTGTGGCGTCCGTCCCTTCGGCGAGCTTGGCCAGCGTAGCCACCTGGCGCTGAGACGTAGGGTTGGCGAGCTCGACCCGGCTGCTCACCAGCTCGAATACGGAGATGGTACCGCCGGCAGGTCCCTTTTTGCGGTTATCTAGTGAGAATGGCTACTTCTGGCTATCAGAGAGACTGGGCATGCTTACCTTGAGGTGCTCCTTGCTCGTCCCGCTGATAGTCAGGACATCATCAGGATGGAGGCCGAAGCGGTTCAGGACCCTTGTAACGCTGGTCCTTGGGTTGATTGGTAGGACAACGAGATAGTCACCTGAGGCAAGTCAATAGCCGTCATTAATAGCACACAGAGCTGCGGTGATTGAACATGCCGCTTCGATACTCAACTCCGGGGGGCAGCAGGACGTCCATGTGCCTCTTCTCCGGTCCGAGTCCGTTCTTGACCAGGACGTTGTTGGCAAGGACTAAGCCTTCAGATACCTCTTCGCCGGCGAGCTTTGACGGAGCATCGGGCTGGGAGATCTCAACCTTGATCTCTTCAACCTGCACATTGCTAGTGACGCCCCCCAGCTCACGCAGCTTAGGGAACAGCTCCACTTTCCAGTCCTCAAACGGACCGGATATGTCTTGCCCAACATCTACAAACCCAGCGCGGAGAAATCGGGTGGCGCCGAGCTGCTCCATGAGGCGATCGACGAGCTTGGGGATATGATGAAAGGTTGCAGGCCAGTCGCGGTTTCCAAGCCCAAACACCGTGTACGTCACACCGCTAAGCAGCTTGTTGCTGGTTCCCCCAGCCACACGGGCCTCCAGCCAGGCAACGAAGCCTCTGGCGTTGTCAGGCGGTAATCCTTCGTAAGAAGACGTAATCAGCACGACGGGCCGGTCTCTTGGAATGGCCTCCACTGCCTCGTCAAGACTCTTAACGGCATCTACTGCGAAGCCGTAGCCGGGGGCATTGGTCTGGATGTCCTCCCCGAACGACTTGCAAGTCCCCGTGTTACCACCGTAGAAGACAGCCAAGGGCTTCAAGCCTGGCTTGGAAACTCCAGACACGTGGACCTTGGCTCCGCTTACATCGGCCTTGGGCGGCGGCGCGGACCCAGTGAAGTCAAAGAGGTGGTCCTTGCCCGGGCGCCGGCGCACCTTAATGTAGAACTCGTCAGGCTTAACGGTGAGAGTCGACTTGATCTTGAGCTCGTAGTCCGGATCGGCCTGTTCTACAATGAAGCGCTGCAGAACCATGGCCATGGCGATGATGATCTCCTGCTCGGCGAGGTACCGGCCTATGCACTGGCGGAGGCCGTTGCCGAACGGTCTCCACGCATGCTGCGGAACACGGTCCCATCCTCCGTCAAGGAAACGCTCCGGTTTGAACTCATCAGCATCGTCTCCCCACACAGCCGGATCGCGGTGGACGCCCTTGAGGTTGACGATGATGGGCACGTCTGGCGTCATCTTGTACTTGCCCGCCAGGAGGATAGGCTCTTTCGGCCCGCGGGTGAGAACGGAGATGGGGCCGAAGTAGCGAAGCGTCTCGCGGATGGTTGCTTCGATGTATTTGAACTTTGGCACATCCGAGAGCTCGATCTGCTTGTCCCCCAGAACGGCATCTACCTCTGCATAGCACTTCTGCAGCTTGTCTGGGTACTGGAGGAGGTAGTAGTACATGAAATTCATGGTCCCTGCTGTCGTCTCATGACCGGCGACCTCGAAAATGGTTAACAGCTGCCACATTCAGGAAGGCGGCAGAGACTACGCACCATAAAGGTCACCATCTGGTAGCGGATGTTCTCATCCGTGAACCCCTTACCGGTGACAGGATCTTTGGCCGTGAGCATCGTGTTTATAATGTCGTCCACGTCCGGTCGGGGGTGGGCTCGCCGCTCGGCCACGAGCTTGTCGCATATGTCCCACATAGCATGGATCTCGCGGTCCAACTTCTGGCGGGACCGGAACCGAAGCCAGTTCTCGAGTTCCATCCGGTGGGACTGCTTGCCTACTTCGATCAAGGTATCGACCATGTATTCGGCAAACTCGGGAAGCTTGTCCGAGTAAAACGCGTTGAATCGATGACTAAAAGCACATAATCCAATCACTTCAAAGGCGAGGCTATCTCTGAGATCAGTACATGAGCGCTCATGAGCCTCTTATAGCGCAAGAACCCACCGGGTGAAATCTCCCGTGCAAGAGATTCGTTGGTCCGGGCCAAACCGATCCCACCGAAGGACCATCTGTGAGAGCACATCCACCATCTGTCGGTCCGTCAGCTACCTTCTCACCCAGGTTTTCTCGAACGGGGCAGACTATACCTTGGGAAACATGGACCGGATATGAATCGGGCCAAAAGCCGGCACAAGTGTGCGGTGGGCAATGCCCCATTCCTGAAGCGCCCGTCCTGTTAGTCTCATCTTGGGAACTGTGGGATTTGCATACGGCCGGACGCCTACCTCCTCGTCATTGTAGGCAGTAAATAAGCCTGGGGTTCTATGTTAGCTATGCTGGCCTAATTTAGACGCAGGAGTTCTGGTAACGAACCGTTCTTAGTGAGGGCTCTGACGTTCTTCTGCACCCCAACCACCTTCTTCTCGTAGTACATGTCGTCCAACACTTCGTTTGCCAGTTCGTAGCTTGATATGAAGACAATTTTTCTGTTTACTAGATTCAGTGAATAAATCGGACCATAAATATCAGCCAACCTCCAGAACGAACGAACGGCGAAAGCAGGATCTATCTCGCCAAGGTTGCCGGTGAGCCACGATTCAGGGGGGTGAGGGATGGGTTCGCCGTCCGGAACCTCTGCTCGGCCATTTGGATGGGCAACAGCGGCAGCTGAGGCGTCACTCTCTGCCTTGGGTGCAGCGTGAAAAGGGCAGGACATGTTGATAGCTCTAAGGTATTGGGCTTATGGGGAACTACGGATTCAAAACCGAGGCCGGCAGTAGAGTTGGGAGAACTGTCAAGAGGCCCCGAGTACCGAGTGATAATTGCCAGGCACATGGGAAGAGGGCTTTGCAATTGAATATATATATATATATATTTGAGAGAGAATCCTAGATCTCGTAGAACCTCACAAACAACCCAATGGTCAAAAGGGCCACGCAGCTGAGCTGGTAACAAGAAGGAAACAGTAACCACACCCCCCTCACACGCCACGGACCCATCACCGGGGGCATTATTCAGCACCGAGCATAAATTCTGCTTTCTGTGAGTTGCCATGCGTAAGTATTTGTGTCCTACGGTACGAGCAGTCCAATGATGGCTATCTAATAGGACGCTGGCTGACTTTGGGTAGGACGGGGTAGCCGCAGCACATGGCGGGCGGGAGGCGGGCGGGTTTCTGCAAGCTTGGAATACAGCCGAGTAATTTTGCGGAGAGAATACACTTCGATTTGAGGGGTAAAAGGTTGCGTACTTTGTATCCCTCTGCGAGCCCGGAGGTGTTGTGGCTCTAAGTCCTACAGAAGACCCGCTCTTCGCGGATGTCGGCAACAGGAAGACGTACAGCTAGAGGGCATGAGACAGCTAATTGGTGAATTTTTGCTGCCCGGTTAGTCGTAGAGCCAGAGTTAGACTTATCTTCATGTACAGTCCAGCCTACAGAGATGCTGGTATGCGACTGCAAGACCCGGAACCAGGGTCAACGACCACAGCTCCTATCCCAACGCAGTAGAGACAGGAACTGAGATACATCGCATAAGAGACCAGAACACGGTGCCTTTCATTCAGTCACTCCAGCAAATAACTCTCTACCCTAGACGCGGACGAGAACCAGTTTACAGCCTATGGCACCCCTCGCGTGATGGCCCGACTTAGGCAGCTGGGACCAAGATGGGTATGCAGTATGCTGCAAAGCAGATTGCGGTGTTTTATTCATAGTGGCGGCACAACTGCTGCCAGCGGATGGTGGATCTGCCGTATAGTTATACGGCGCGCGCAGAAGCAAACGCAGCGAACAGCGCTGACTTGAAGCTGCGGGGATCGAGAGTTACATGTAGACGGCAAATCCTACACCGGCTTCCCCACCTCCGTTTCTTATTCTATGCCACCCTTACTTAGTCTTAGTCATTCTGCATCGCTATCGAGCCGATCACTTGCAGATTCACAGAAGTATCGATACGGAATCGGCAGAACCAGTGCGGCATCGGAAGCAGCGGGAAAGGGGGCGACGCCATCGTTGTTGTCCAAGGATCGAATTGCAGCATGGTTCCAGCGGACTATATACACCTTCACTATAGCGGGTATGCATAGTGAACTCGCAACTGCCATGTTCTAGCAGTCTATTCCCGCGCGATGTTGTGCCAAGACTTGCGGCTCAGCAGAGGAGCTCAAAGTAAACAATGAAGCTAGCTACCCCTAAAAGCTGGCCTTGGCGCCCGTCAGCATCCGCCTCACCAGTCGCTATGGCTACACGACATATACCCAAAGAATCGCCAGAATCACAGTACCACGCGCGCACACAAGAGGCAGTGAGAAGTTATGCGTAGTGTAAATTGTATAATAGCTTGTACCAAGAACCGGAGACCTAGGCTACAACGAGAATGACATCGACTTGGTGACTCCCCATGATTAAACTGACTTATGTGTTAAACATTTTACTAAGCCAGGTCGCAGACTGGTTACAGAATAGTACATTTACGACAGGCCAGGGAGAGTGACGGGCGAGGCGCCGTTGCTGCCGAGGCTCAGCGCGATGGCGGGGGCGAAGGCGGTAAGGGCGGACGTGTTGGTGTTCATGTTACCCAGAGCGCCCACGATACCGGCGAGCAGAGGGCTGAGCTGGGTAGCGTTGACGACATTGGCGGGCATCGATCCCAGGGCTGTTGTTCAGTTAGCTGAGCCTGCAACACGGATGCACAAGAGATTGGGAGGCATTTACAAATGGTAGCGCTGAACTTGCTCAGCACGTTGAGAACGGCCTGCAGCAGGTCGCTGATGAGCTGGAGCGAAGAGACGGCGTTTCCGAGGTTCAGGATGGTGGTCACAGGACCAGAGTTGCCGGTGCTAGGGACGCCACTGCCCGAGCCACCAATGCCAACATTGACATTCAAGCCGCCGGACGAGCCCATAAGATTCTGGAGGAGGGGCAGAAGGCTTTGGAGGTTGGTCGTAAGGCCGTTAAGCGTGTTGCCCAGGCTGTTAGTGACGCCACCGAGACTGTTGCCGATATTGGGGAGGCCGCTCGTGAGGCTGCTAAGGCCGGGCAGGTTGAGCAAGTTGCTCAAGCCGGGCAGGTTGAGGCTGCCGGGCTTGCTCAGAAGGCTGCTCAGGGCCGGGGAGATGAGGTTGCCAATACCATCCAGCGGGTTGGTGACCCCGGTGCTGGGGGGAGGAACGCCGCTCAGGAGGCCGGGGATCGAGGCAGTCATCTGCGGGACCTGGGCCAGAGTGGTGTTGAGGGCCTGCAACTGCGCGACGATGCCGGGAATGGCCTGCAGGACCTGCAGCTGGCTGACCGGCGGGTGGCTGATGCTGTCAAGAAGCTGCACTAAAGAGAGGCAAAAAGAGTTTGCGATTAGAGGAACTGCCCAGATTCTAGGGATGTTTCCAGTTGCTGGATGTGCACATACCGGTCTTATCAGAGATGTCGCACACCTTCTTGACATAATTGCGGAAGTTATTGAACTTGTTGACAGCGTTGAGGCCGAGGAGGGCACCTATGGTAGGAAGGTTGAGGTCTTCCCCCTCCTTACCAGCCACGGCATCACTGGCGGCATCGGCGCGGATCTCGATCTCCTGGCCCTAAATACTGTTAGCCTAAGAGCTGAGGTGGTGCTGTCGCCAGTGGTATATAGGGAAAGGATACTTACGAGATGCGGAGCCGCGAGGGCTCCTCCGAGCATGCCGGAGGCGTGGATGATGGAAAGAGCAACGGCGGCCTTCATTTTTGATTCTGGGAAGAGAGAGAAGGAGTGAATCTATCTTTCTCGGCTAGGGAAAGTCTAAGGCTGAAGGTCCAAGCTAATGATTGCTGCTCTAAGGCTGGTGAGGTTTCTCGGTTCTACGGACGCGAGGTCTCGCCTACTCTTATAGGGATAGGGACATGATCCAAGCTCTCCCAAAGCTTCCCCGGCACAGGATACCCAAACAGCGCATCGCGAATCACGACACCTTGGTGCCCCCATGTGGTGACCTCGGCCTAACTTTCGGCGGCCGGAGATCGAGGGGGCACGGCGACGGGAATGGGGAGGTGGTTGACCAGCCAAGGAACTGACAAGCAACGAGCCCCTTTTTGGAGAGAGATAGCCACGGCAATGTTTACCGGCCCCAACCGCCCCGCTAACAAACACCAAATAGCAGGTCCCAAGGAAAACGGTTTGCAAACGCCCTGGCGCTAGAACCTGCGGGTGAGCTCAACGGCCTCGCTGTCTCAGATTCGCGAAACCGCGGAACGCTGGAAGAATGCGGTACAGAAGACACACTTGATCGACGGTTCCTGTGGAATGGGCAATCGGCACCTATGAGACGACCGTTAAGGCATCGGCCCTTATCGTCCAACGGCGGGCCAGCTGGAACGAGACCCGGCTTCAACTGCCGCAATAAGCTGCCTGCAAAAAGGAGACGTCATTATCACGATACGCCACCATGAGACACTCTATTTGACGTCTGGACCTCTAAAGCCTCGGCGTCGAAGACCCTCGTGCTCCGCTGGAGAAGCAAGGAGTACGTAAGACGTCTACGAGCTTCAGGAGATGAGGGAACCACGGCCGTGCCCTGTCGTCCAATCCCTACACACATGGCAGCCCCCCGTATACCTGGTGTTATACCCACGAGACGTCGTCTGCATTCCGGCTGGCATCCCCCCAGCGTGACGCTTTCCAGGACATCCGCGATGTCCAGGCCCAGCCAGGTCCCGGGCCCCCGTGCCTCCTGTGCAGCATGGCGGCCTTGGCTGGGAAAGCGAGGGGCAGGCATATGCGCGACGTAACAGGGCAAAACCTGCCACCGCGACTCGCCATTGGCTATGATAGGTGGGCAGGCTGCGCACATAACACTGAGAAACACGTGAAGGAATTCCAAGGGCTGGGAGCAAGGCCCTATTTGGGAGACATGAGCGGGTTGTCTGCTTGGATCGGCCGTGGGGTTGCTTATCCTGGGACCCCTTATCCTCGTGGCCTGCCTATACTGGGGGCCTTTTCTTCGTCGCCGATGACGTCGAATATGGTGATAAGGCCGTCTTATGTAACTATTACGGGCACTCTGCTCAATAGGGGCACTGCACGTCTTCATTAGAAGCGCGGGCGGAGAGAATGGCGGCCTCGAACCAGGGAGGCTCGGCGTAGAGATGCGATCGACGATCACACATGTAAGGAACCAAGACGGGGTAAGCCGGGAAGTATACACGGCCGGCAAGAGCTGCCCAGCCTGTGAGAGGAGGCTCGAAATATCGAACGGCAGGCCCGTGAGTCAACCGATGATAGCAAAAGCCTAACGATGTTTCTCCCTTGATACGTAAAGCCTATCACGGCCGTTTACGCACATTAGGCCTGCTTGGCGCCGCCGACAACCCGGGTTCAGGCGTCCTTACGTGCGAGCGCAATGCAACTAAACCGGAGATCCTTTCCACCTGCATCCCTCTCTAGTCTGATGAGCCGCCTCAGCCCGAGATCCAGGGCCGCGGAGCTCAGGAGATCATCCTCGTCGCCTAGGAGGCCTCGATCCAGGGGCCCTCTCCTGGATCCCTCCAGCTCCCACAGATGGCCATCGTTGCCCCTGACGAAAGCCACAAAGTGCTGCCCCATCCTCGACCCCTCGTCGATAGTCTGTGGGCTTGAGTCACCCATACGTGCTACTGACTGGTGGGCATGCTCAAACCCTTCGCTGTCGTAGAGCATCTGGGCGCGCTCAGCCATCTTCAGTGGCAAAGCGGCGGTGCGAATCTCATCAAACAAGCTACCAGGGGTTATGAACCGGGCCGTAGGCCCATTTATAGCGCAGTGGAGCAGCCCGATGGAACCACAGGCGTGTCCGATGGTCTGCTTGAACCATATGACGGGCTCTTCTGGGCCAGCCCCGGGGTAGACGGCCGGCCTGTCGGCATCTTCGGCGCAACGGTCCCGGTCCCAAGCCGCGGTAAAGGGAATGATTACGAGTAGGGCGAGTACGGGGCGGGGAATGTGGGTGAGCAGCTCGGGCTCGTCTAGAGAATAGACGTCGTAAAAGGCGAGCTCGTCGGATAGGCCTAGCTTTGCTGCCAGTAGGTTCATGACTTCTGGGTTGTTTTCTGCCCCGTGTGAGTAATCACTGCCGAACTATGCCACGCAGATCGAGGTAATGTCGGGACTCTCCACATACCCAGCACTTCAAAGTGCTTCTGGCCATCCCTCATCTCTGTGCGGCCGGGTTCCATGATGCCTGGGTCCAAGTCCGAAACGTGATAGACTGTGGCGATAGTGAGGAGATAGTGATGGGAGGGTCCTGCATGCGGATTGTCGACGACGATGCGGCGTGTCAACAACAACGAGGTGGCCGGCCGGCCAAGAATCTTACTGTTTGGTCTAGAGAGTGTGGTCCCCGTGACTCCAAGAGAGCTAGCTTACACGGCGACCAAGTACCTATTCCTCGGGCTGTCGGATGCTTTTGATTGTTATTTTTATATTTTTTTTTACTGGAAAAGGTGGTTGATTTGGTTAGCTCCCTGGGTGCAACTTGCTCCTTCAGTCTAGAAAAGCGGCCATCCCTGCCTACCGTACCTCACCTTAGGCAGCTAGTCGCACACGTCAGTTAAGAGGCTCTCTGGTGCGGGGCAGGGCGTTTCGGCCTGCAGATGGATGGCTGCAACTAGGCATGTTTGCTTCCCGAATCTGCCTAGGGTCAGCGCCACAATAGGCGTCCTGCATAGTCGCGACCCACCGAACGATGCTCTATGCTCCAACGAGATCGACACAAGCTGCCCTTTAACGACAACTCCCAAACGGCCAAACTTTCACCGGATTGTCCATGTAGGCAATGGGAAAGATCTGTTTATCATGTACGGCTGTCCACGGTAGATAGAACAAGGATGTTTGCAAAACGCCTCGTTCTGTTTGCAAGATGAATCCCCCATTCTGCTATATGAGTGATCTCTGGCCCGATATGGAGCGGTCATTCAAGCCTTTGGCTAGCCTTGCCTAAGAGGGGCGCGAGTAACTCAAAGAAGTGATTCTTTTTGAAAGCAAATACGGTGTGAGACTGCTGAGGGATTGTAAATTAAACATCTTTTTTGCTGTTGTCGCAGTGTCGCAGCTAGCTTCACTACCTAGACATGCCGAGATATTGAGGAAGGCTTTGTCTGATGAGCCGAGCGCCATCGCTTCGCCCCGTGCTCGGCATTAAGCAACATTATAGGATAGATGTAGTGGACATCGGTTTAACTTGCGAGTTTCTTTTTCCCTTTCCTTCTTTCTTTCCCCTCTCCCTCTCCCTTTGGGGCCCGTCTCTTGCCCATTTAACCCCCCGATCGCTGTCTTGCTACCTGTTGTCCCAGTCATTGATTCCGTCTGAAACCAAGACACTCGTATGCTCAGGGCCATCCCAATTGACTAATATATTCTCGACACTTTCCACTATCACGAGGCCTCGTTGTCTGGGAAGGGGAGCGCTGCCTCGAGTCTGTTTGTTGACGAGGCTTGTCTCGTATTGTCGGCGAGACTGATTCTCAAATGAGGAAGCGTAAACTGAACCATGCTGCCGGATCGGGGGCTTGGTTGAGGAACAAGTGAGAGGATGGGATCTATATAACCCTCAGTTCTCATCTCTCCAAATCTGTTTTTTTTTCTCGACATCCACAGAAACACTTCACCACAGCCACATTCCCATTCCCACTCCCACTCCCACTCCCACTCCCACTCCCACTTCTACATACAACTCGATTCCGACCGAATCTTCAATTCCTCGTAACCTTCATCACCTCCAAGATGGCTCTCGATATCCTTGCTTTGATTCAGCTCTTGGTCGTCATTTGTGCTGCCGCTCCCGCTCCAGTCTGGGGGCCCGCGTCAGTCGCACCTGCTGGCCCCATTATCGTCCCGCAAGACAGCCTCGATAGTTATACGAACCAATATACGACTACTCTCCGCTGCACCTACACCACTGAAACTGGCGTGGTGGGGGAAACCACAGTCGCTTCCGGGGTAAGTCACCAACCGTTGCTCTTCTCCGCTTAGACACCGAGTCCTGACGTGCCCGCCAGGCTACTTGCAATTTTGTGGCTGTCGCGAATGTCGAGAGTATCAAATACGTGACCAGTGCTTCTTGCATATCCGAGGAAACTCATACCATCTCAGAGGAGCATGTCGCCAGCGTGGCTGAGACCCCTGTGGTGCCGGAGACCCAGGCGACGCCATCGACCTCTGTGGTGCCAGCGGCCCCGGCGGTGCCATCGACCCCTGTGGTGCCGGCGACCAATGGGAATGGTGGGGCCGCCGCCGCCGCTGCTGCTGCCGGAAACGATGGTGCCGCTGCCGCTGCCGCTGCCGCTGCCGCTACCCACTAATAAGAACAACTCGCTCTGATGGTTCTACATCAAGCCTACTTCCCCTTTGTCTTTCGGTTCGGATCTAATTGGTTGACTGTTGAGTTTCTCGGGATACCACTCGACTGTCTGGTTTGCGGACAGGCAGCTTCGTTTGGCTTCAGCTTTGGGGGTACGGAAGGGTGGCAGTGGGAACTAATGGACGACTTTACTTTCCCGAGGTTTTTTTCTAGCAGAAATTCCTCCTCGAGGCTTTCTCCCTTTTTGGAATAATACATTAATTTTGGCTGCACACCTATTGCTCGTCCTAGCGCCGCGTGAGCTTTTACTCTCCCATTTTATGAAGCTACCCAGGGGATAGAATGCACCATTAAAAATCTTGGTCTTCTAGCGATACTGACACTTGCGAGATCTCGCACCAGATCCTGAGCTACGGCGGCCCAGCCTGGGGGTTCGCTCTCGTTCGCACCCACCGGCTCTGCTGAGATATCCCGGGATTCTTCTTGAGCAAATTTTCCTCTCTGTCGAATGTTCCAACCTATTTTTAATCTATTCTCGGCTGTCCGTCCTCTTCGGTATTTACCTGTTCTGCCCTGAACAACTAGTCATCTCGGCCCGCTTCGCTTTTTGGGAACTCCAGAGATTGGCCCAAGCTCCCAACCTATAACGACTCCTACCTACCTATAACGACGCTTTCACTGGAAGAGCCTAACGCGACCCACCCCCGCAAAAAAGCCTGGACCCTTCCTTTCTAGGCCCCACAGGGAGGAAGCCGCCTGCCCACCCAAACCAACGTCATATGCGTGAGATGACACCGTCATGACCGCCGTCGCCTTTCCCTCAAGGAGCCCATTGAGGCCAGATTTGTGGTACGAGTCGTCTCCCTCCAGCCTCTAGGCGCGCTCTAGATTGATTAGAATTCGATGCCCTTACGGGTCCATAGCACCGATTACCTTATACCTAGGTAGCCACTGTCGTACCGTAGCAAAGAGAAAGTCCGGTGCCTGCGACAGCTCTAGTTCCGCGCCTGCAGTTCGGGGCAGGAACAAGGACGAAATCAGTGGAAACGGAAATTGCGCCATTATCTCTCTACACAGTGCTCCTTCACTGCGAACTGATTGAGAATAGGGCCTGGGCCATTGAGCAGAAAAGAGGGCAAGCATCTGTGTGAAGCCCCTCTAGCTCTTGCTCCGGCCGTCATCACCTCACCATTGGCGCTCCCTGCCTTGCCTGCCTAGCCACAAAGTATAAACCATAATCTAGCATACTAGCTGCACGCGGAACACCCCAGATTCGCACCATCCACTTTATCTCCTCGCATCGACCGCCCTTAGCAGGACTCTCTCGATCGCCGCCTTCTGGTTGGCCGTGGTGATCCGCATCGCCCCATCCCGGTGACTTCACCTTTCGGGCGGGGTCAATCCCCTCACGAAACTACCGTGCGACTTGACAAAGGTCGCGTGTACATGAAGCCACCTTCTATGACCATCAGCACTGCGCTCGAGCCAACAGGTGTCCCCTAAGTATTAGCTACTCCGCCATGACATCAGGTCTCTTGCCTTTTCCCCAACTCGTAGAGGCTAGCAATCCACCGCAGGCGTATCAGCGACCTCTCCTGCGGGTAGTCTCATGCAATGGCCATTTGATAGTATCGGAATTGCGTCTCTAATTGGTGAGATCACCAAGCCTGATGAAAACTTACCCAATAGATTAAGGCAGCTCCGGGTCGAATGGAACTCGTTGCCGTCCTGAATAAGCAGTAGGCCAGTCTCCCATGCCCGGGCCCTGGCGCCTTCTACCTCGCTGCCAAAGGGCAAACAAAGCCCGGGCCCTGCTGATCTAGCAACTTACATATATATCGGTCGTTGACCCCGCTCCCACCTCATGCTCTCCATTGCCCCTTTCGCCTTCTCGATCTCTTTCCTCCCAGAAACATACTTGTCACGCATTCTGACCTACATCAAACAAACCCTCCTTCTCTCCAATCCCCACACCATAGTACTCACCAAGCCTCTACCCAACTTACCAGCATACCTCAATATGGCCGACTCCGCTGCTGCGAATAACTCTTTCCGCTCCGAGCGGTCCAACTCGGCGTCCTCCGCTGGCTCTGCCCCATCTCCCAGAAGAGTGAGCGTTGCCTAATATTCATATTTGCCCGCTAGGCATCTGTTCTAATGCTGAATGTGTTCCAGGGATCTAGCGGTCTCTTCGAGAGCCTGCAGGCGCAGAAGCGCAACCCTGACCCTGCTCACATGGCCCGGCGACAGAGCCTTCACGACCAGCGGCCGGAGCCCGGCGTGTTTGGCAAGATGTGGAACAAGTATAGCATGCCCTCTCGTCCCTAACCTCTGAATCAAGACTAATCCAAGGCAACTACAGCTGGGTCCACGGAACGACCAGCCAGAAATAAACGGGGCGGGGTTGGCAGCGAGAACCCATCGTGTTGTACGATAGACGTAGTATGTGCCGAAGTAGCAAAGCGGATCCCAGGAAGGGAAGGTCGTATTATCCAGGATGATATTATATATTCGCTCGATGTTCTCAAAAAAATTGCTTGAATATCCTTATGACGTCCTTGGTACTCGGAACTCGAAGTTGTTCGTTCTCTCTTCCGCGAAGGAGGCGAGCTACGGGCTAATGATTATATATTTCCGAAAGCCATCGTGGAATCCGTGGGCTGGGAGGCTTCCATTTCTAGGCGTAGCTACTTCAGGGATGCTCCTGCAGCAAACCAAGAGTCTGTGATGTAACGATTAGTTCTGGCATAAACATCCTGGTGAAAGGTGACAAGACTGTGATGAAGCTTGCATGTATCGTAAGGACCGGGCAGGTATGCTGGGCTTCGGCGGGGTACGGCCGGAGTAGCCTATTGGGCGAGGTTACGGGAATCGTACAAGATGGGTAGAATGGGTTACCGTGCAACAAATGCATGGAAGAGTGGCTTGTAGCAAGGCAAGGTCACGGGAATGCGGTAGAAACATCCGGATGGGCTCGGGTCCAAGTGGAGGGATGGAAAAAGAATGTGTGGTCATTACGAAAAGCCTTATGAGGTGAAGTCATGGCGGACCCTATGAACTGAAGACCGGGAGATAAAGGAAGACCATTTCATCACCTGTGCTTTGCCATAGCACCCGTTCGCTGGAAAAGCAAGTTGCCGGAATAACTTTTTCCACCACGCATCTCCCGTACGTCCCAAAAAATAAAAGCCCGAGATAAGCATGGCCGTAAAACTCCCTCCACACGGAGATGAAATGGTGGTATTGCTTGGGTGTTCATTAGGCTGCGGCAAACTAGATCCGGTGCTTCTCGCTCTCTGTTTCCAAGAATCATGATTAGCTGGACAGCCAGATAGGTGCGTTACGGTCGGGGGTGTTGAGGCTCACCAAGACGCGAATAGAGCATATAGAGCGCCATACGGTTGCATTCCTCCGTTCCTGTGATCGTGACCAGCCGCTCGTTGCTATTGTCCTGTGGCTCGTTAATCTTAATCACACTGCCGCTGACCTGTCGAATCTCGTTGATCTTGGCACCGCCCTTGCCAATGATGGCACCGACCATGTCGTTGGGGATGTAGATCTGCTGGGTCAGAGGAGCGCCCGGCATGGCAGGGCCGCCACCCTGGACAGGTTGGCCATGCTGGCCAACGTGAGGCTGCTGGGGGCCGCCGTGGGCCGCCGGATGTTGCTGCATATGCGGAGCGGGACCATAACCGCCCGCCGACTGACCTCCGTAGTGCATGGGCATGGGCTGGTTCGGGTGCGGCTGGGCGGCCTGGCCATACGCCGGCTGGCCATAGGGACCGGGCGGGAAGTGGCGGGGGTTGGGACCGCGACCGAAATTGTTGTAGTTTTCACGGTTGCCGTAGTTGCCTCCTGCCGGCTGAGGAGCATACGGTACAACCTGCATGCCACCGGGGACGGCACCGGCCGGTCCGCCGCTGCGGGTCGCATAGGCCGAGGCGGCAGGTCCACCGAAGCGCTCGTTCAGCTGCTCAAGCAGGGTGCTACCCACGTAATAAGTCGCGATATGAACGGCGTCCGCTACGCCCATAACAACCAGGGAGCGCTCGGTCGAGAGGGGAAGGCAGGAATCCGAGGCGTTCAGCCGGGCTCCAGAGGCTTCCTGAATCTCCTTGATCCGGCTGCCTCCCTTGCCAATAATGGATCCGATGAGAATGTGGGGGATGAGCAGGCGAAGGGGGTACGTCTTGGAGTGCGCGTCAGACGTCTCGGAGAGAGGCTCATTGTTGAGTGTCCGAATGATCAAGCCGAATGCCTGTGCGCGTTAGCTTGATGAGCTACCGACTAAGGGTATGTGAGGTTTTCGTAACGACTTACCTTTGCGACGGCATCGACGATGCCACTGACGGTAAGGATGCGCTCCACAGCGCCCTTCTGGTAGTCGCTGACTGT
This sequence comes from Thozetella sp. PMI_491, assembly GCA_021432635.1. NCBI lineage: Eukaryota > Fungi > Ascomycota > Sordariomycetes > Chaetosphaeriales > Chaetosphaeriaceae > Thozetella > Thozetella sp. PMI_491. The sequence goes on from MU270038.1 coordinate 816,924, forward strand.
ACACTTCGCTCCCGACAGCTGGCGAATCTTAGATACGTTCTCGCCGCCCTTGCCAATTATGGTGGCAGCTTCGGGGCTGGAGATCACAGCTCGGATGTGAATCCAGGCGGTCTCGTCGTGGCTGTTCGCCGGGGGGCTCGATTGGGTGTTCACCACGTGGCCGCTCGCAGTGGCGGTAAGGGGTTTCGACTCAGAGGCATCGTGAGCCGAAGAGTCGGCTTGAGAATCCCTATCCGACTTCACTCCATTCGTCTTTGAGGTGCCATTCGACTCGGGCAGTGGAGGTAATGACGAGATGCCGGAGTCGCCGTTGCTCTCGGGGAGGATGTCTTTGACCTCATCGTCACCCTTGATCACCTTGTCGAGCGCAGGTCGCTTGGCTTCAGGCTGGTCATTGCGGGAGGGAGATGAAGCCTCCTCGAGGGGCCGCTTGGTCGAGGTTGGCTGAGGTGAGGCCGACATGGTGAGCTAGATATCAGGTTTTCACGCTCGGTTGGGGGGCAGGGAGGGATCGCGCAGTTGCCGTAAAATCTCTCTTAATTGAATTATCGTCTCTTATCTACACCTTGGGGGTTTTCGAAGGAAAACGGGCTGGTGTAGGTGCTTGGGTCGGGAAGATAGAGAGAGAGAGGAGCTGGGTCGGGATTCGCACTAGGAGGCCGAGGCAATGAGATGATCTTGAGGACTAGCCGGGATGGCGGCTAGTGCTTCTGGAGGTTGGAGGAGAGCGTGGTGATGGTGGGAGGAGGCTCCAATCCTATTTGAGGCCCGCGGTGCGCCAGTGCAAAGGTTGAGGTGATGAGATCTGGCCCGACAAGCGCAAGGCTGTTGAGGCGGATGGTACTCGGGCAGTGGGCGAGGTAGAAGCCGGGCGGAGGTCAATGAATGGGAGAGAAGGAGTCAAAGATGAGGTAGGACTTGTGGCAATGGCAAGGTGAAAAGGCTGGTGACAGGGCGGACGGCGGTGAATGCAGAGCGTTGGATGGAGAAGCAATTCTCAAACCTTTACCCGTCAAACGACGACAAACAGGCGCTGCCGACTTTTTCTTTCCTTGCTGAAGCTCAGCTGCAGCTTTGCGATCAGCGAAAGCGAGACGGCGGCCCTTTGGTCGTGTGCCACGTCAAAAAGCTCTCCAAGCTGCGAGAGGAGAGAGAGAGGAGAGGGGAAGCTGCCTCTTTCACTCTGCTGCGCGGGAGGGAGGTTTGTGGGGACAAGGGACCAGGAGCTGGCCTCGGAAGGTGGGCGGGAGGGTGAGGATATTTCAAAGACGGCTGTCCTTGCCTATCGCGCGGGTGCAAGCTGAGACAGGCCTAGGGAAGGAACTGCCAGAGAGGGTAAATGCTGCGCTGCGGCGAAAATAAAAGAACAAGCGCGATGGGTAAAACAAAAAGACAGTGGAGGGGAAAAGGTGGCCACAGAGCGCAGCGACAACCGACACTTCGCTATGGTCTCTACCGTGAGCCAAGGGGTTGATGGGGTTCGGATGAGTTGTCTCGGAGAGGTTTGGAAACTAGGAGGGAGGAAATGGCCGATGAAACCTGTGTGCGAGATCCACGGGCGGCTTGTAGCCTCGCCCCCCAGCGCCCTTCTGGTGCAACCCTCGCACAGTGAGTGACCACCCAAGCTCTAGCCGCCCCACTCCCCACTCTGACTGCTCTTCACAGGAGCCACATGGAAGGGAGGCCTTTTTAGCCTTAGCCTGCAATGCCCCATGCCACGGTATTTGCTGCTCCAATCGAAGCTTGTCCGGCCCAATTCCTGGAGCTCTCTCACATCCGGCGCGCGTGTCCAGGGCATCACATGCGGACGTATGGGTGAAGCTGCCCCCAGTCCCCTCCTCCGTCTCCCCCAGCCCCAGATCAGGTCCCCTCAAGGATCTCTTCTTTGCCTTTCTCGACGCGCGCCCCGGTCTGCAAGAACTGCGGTGCCCCATTGACAAACAGCCTGCGCCGCTCTGGTCGCACAACCAAACGAACGCTAGGTAGCACCGCGCAAAATTGGAGCAGCTTGCCATCAAATTTGGCAGGCACCACTCATTTGCCCCCGTCCACCCGTGCTCAAGGCCAGCGCCTGCATGCCCCCGAGTGGAGGGAGGTAGTACTCCACGGACGCTGGTGGAGACGGATGAAACCGTCACGGGCCTTGCTCCATTGCTTCTTTCACCTACCAAGGCCTACCTCGCTGCCAGTCCTCCGAGCCCACGGACGCTCTTCAATTTAAGCGGCTCGCGTCCGCGAAGATCTGCGTGTAGTCCGAGCTCGGGACCACTGACGATTTTTTGGGGCCAACGAGCGGCGTCGCTGCCTACCAACGCTCCCCTGAAGGCAAGGGTCACCTGGCTGTTGGTGGCTCCGCTGGCGAGCCGCGAGGCTGTCTCGCGCCCTGCATTCACCCGTGGAGCCCAAACAAGGCGCATAGAAGCTTTCACCACCCACGGTCGGCGGTACCACGTAGTACGCCCAAGACTACGAAGGTACTGGACTGGACCTTCGCAGAGGCTCTAGACCGACCAATATTTGGAGAGGGGCGGCGTGGCATTCCTCTACCTGCCATCATGGACGGAGATGCTCGCTATCCTCAGGATAGGTTCCACGCCGAAAACGTCGAGCAGACCGTGGCGGAGCTCGAAAGGGCTGTCCAGGACCATGAAGCCGCATTAAGTCAAGTATGTTTCGAAACAACCCACTCACCCTGATACCCTTTTCCGGCTGCTTGCTAACTTGGCCTGATGCGCAGCTGAGGGAGGGGATGGTGGTTCCCCAGTTTGCCGGCGGCGCGGCCGGCGCAAAGGCGTCCTTGGACGTCACGGCTCGGGCTTACGATGCCGTGGCCAAGTCGGAGCCATTCCTGCCATTCTCCAGGTCCGTACTGCCAGCGCTGCTGGCAATGCGGAAGACACATCGGACTATCCTCGAATCTAGGTCCTACCTGAAGGCACAGGGCGCGTCCCTGGAGAATGCGCGCAAGCGCCTTGAGATCGAGCAAGCCAACCTGGCTGACCAGAAAGCCCTTCAGGCTGAACTGGAGAAGCGTGTCCAGTCGCTGCGTGATGCGCTCGAGTCAGGCGCCGTTTCAACTCCAGACGAGGCTCTCCAGAGCCGAATCCAGGAGCTCAAGCAGCAGAATCTGGACTGCAAGCGGGACAGAAAGAAGCTCATGGTAGATTTAGGAAAATTCATACGCGAGCACCTGGGCAGACAGCTTGCCCTTGAGCAGTCTGGCGGCCCGGTAGTCGGCGACCTAATGGAACTGGACTCGGACGATCCTGACTCCAGCCGGAGGCAGCAGCCGAGGAAGAGGAAACGGCGAGGCCAGGGCCAGCGAGATCAGTCCGATAGCGAGGACGACGAAGACCAGGCATCGGCCATGGCGGAGGAGCTACAGGAACTGATTGAGAACCTGCTCACCGCGGCGGCAGAGCAGCCGCAGGCGTATGTGGCCATCAGAGAAGGCTCAGTGCCAGCGACCTTCCTGGTCAGGTCCAAGGTGGCACAATTTCACCCCCAAGACGCAGCGAGGCTCCGACTTATCGATTTCGGGAGAGACTTTGAGGATTGAGGATTGACCGGCCGTGAATACGAGCGTATGGGACGACGCGGCGTCAAGATGCAACAGTAGATCCTCCACACGGAGGGGCGGTGGATGGCAATCATACGCGCTCCCGTCGATCCCCCTCGTGTTCTGCTGGGATGGGTTGAACCATGGTGACAAATCCCTGTGCCTTCGAGAACTTTTCCACGAGGATTTTTTTCCTTCCATGGCGAATTGGTACCTCTTAGGCCTTGCAGGGAGCGGCAGGCGTCGGCAGGCATTAAAGGAATGCCAAGCCACTGAATCGCAGCCACGTCTCGAGTATTGCTCTGATCTGTTCACACTTGACTCCCCGGAGGGCCGCATTGTGAACTACTCGGTGCTTCATCATGAGCGTATGCAATGTGGCGTGTGTCCCATGCCATAGGTCTTTCATAAGATTATACCTCCGCATCGGCTGTTTTTGAATGTGAACCCCAGATAGCATGTCGTTCCTCAAAGGGGGCAAGTGGGAATACGTCGGGGGCTCGCCTCGGCGCAAGGACGCCGCCCAGCATTCCACGCCTCGCCCTTTCTCATGGTACAACGACGTCTCACAGCTTCAGACAGTCGTCGGGCCCAGAACCTCTTCGCCCTCCCAGCATAGCACCCGGGCGGTCTTGGTGTGCGGGCGAGGAACAAGCTCCCACGTTCCTGGGGAGCCTGGGAAGCTGCCCCGCTTCTTCTTTGAGTGAAGCTCCCAGTATAACTAGTATACCTTACTACAGTACCTCAACTCTTCCCTCCTGCTACAACCGCAGCTGGGGTGTCTCCTTGTCTACCCCGAGCATGGGGACCACTTGAGCAAATACGGGATGGACGAGCAAACCAAAGGTGACTGTTTGCAGCGGTCATTATTCACGGCGGGCTCTGTGCTCATCATTGACCTACCGCCCCAGGGGAGCTCACACTGCCATGCCGCATCATTGGCTCCTGAGCGCTGCCCGGTCCCACAGCTACTCAACGCGTCTCCCACGCGTCACCGCCCGCCCCTTAAAGCTGCCGGCCGGCGCTGGGCTCCGGCCACACCACAGCTCCACCCACGCTGCCCTCACACACCGCCAGCAACTTGCCGCCTTCCGCCCTCGACCCTCGCCCTGCTCCGCCTCGCGTGCCATGACGACCGAGAACATCACCTCGCCCCCGACCTCGCCCCCCGCAAAGCGCGTCAAGACCACCGCCATGGCTTCTGCTGCCCCTGCTAACGGCGCCGCCGCCGCGGTCACCAGCGTCGACCAGGCGCCGCCCCTCCTGATCAAGAAGCTATCGGACAAGGCGCGCCTGCCCACTCGCGGAAGCGCCTTCGCCGCCGGCTATGACATCTACGCCGCCCGAGACACGGTGATCCCCGCGCGGGGTAAGGCCCTCGTTGACACGGACATCAGCATGGCCGTTCCTGCTGGGACCTGTACGTCGTTTTTGCAACGCCTCCCCCTCCCTTCTTACTCCTCTTTGGTACTCAATTGGCCGCCGGAGGGGCTAACCACGGTGCCGCAATGCAGATGGCCGCATTGCGCCCCGCTCTGGGCTTGCATCCAAGCACTTCATTGACACCGGTGCCGGTGTCATTGACGCCGACTACCGCGGTCAGGTGAAGGTGCTGCTGTTCAACCACAACGACGCCGACTTCGAGGTCAAGGAGGGCGATCGCATCGCCCAGCTTGTGCTGGAGCGCATCTACACCCCCGAGGTGCTCGAGGTCCAGGAGCTCGAGGAGAGCGTCCGTGGCGCGGGCGGCTTTGGCAGCACTGGGGCGAACTAAAATAGTCGATACGAGTCTATGACGGAACGAAACTTGGGCCTAGGAAGGGGACCATATGCAATGGCGCAACCATGGCTTATACAGAAAAGTTAAACTGGGAAGGCGGAGAACCATACAAGGGTATCTGGGCTTTAGTCTCGATTGCAGCGTAGAGTCGCACGGCCACATTAGACGGTCGAGCTTAGGTTCGCGCGCCATGCACCTCGTGCTTGCAGTATAAATGCTACTCCTTTATGATGCGACCTACAGTACGCCAGACCCCAAGACAGCTCTATCGTGCCTCTAATGCCCGGATCCCGTCTACATCTTCTGTGCCCGGAACTCGACCTTCGGATGTCGCATGCTATCCAGGTGCCTCACCAGCTTCAGCTCGGCCGCCTTGCTTTGCAGCAGGTGCAGCTTCTTCTTGCCTTCTTCTTCCTCCAGCCCCGCAGCCATCTCTGCCTTCACCTTGGCGACCTCGGCGTTCATCGACTCGCACGTCTTGGCAAGCACTTCGTGCATGCTGGCCAGCACCTTCTCTGCCGCGCTCGCGAGCGGCAGGTCCAGTGCGTCCACGTCGTCATCGCTGACCCAGGAAGTAGCCTGCCGCAGCGCCTCGCCCGGAGCATTCCACACGGCCTCGCGCATGCGCACTACCATCAGAGCGGCGAACATATCCCCGGTCCCGCTGAAATAGGCATCAATGGCCGGAAAGACAATCTTGAAGAGACGGGCCTTGCGGTCCGAGGTCATGGTGGAGCCGATGACGCAGAGAGACGTGCTGGGGTGATCAGGGTGTGAGAGCGACACCGAGGTAAGAACGATATGGGGTATATTGTAGCGCTCGTGAAGGACTTGGATCGCGTGCGTCAGAGACGCCATGTCTTCGATCTTGACATCGGAAAGCAGTCTGTAGAGAAGAGAAGAAAGGATAGATTAGCAAATGTCTTCTTCTCTCTGCGGGCGCAGTCATGGGCACTGGCGTTTCCACGCACTCAGCCTCGAACTGGTTCGGTAGGATCAGGTCTGCATGTTCGACGAGCTTCTTGTAAGCCGGCACCACATCTGGCGCGACGTAAAGCTTCCCATTGTCGCCCATCACGGGGTCGAGCACCCAGAAGAAGCTCCCTGGCTTAGCCTTGGCCTTCTCCTTGAGCTCCTCCGCTATGCGCCCCACGGCCTCCACGGCGGGTGCCCCTGGTATGTAGCCGGACAGCATCATGTCGAACTGATCGAGGTAAGACTGCTTTAGGCCCTGGTAGAGGTCTGTTATTTCTTCCGCAGAGACTCTCGTGCCCGTCCATTGCCTATAGCCCGTGTGGTTGCCTATGATAGGTCAGCAATGCGCGCCGCAGTGCGGTGGTAACCTGTAGACCTACTAAACTGCACCGTGTTGAGAGCCGCAACATCGCAGCCGAGCGACTGCATGCTAAAGACGGCAATCTTATTCCCAACATAGCTGCCTTGCAAGTCAGGGGGGCCAAGTGGCCACTGGCTGGCGATCAACACGGCTAGAGTACATGCACTTACCCAGAAACGACCTTTGGGCGTGACCCTGGTTAGCACCACAACAAAGCGACAACGGGGTTCCGGCAGCGCCTTACATGACTGGCGATCGCGAGGACGCGAGTTTCTGGGACTGGTGGTTCTGCTGCCATGGTAGGCGATCGGTGCGGCTCACTGCACGGCGCAAGGAAGGGACAAAGCCGGCAACAGCCTAGTCACCGCCCGGGACTTGTATCTCGAGGCAAGGAGGATCTACAAGAGGATCGGATCGACGGGGTACGAAAGGGCGCGTTAGATGGGCGGGCGGTCGTGGGAAAAGTTTTTGCTTCGGCCTGGTCTAAGCACCAGTCTGCAGAGGCTACCGGCCCGGGACGGAGCAATCTCTCAAATATGCCGCGTGCTCACGGCCGCTGCAGATCGACTCACAGGTGCAGGAGGAACTAAGCCGGGCCGTGACCAAACGAAATCTTGCCCTGCGACATCGCCGAGTCCCGTCCCTCCCTATCGGCGGCCCGCCTGGGATTGCCCCGCCATCGCGCTGCGTCACCCGGTCTGGCTGAGGCTGCACGAGGGTAGAACCCCGCACTAAGCCAAAAGCAGAGTTTCGCGTTTGGCGGGCCACACTGGCCGGGCGAGAGAGGGAAGGAAAAAGAAGTCACGGGTGCCACGGCTGCGAAGCCGGGCGTTAAGAGCTTGGAAAGGAAACCAAAAAGGAGGACCGGAGAAGGGGCGGTGGCTAAATGTAGATAGCAAAGCTAAGGACTTCATTACCATGAGCGTGCCTGCATCAGCAAATAGTGCTGTCCGTCGTCTAAAAAACGGCCGACCATGTCTCGTTAAGTATCCATTACCACATGAGCCCTCCTATCCCTCTATCCGGTGAGGTACCAAGCCAAGAGCAATCAACACGCTACGCTAAGGTTTTTCCTCTACTCGTCGTCACCGATCTAGAGCGCACATGTTAGCAGTGGAGGGGGGCAAGGGCGGGCGGGATCTGGCGCGGGACACGTACCTTTGGTGCGAGATAGAACCGCAAGTGGCTGTTGCCCGTGAGATTAAACTCAACGAGGAGAGGGACCTCGTTAGACAGGCAGATCTTGACCTTGGGGGACAGCGACGCGGCCTTGCAGAAGTTGACCAGGTACTTGAGCGAGAAGGTGAGGGAGACAGGCTCGCTCAGCTCAATCTCGACGCTCTGATCCGGCTTCTCCACGTTGCTGTGCTGGCGCAGGGTGACGGAACCGTTGCCGATGTCGCCCTGGGACGCGAACTTGATGCCGTCCTTGTTCGCATCGATGGTGACTGCACAACCTAGCATTAGCCAAACCTGCGTTCCCCAAGGTGCTTTCTGGGGGGAGGTATTGGGAACTGCGTTTCGACTGTAGACGTACCAGACTCGGACATGGCCATGAGGTCGGTGCAGATACGGCGGAATTCGCTCGAGGGCATGTCAATGGTGGCGGCGTACTCCGTCTCCGGGATGCCCAGGTGCTCCTGGTCGATGTCCATGAGCTTGAGGTCATACTCGGAAATACGGTCGTTCTCGGAGCTCTCGAAGACGAGGTTCAGGCTGTCGGGTGCATCCTCGGCCTTGAGGGTCAGGATGTCCTCGTTCTGGGCGGCCCGCAGCACCTTGGTGAGCGAGGTCAGGTTGACGCCGAGCGCGATGTTGCGGTCGCATCGGAAGGGCGAGAAGCCCTCAGCCTTGAGCGACATGGACACCAGGGCTACGTGGCTGTTGTCCATAGCCTGGAGGGCGATGCCGCTGTCATTGCAGTCGAAGTTGCAGTCCTGGACGAGGTCCTTGATGGCATCGACAACCTGGGCGCGGGCGCTGGTTAGTTTGCTTCTGGCGGGGGTTTCTCATAATCTTCACGCCGTACTCACCTTCTTCAGGATGCTAGCCTGTTCCAATCGTGCCTCAAGCATGGCTGCGGGCTGGTCAGTTCAAGGTCTCAAATTTCACCAGAGAGCCCGCTGCGTTGGATGGCGGGGTAGCTGCACAGCCGAGAGTGCGCGCGCTCGGCGAAGAAGACCTACTGAAGAATTGGGATGGAAAATAGGAGAGTATTGAGTTTCTGGCGATGATCTGGCTAATCTGAGGCGCAGAAGGGCTGAGGTCTGGGAAAGATTGGAAGTTTGGTAGTCGCGATTATGGTTGTGTGGTGGGTTGGACAATGTGCGTTGAGGTAGGCTGCGACGCGCTCCCAGCCCAGGGCGACGCGAATATGAACCACGCGACTAAATTGATCCGTGCACAGACCGCCGTGTGCCAGGGGTTCCTGCTTTTTCAGCTTATGAAGGTCCAGTGCTGTGTATCCGTAGGCACCAGCTGGACCCACTCGCTTTTCCGTGCTCTGAGCCTGTTTTTGTGTATGCTGTCGCCCCTGTCCCAGCAATCACATGCACGCCAAGCTCGCATAACTACTCGTGTCTTCTTCAGCTACGAGTTACGAGCTGAGTTTCCACACAAGAGATCTGTCTATTGGCCACCGCAGCTCTAGATGTTGAAGCATTTGCCTGTTTAGGTAGGTACCTTAGCCTACCTTAACTAGGTGCATACCTATGTAGAACTCATATCGGTTTGATATTCCCTCAGCTTCTGTTTGCCCTCCCCACCTCCCGTGACTATATCTCGGGGCCTTGCTCTGCTATGCCTCGTTTTTGCAATGGGATGTATTGTCGTCCTATGAGGAGGGACTGGAGACCCTCGACCTCTATTCTGTGGCGGGCACTGATGATTACAAATGTTCATACATTATATCATGCTTGCTTCCGCCATTCAACTTGTCAACGGACCCAACAACTACCACCGCTCGAGCAGACAACGCCGTGCTCCGGGATCAGCCTTGCTCCCTAAGGAGCAGGAGTCCACTTCTATATATATGCTTCATTAATGTAGATTAAAGAAAAAACGCCTGTAGCAGTGCAAGCCTTATGATGCGGCTCTCTCAGGGACGCCGGTCGCCTTCCCAAACCCGTGGGCATGAACCATAGTGAAAAATTAAGGAACCATGTAGCCGTATAGTCGTTATCAACGTCATCATATCGAAATTCGTCCCGCGGTCGGGGTGGATGGGTTTCGCAGGTCTCGGGGAATGGGCTTCGGTCGGAGGTTGATGACCATCTCGAGCTCGCGCAGGAGGCCCTTGTTGGCCTCGACCCTTTCCCTGTTTGCCTCCCTATTCTCTCGATCCTGCTTCATCTTGGCGAGGCGTTCCTCTCGAGTCAGAAGGCTCCGGGGCCGCGCAGGTAGGGCCACTGCCTCAAACACCTCGGCTTCGTCCGAATCAGCCCTGGGGCTTCCGAAACTCGAGGATGGCGGCGACTCTCCAGTCAGAGCCTTGAAGGCCTCAGCGGCGCCTCCTTCTTCCACGGTCGTGAGGCCGCTTAGCGAGATCGTGGGCGAGAGGATGCTGCTGATGGACGACAGCCTCTTCTCGTTCCTATCGATGCCTGACGCCAGGGCAGCTCTGCCTTCCTCCCAGGCCTGTTGAAGGAGCTTGAGGTCCTGTCCGATAGATTCGTATTGAGCCATCAGATTGGGCCCGAGCTCCGACACGTCTTCGGCCTCGTTCAACGACCTATCGGACTCCTCCCGCAGAAGGGTGATCTTGGCCTGGAGTCCACGAATGCCGGTCGACAGCGAGTTCAGCTTTCGGAGCTGGGATCGCCATCTCTCCCGTCCCGGCGACAGAGGCTGCTTGGGCGTGGCAGCGGTGGGGAACATGTCCTCTTCACCGAGGATGGCGCGCAGCCTTTCGTAGCTAGTCTTCGTCACCTCGTTCAGCATCCGTAGGCCTTCCACCGCAGTTGACCACCTCTCCAAATCCTTGTGGTCGCCGCTGGCTTCGAGAGCAAGTAGAGCGCAAAGAAACATCTTGCGGATAGTGTGAAAACGCGAGGCGGCAATCTTCAACGCGCGGAGGGACTCAGCATCCTCAAAATTGCTCTCCGAGAAACCCTGCAGAGCATCGGAAATATCGAAGTCGCTGATATCGTAAATATCATAGTACTTCTCCAGGTCCAGCTGCTCCGAGTATCCCTTGACAATGGACACAACGTGGCTGTATTTCTGGATGACCTCGACGAACCGGGACTTCAGAGCCTTCCTCAGTCGCCCACAACGACGCGTCTGGCTCCTGTCCTCCAGGCGCGAAATCGGGGGCAGCGGTGCGCTGCTAAGCTGGTTGTTAGCAACAGCTCGCCAATGAACCATCAGACTCGGGACGAACTGTTCACTTACATTCGGTAGCCGCGCGAGACTAGCTCCACTTCTTGAATCAGGGCTATCGCGGCGCTAGAAGCACTGTCCATGTCCTGGGTCCGGGACACAAACGTGGTGACCTCAGCCAGGGCTTGCTCCCGCAGGTAGCGCAGCCATTGTTGTCGGATGTACGCGTGGCCCACGAGGGCGGCAACAGCAGTAAAGACCACTGTGAACAAAACACGTTTCTTTGTAAGGTGTGCATAGCCCCCAGAATATACCCAGTTGATTATCCACGCGACCGTGATAGCGGCCACTGCGGAGGCTACCAAGCCCGAGCTTGTCGGGATGCCCCCGTTGCCGGCCGGTGCGTCGGCGGCTTCGACGCGATCGTGTGGGTGTTGCGGGCCGAGAATGGAGTGGCCGCTCAGTAGCTGGGAGGCAACGATAGTGTAGCGAAACTGCTCCAGGAATTTGGCGTTATCGGCGCGGTCTATTCTCGTTACGACAGCTTTCTGCGGCGGGCGAGCAAAGTGCATAGTCAGCAAGAGCGTCTAGCCAGGGAGGAGGACAGAGTAGCCGATGCCTTACCGAGTAGGATCTAAGGTGCCTCGCCCCGGGTATGTCGAGCCGGAGCGGGTGAGGCGTCTTCCCGCGGAAGCGCTTCTTCACCGTCGGGCGGCCTACCGGGGCGAACTGTGGACTGGACGGAGCAGACTCGTCGGCGGGAGCGTCAGGGTCGCTGCGGGACTCGAGGCTTGCGGGCTCGGCCCAAGTCGCGTACTGGTCTTCGCCCTCATCTGTAGGGGACGGCGGAGTTAGAGAGAGCTGGACCGGACTGGGCATGTTTTCTCGAGTCGCCTCTGGCCGCGAACGGTCTGGCTCGCTAGACTGGGGAAGAGCGCGGGCAGGGGCGACGAACCCTTGAGATAGTCGGCGAGAGGACTCCGGTCGAAGATGACAGTCTCCATCAAAGAAATTGCGCAGTGTCACGGCGGTGGCACTTCCAACCCATCGGCAGTTTGCTGGCCACCGGGGACAGGGAGAGATATCTGTAGGAGCCAGGCGCAGAGGGCTGGTGCGAACGGAGCGAGACCGCTCGGTCTTGAGTTTGGCCAGAGAAGTGAAACCTGGAGAAAAGTGCTGCCGCCTGTGTGGTACCGTGCGTATCTGGCGAGGGGGAGAAGGTTGCGAGGGTCACGAGCCTCGGCGAGTTGAGGATCGAGATATGTGGTGGGGGGCAACGATTTGTCTCAATGACGCGGCACGTTACCGTGGGCGAATAGAGTCTTGGGGCAGGTGATTCACGGGGCGGGAGCGGGAGAGTTGCCTCAGAGAACTCGGGGAAGAAGATGCAGCCGCCTCGGGACGGAGGCTCGGGGTGAAAGGTGGCCTAGCCGGCCTAAAAAAAGAAAGATTATTACGCTCCCTTGGAAATAGCAAATGTTACTTCTTCAACAATCGGCCCAGGAGGCTAGGTGTCATTACTCATCAGGTAAACAGCACGGAGGACCCTGTGGCCCGGGGGAAGGAAACGAACATGGGGTTTGTGAACGGGCTTCGGGGTACACCACAGTCGCGTGTGTGGAGTTCTCTAGACCCTTGCGGTGGGCGCTGCAATTTTAACCTAGCGAACGTCATTTAGGAATTTCCATGCCCCAAACGGCCGAGGGGCAGGGGGTTCCATCCTGGCGCCCCAGTGGCCAATCACGATGTGCGGCTTGCTCCAGGATGGACCGGCCGCACGCTGACACCACAGCAGCTCGGCTAGCTTGTGACTGCTGGCAAGTTTCGCTAATCGTAGCTTCCTAACCAACGACCGACCTCCGCCGTCAACACCACATCGTCCGCCGACGAAACCGCCGCCGCCCCGCCCATCACCAGCCAACCTCGCCGCCTGGCCTTCGCGCCGACTAAGTCAAGATGCCGACCGAGAAGGAATTCCAGATCGCGCCGATCGTGCAGGAGTCGGTGATGCACAACTCTAAGGTCCGTCTCGTCGGCTCTGCCTAGCTCACTCCATGCGGCCGAACGCTCGCAATCCTCCCCTCCACCCGCTGTTCCCCCCCGTAGCAACTAATTAACCAATACCCCCTTCCCAGGCCCTCTACAACCTTCAGTCCGTGACTGCTTCTCTCTTCGGCGTCAGCGCGGGCATCCTAGGCCTCGAGTCATACAATGGCTTCCTGTTCTATGTCGTCTTCACCATGCTTACCTCCGTCCTCTTCTACGCTCTCCACGTCGCACCGACATCGATAGCCTCCGGAAAGGGAGCACTAGACACGAGCCGGTATTTCAGGGGGCCGTACGAGCTCTGGACGGGTGGTCTCTTCAATGGGCTGGCTGGTTTCATCCTAACCTGGACATTATTCTACGGCCTCGTGCGAGCCTGATGAGACCGAGAGCTGTGTTATCCAGTGCATCCGCTATCCTACATGGCGTCATGGCGTTCAAGGAGCAATGAATCGGGAGAGGGAGCGGGCTGTAGGGATTTGAATATGCATCCAGGAATCTGCACATACAAGGCGGGAGGCATGCGTGCCGTGATGCCAAAAATAAAGATATCATTGCTGACTATCATATGCTGCTCATCTCGTAATGCGAAACTCAACTAGTGCTGCTATAATGGAAAGGAAAAACTATTTCGCTGAAAAAGAAAAGTATGGGAAAGATGCAGATGCACGCTCAACTCAGTCCACGATCTCTACGACTCTGCCAACAAAGCCTTCTAAACCCGATTTGTCCTTGCTTCCTCCCTCTAGAATTAGAATCTGCGACCCAAGCTCGATCCACTCCCGGGTTGTTAAAAGCTCTAACTGTACCTCGACTCCGCACGGCATCTCAAGACCCGGGGGCGCATCTTCCTCGTCAATCTGCTCGTTGAGATTGAACACGTCCACAATGTCCTCGGTAGCTGTCCCACTCCCACTGTCGCCCTCTGCTGTCATCTTGGCACGGGAAACATGCAGTACTCGAGCAGCAGCACGGACGCTTGCCACGTAGATATTAACCAGACTTCCGATGACGACTGAGCCAGCATCTGGGTGCTCGAACGTGGCAGTCAACCCACTCGCGGCTTGCAGCGAGAGACCCGTGTCCAGCATGTGCTGACTAGGCATTGCCAAAACCATGCCTTTGCGTATTCTCGGCATGGCCGGAGCCGCAGCCTCGAAGACACTATCCGTTTCGTTTTGCTTTGGGAGCTCAAAAACCACGCCAATGGAACCTACCTGGCCAGCCTTCAGGGTCTGGACCGGGAGCCTCAGGTTTCGAATGCTGACAATGCGAACAGTGTGCCACTCACCCTTAATAGCGGAGGCCGATATCGCGTTTTTAATGGCGATACGAGTGAGCTCTGCCGAGGAAGGGTGGGAGATGGACAGGCCGGACCCAGGCGACGGACGGTCCTCGGGGGTACCGCGTGCTTCGTCGTCCTCCGGTGGGAAGGGCCCGATCAGCACCCTGTCACCCACCGATAGGTCTCCGAAGCGCAGATATCCCGCTACGACAGTCCCTAAGTCAGTTTCTTGATCTGCATTGGTAGTCGCTAACGAGTACGAGGCAGCAAGACTGAATTTGTCCTCGATATGGAACAAACAAGCTGGCTGTTCAGGGTTCAGGGCGGCTCCGATAAGGTCATGAGAGGTTGGTTCGGGGGGCAATGGGAGTTGCTGCAGCAGCGCATGCAAGAGCCCAATACCGTCTCCCTTGACTGCGCTTGTCAGCACGATGGGAACCACCGAGTTCAAACCCCCAGAACTCTCGACGTCGGCCAACGCCGATTTAACCGCATTATCGTCCGTAGTCGTGACTCCCCCGCAGCCTGGCGTCCCGTTTTGAGCCGGGCGGAGTATCTTGGGCAAACGACGTGTTTTCTTGATAGCCGTAAGAACTTTCCCGAGGATTCGTTGCAAGCTAGCCCGGCTGGCAAGATCCAGTTTGGTGATGACAATGGCTAAGGGACTGTCCAGATGCAGGCACAAGTCCAGATGCGCACCGGCCAGATCCACACCCGCTCCGGCAGCACCTAGGATGTCCGCGGCGGAAGCCGTGGTTCCGACCCCTTGAGCCGACTCGGAGTCATCGGCGGCGAGACAGAGCAGCGTCCAGTGCGGCGCCCATCCGACGATTCCACGGAGGATCGTGCGGCGGTACCGCGGGTGCCCGGCTGAATCGACTAGGTAGACAAGCCGACCATCCTTAGTATAGTCGTGGATGTCAAGCCAAGACTCAATTCCATCGTGAGCATAGTTCAGGATGTGCCCATCGTTGTAACCGATGAGTTCTTGCGCAACAGACGAAGTGACCCCAGACACCAGTTCATGGCGATGTTTGAGCAAGTTCAGACGACTTTTCCCATGGCCGTTGTCGAGGGTCCCGGTCGACAGGGTCCCTAGCATTGTCGACTTCCCGGATGTTGTCGGACCCGTCAGGGTGATGCGCAATTGGTCCGACGTCAAGGGGCCGAGCTTGGGGTCCGGGAGGGCCCGTGTGGCATCTGCGGGCCGTGGTGATGCACGAGATCCCGGCCCCCAAGACTCCTGCGTTGCATCCCTCGTCAGGTCCGGGGTGACCAGAGCTTCAGCTACCCAGAGCTTCCCCTGCTGGGGCTCCCCGGCGGCTTGCTCGTCGGCACCGATCCATTCGCATTCCCCCACGATGACCGTGCGAAGCACTTCCACGATGCAGCCCAGGCTGGCGGCCATGACCCGGAGGGTGGCGAGACTTTCGTCCATCTCGTCCTGGGTCAGGCCAACGAGGGTGCCGTCGTCGGCGACGCCGATCTCATACAAGGCTCCACGCGACGCCTCCAGCCCGGGAAGCAGCTTGCTAACGCGGAGCTGTCCACCGAGAGCGGCGCCGACATCGGGAAGCTGCGGGATGACCAGGTCGAGAGTAGCAGACCCTGCGTGGTATGGGCAAGACTGCTGGAGCCTCCATAGGAGCTGCGTGGTGAGATGGGTCAGTCGGTCTTGCCGGGTCTGGTCCAGTGGAGTTGTAGACGGCATTGGCCGCGCCGGTTTGTCCGGCGAAGGCGACGGGCGGGACTGAACCGAGCCTGAGACATGCTGAGCTGTGCTCATGTATTCGAACTTGCGCCTCGGGCGCAGGAGCAGGTGCAACTTGTACTCTGTCGGCCCATCTTGTGGCTCTGCCTCAAGCTTGGTCACGCCATAGTCGGACAGAGATCCAGGCTGGCCATCGTAGGAAGCGCCTAGTTTGGAAGGTCGCTCGATGGTAGGTATCCTGCCTGGGTCGGCCGGCCGAAGCCATGGAGAAGCTACACGCCGAGGCGGATCGGCGTCGAAGGTGAAGACCGACATGCCGATAGTGCGGCCGGTGGGCGGGTAGAAGAACGGCCCTGGGAAGCCGATATATCAAGTTAACAGCGTGTTTTAATCCGATTTAATATATGTATTGGACGACATATGAACAGTGCATGAGAGGTGTTGTGCCGGTGTATTCGTGTGATCATCTTGTTCCAAAGGGCCAAGGTTGCAGGTTATTGGAGGGGCGAGGATTTGGATCGCACTTGTAGAGTGCTGCTATGAGGCTCTCAACAACTGGGGATCAGTTGGACGAAGTCATGGTGACTCGTAGAGTCCAGGTCGCAGGCTGTATGTAGGAAACAGTGCGAGCATGCAGGCGGAAAGTCGAGCAAAGCCAGCAAAGGTGCAACGGACAAAGAGTCACAACGATGCAGCCAATACCGGGGGCGTGGTCGGAACTGGACCGTGGATTGACCAACTGCTAGGGCCGTCGAGTGAGATACCAAGGTACATTGTGAGCCCGCAAATTTAGCTCTGCCTTTCAGGTTCTTCTCTATTGCCCGTTCTCGCCGCCAGCTTCGATCCTCACTTTGTCTATCACAGCTGTCGCAATGCAGGCATTGAACGAAGTTAGGATAAATACTCGCAACTGTCATTGAACTACCCTGCCTGCCTTTGACTCCTTCTTAGGATATCACGGTTGGCCGGGCTCGGTATCGTTCACCATGGCCGAACCACCAGAAGGTAAGCACTGCCAGGCGCCATCGCGGGAAAGTGCGCGTCAGCTGACCGAGCAAGTAGATAATGCCTCCTCCCAAACTCAACAAGGAAGGGATGCTAAGGCTACAAGAAAGAAAGCGTGGTGGCAGAAATGGAACCGCAGGCGGCCGGAGTGCTTACGCCTGTCATGGAAGCTCAAGGTGAGAAGCCTAGATCTCACACACCCATGCATGGCGCCTGCCCCTCCACGCCAGGACCCCTCCTTCCGCCTTCGTTTCCCCCGCCGAGTGGATCGAGACAGGGCCGGGTTCAGCTGGCGCTGGTGGGCCAGCGCCACTCCAGCGCCCGCGCCGCCCGCAACGGGAACCACGAGAGCGAAACATATTGCTTGGCGCTCTCGTAGACACTGGGGCTGAGCATCTGGACGCAGGCAGCCCAAGGAGGCGACAAAGCTGGCAGGATGGACAAGTGTCGTCGCCCAATGAGCCCAATGCTCGTAGTGCGCTGTGCCTGCCCCAGGTGCACCCATGGGCCTGGACGGTGCCCCCTGAGGGGAGAGTTTGGCCAAACAGCCGAGCGTTCGCCTTCATAAGCCCGGTCCGCATCCGCCATAAGGGTCCCGCCTTTCTCCAAACACACCCAAAACAGAGGAGGGTCCATTCTGCCTCCCGTCTTGCCACTAAAGCAGGCCACACCTCCTTTCAGAACTGGCCTTCGACCCCCCTCTCCTTCTCTTCTCTCTCTTCCCAAGCGGCTCCTGTCGTTCGAATTGTCTAGTTCCTGTTACTGATCCCCAGTCGCTACAATGAAGAAGTTTGGCTTCGGAAAGAAGAAGGATGAGGAGTCTCAGGGCAACCCCTACGCCCAGCAGCCCGCCGGCAATCCCTATGCTCAACAACCTGCCGACGACCCCTATGCCAATGCGCCGCCACGCGTGAGCCCTTACCAGCAAGCACGAAGCAACTTGCCCAGCGGTCCTCGCCCTGGCGGCCTCCCTGGCGGGCCTCGCGCTGGTGCCGGATATAACACGCCCCCGCCGCCATATGCAAGCAGCGGACCCCGACCAGACGGTGGCTATGCAAACGAGAAGGTTGGGGCGACCGGTGGCTATGGAGGCAACCGGTATGACAACAACGCAGCCTTCAATGCGAACCAGCGAACAACTGCCCCGTCTCGCCAAGGCGGATACGGTGGGATGGGCGACACGGAGACCCAGCGAGACGATCTCTTCAGCGGTGCCCAGAGTCGCTATCAGCAACAGCAGCAACAACCATCAAAGTTTGGCGGCGACGATCGATATGGATCTTCTGGCACATCTGCTACCGCTGGTGGAGACTATGGTGGCTACGGCGAGCAGCGCGAGCTGACCGAGGAAGAAAGAGAGGAGCAGGAGGTGGACGATGTCAAGAACCAGATCCGACAGACCAAGCAAGAATCGCTTGCTTCCACCCAGCGGTCCCTCGCTATGGCGGAGCAGACTGAATCAGTGGCTACTGGCATCTTGGCGAGGCTGGGTGCTCAAGGCGAGCGCCTTCACAACACCGAGAAGAACCTGGACATCGCGTATGTTGACCCTCCTCCCTCTCCATCTGCGCAGCGCGAAGTGTGTAGTTTCGGGAAGTCACTTCTGCTGACACAATGGGGTGCAGTGCCACTCATAACCGCATAGCAGAGGAAAGGGCGAAGGAGCTCAAGACCCTGAATCGTAGCATGTTTGCTGTCCATGTCAGCAACCCCTTCACCAAGAAAACTCGAGCCGCCGAGCGTGAGGGACAGATTCTAGCCCAGCATCAAGCTGATCGGGAGACCCGCGAAGCAACAAGGCGAGATGCCTACAAGTCGCAACAGAGAATGGAAGAAACCTTCAAGAACCTCCACGTTTCTCAGGGCGGAGGGTTAGGACGTGCTAGCGCTGCGGAGCGGTCGAAATACCAATTCGAGGAGGATGACAGCGCCGATGAACATATCGATGAGAACCTTGAGAAAATCTCGCAGAAGGTTGGCATCTTGAAGCGGGCCGGCGTTGCCATCGGAGAAGAAGTGGACAGGCAGAATGTCCTCATCGACAGAATCGACCATAAGGTCAGCATACCTTTCGCCCCCTTGACCTTTTACGCGCTAACCACTAGCCAACGTAGACCGCCAAAAACATTGACCACGTCCAATCGAACACTAGTTATTTGGGCAATAACTTCAGGGGTTAGAGGGAGAGGTGGACATGGATGTTCATACGAGGTCTCTTCGCATCCTAAGAGAGGGGGTAGTGCGTTGTCTTCTATCCTGTTTCTTTGGAATAGTCTAGTTACTGGTCAACGTAGTCCTGTAATAAGCTTGGGTCATGCTCCCTGAACCTCACCTCCATCGACTTCGATATCTATGTAAATCCATGCATATAGACACCTCCAGCGGGGCACTTTGGATTGGAACCAGCTTCGGTTTATACGATGAATATCAGTGCTAAGACAGTGCGAATGCGAGGGCCTTGTAAGGCTGCAAGAATAAGACTTGGTGTGATAGTACAGTACTTCGGCCTAGCAAGGCAGTTGAATAACGATTTCCAATACAAGAGCAGCTTAAATATTTCAGCCTACATACACTTATTAGTCTATAAACTTCTTAGGCCAGCGATGAGTGCTCCTGCCTATCTCAGGTATTTACCCCCTGACCATTAGGGGGTGGGAAATACCCATAAACTGCTGATACACCACTACTTGCCCCACCCTATGATAGGCTTCCTCATCCACAATTTTTTTTTCCCCAACCACACGTAGTTATCAAGTCTCACAACTCAACACCACGCCACCCTGGCAGTCTTCCGAGATGCCGAGAAAAAATAAAGACGGCGAGAACCATGATATTCTCAAGATCGGAAATAAATCAATATCCCTCGAGGGCTACTTGACTAAAAAACCACCTGTGAGCCAACCGGCCACAGGCACTACCTCCCTCCAAGAGCCAACTGTCGAAAAGCTACCAGAACCAGTGCAAGGCCGGTACTCAAAACGTCGTAAAATCTCGCAACACACCGCGGTTGGTGACTCCCAATATTTCAAGACCCGCCAAGCTCTCCCGCTATGGAAGCACCAGGAGGGTATCCGCCGCGTTATGGCGGAGCACGATGTGCTGGTGCTGGTCGGAGAAACTGGCTCAGGAAAGAGCACCCAAGTCCCGCAGTTCTTGTTCGAGGAGGACTGGTGTCAAAGGAAGAAAGTCAAGGTCAAAAGAGGGGAAATTGTGGAAGACGTCGCTGTCGGAGGAATCATCGCCATCACACAGCCTCGACGAGTAGCAGCGACAACCTTGGCACATCGAGTTTCTCGAGAAGCAGGGACGCCGCTAAGTGGACAGAAAGGAGATATCGCCAACAAGGGACTTGTGGGGTACTCCGTCCGCTTCGATCACAACGTTCCGAAGGGGACCCGGATCAAGTTCCTAACAGAAGGAATGCTTCTACAGGAGCTTATACGAGACCCTCATCTTCGGCAGTACAGCGCCATCATCGTTGATGAGATTCATGAGAGGAGCGTGGATGTCGACTTGCTCTCGGGCTTCTTAAAGCAGATTATCTTAGGAGACAAGGCGGGACGTGGAGGCTTACCTCTGAAGGTCGTCGTCATGAGCGCTACCGCTAACGTCGAGGGGATACGAAACTTCTTCTCAGACTCAGGATCAAGTGAGCGGCTGCAAGCTGAGTTCCTCCTAATCGAGGGACGGCAGTTTCCCGTGGAGGTTATCCACACCCCAAAGCCCGTGGCCGACATTCAAGAAGCACTTCTTCAGAGATTGCTCGAGATCCACAAACAAGAGCCGCTGCCAGGTGACATCCTGGCGTTCCTTACCGGCCAAGAAGAGATCGAGGCTATGCAGAAAATTCTTGAAGAAGAAGCTAAAAAGCTGCCCTCGGGTGTGCCCAAGCTGAAAGTCTTCCCTCTCTTCGGCCAGCTCTCGATCGAAGCTCAGCACCAAGCCTTCCAGCCTATCAAAGGGGGCATGGCACGGAAAATAGTCCTTGCCACGAATATTGCCGAGACGTCCGTCACGGTTCCAGGTGTGAGATATGTGGTAGACTGCGGGAAGGCAAAGGTCAAGCAGTTCCGTACGCGACTCGGAATGGAATCGCTGCTAGCAAAGCCGATTTCGAAATCCTCGGCAATCCAAAGGACTGGCCGAGCCGGACGTGAAGGCCCTGGCAAATGCTACCGACTATATCCGGAGGAGACTTTCGAGTCCCTCGAAAAGACTGATCTCCCCGAGATTCTCCGCACCGACGTCTTGGGCGCCATCCTCACAATGAAAGCCAGGGGTATTGAAGATGTCCTTTCGTTCCCACTCATGGACACCCCAGATCTTGAGTCTATCGAGAAAGCACTTGTCCACCTACACCTTCTTGGCGCCTTGGGCGACGATGGCTCGATCACCGCGATGGGTCGTAAAATGGTACTCTTCCCCGTCACTGCGCCATTTGCAAAAGTTCTCCTCGTCGCTGCGGCGCCAGAGAATGACTGCCTGCTCGAGGTCATCGATATCGTCTCTTGCATCACTTCGGGTGAGGATATCTTCCTCCATCTACATTCGGAAGAGGTCAAAGAGGAGGTTGAAGAGCTGCGGAAAGAACTTTCCAGGAGAGAAGGCGACCTCCTCACCTACCTTACCACCATACAACGCTATGCGTCGGAGAACACAGACCGCATTGAGTGGTGCAAGACGAGGAGGGTTAATGTGAGGAACCTGCGGCAGGCGATGAACATTCGGAAGCAGCTGCGTGGCCTCTGTCTCAAGGAAGGAATGCTAGAAGAGGCACCCCCATCAGATCCGCAGCCTTTTGAGCCCGTAGCCCCAGAGAAAGCCGAGACCATCTTGAAGTGTTTCCTCCAAGGCTTTGCGCTCAAGACGGCAGTTTTGGCACCGGACAGTAGCTACGTCACCACTTACGGCAAACATGTCGTTGCTATTCATCCATCCAGCGTGCTGCACGGGCAGAAGAAGGAAGCTATCATGTTCCTAGAACACGTCTTCACCCAAAAGAACTATGCGAAAAAGGTGAGTGTTATCCAGGCGCAATGGGTAGCGGAGGCACTAGGCGCGTGAGCCTAGAAAGAGCTTCAAGGGCTTAGGCATATTATTGGTAGAATAGTGGCAGCAATGGTATACATAGGTTCTACAGTATGTACAATTCTGGTGACCTTAGACGAACGACTTCACTGGTCCTGGCCTTCTTGTTCTCTGCCTTGAATGGTCTTCATGAGCTCATACAGTTGTCCAAATTGCTCGTCTTTCTCGATGTCAGTAACTGCTTTCGAGCGCGTTGATTCGCTTACATGACTTACCGCTCATCTTTTCTATCTTTCCCGGATCCAGCTTCTCGCCGACCCATGAGTCTCCTTCAATCTTCTGGGCATAGAGCTGCCATTCGGTTAAGAATCCGATCTACGTAAGAGTAAGCGTCGAGGTCCCCTGAGGCATCGACAGGGAAGGGCTCACGAGATGGACCGGGTTGTCCACAGTTCGGTGCGCCCGGAACTCAGCTTTAATGTATTCATCTCCCAAGAGACGCATCTCTCTTGGGAGATGCTTGCGGTGCGCCCTCAGGAGTCTTCTGTAAAGTGGTATAGGAGGGAGAATCGCCAGGGGAGCTGCTGAAAGGCCCTTTGACGGCACTGCCGACGCGAGGCGCCTGATTGTGACCCTCATCTCCCTGTCACGTAATAGAGCTGTGCTGAGACCAGAGTGATAGATCCGTATTTGTCCGTGAGAGTGCACCTCGGCATACACAGATTTTGGCGTTGATTGTACGGAAAAGTAACCTGCTAACTAAGACTTTTCTACGGGCGGAAAGTACTGGTGCTTACAGTGTTGATATATAAGCGCACTGTTTAATTCACACTGTACTGAGAGGCTCTATCTTTTACAAAATCTACATAACTACCTTCCTTGCCTTGTCAAACTTATGGGCGCCTCTCGGGCTTTCGTTTCCGCATCAAACCCGGTTAAATTTACGTGATTTAATGGATTCGATAGTGGCATGGAGCAGATATTTTGCTAGAAGCTTAAATTTCAACACACTTGTTAAAATAGGACCTTTCGGGGGTGTCTCAATGCGCCTCCGGTTGCTAAAGCACTAATAAACGCCTAACGTATTCTATGTTTTCGAGACTGGTCAGGTCCGGGGTTTGCCGGCTTCTGTGGAGCCTCATAATATCAACTGTGACATCGAGATCTTCTCCGAATATGTTGTAGTGGTCTCGTGCCTGCTTAGTCAACGGGTGTTCGACTCCGTAGACATACTTTGATCGCCGCCACACTCTCCACATGGCATTGTGAGCTGTCTTCATATCTCCCTGTAGGTGGAGAAGTATAGAAAGAGTCGTTAAGTTGTTGATAGTGATTGGGTGATATGCGCCCCTCGATAATTTGCATTGACCATACACTGCGTCGGCCATTACGACCAATTCATCGAACACCTCTTGGGGGGCGTGCGCTTCGGAGAAGTATATCGCTGCGTCAGACAGGAAGCTTTCCAGTGCATCCATCGTGAGCGGGTGGTCAAGCCCATATATCCTTCTCCGGATCTGCGTAGCATCCCAAAACATCAAGGTTGACTCCAGCCGTCTTCTACCGACGAGACCGAGTTTGGTGGCTACTGATAGCATCGCTACCACTGTCCGAGAAGAATCTTGTCCTAGGGTCGCCTTGCACACATCCAACCAATGAATTTCCGCGCGCAGAACCCTATCGGCCGCCTCGTGGTCGTCAGGCGATTGACTCCAGTGCATTTCCGCAATGATCGCTTCATCCTCAGCTGCCGTCCATGGGTCTTTAGCGCCATTGTTCCGTTCCGCTTCTTGAACCGCCTGCAGGCACTGTAGAGCTTCCTGGCGGCACTCGTGTAGCATATAATGGTTTGCCAGCTCTCGTCTTGCCATGATCGTGCGGGCGTGCTGGGGTCCCGGTCCGGGTTCCTTCTCGCTTCTTTCGAGCAATTCCAGGCGAAGAGCCAAAGAACCCCAGATATTGCCTCGGTCGTTCTCAAGCCCCGGCATCAAGTCGAGGACGTCAAGTGTTTCCGGAGCATGGGTTCCAAAGGCTCTCTGTTTACCCCGGAGAGCCTGCGACAATTCCTCCTCGAATTTAATGAACATTCGATGTTCCCGGTATACCATCCCATATCTAAAATGGTATTCACTCTCAATAGTATCATTATTCCAGGGCAATGCGCGTCGTATGAGATCCGCATCAGGCAAAGGCGAGCCACCATCTCGCTCACCAAAGTACTCGACAGCTTGAGGGATGGCCTTCAAATCTTTCGTTCTTGGTTGGCTGGAAATGCAGTGGTCAAAGGCCCGTTCGGGGAGACGTTCGAGCGGCATTAATCCCGTGCATACATCGAGATGCGCGAGGATCGCCCGTCGGTGTATAACATCCTCGCCTCTGTCTCCGCGTTGGATCGATTCGAACAGCAGTGCCCTAGCCGAGAGAGCTTGCCGCACCCTGATAGCTGGGTCCATCCGATCCCTAGCCCAGGAATGGGTCAGAATGTGGATGGACCAAACGTCCCGGGCTGTCTCTTTCACAAGGGACATCTTTTGGAGAAGGTTGAACCCCAACATAACAGGGTTCGGGTCCCAGTTGCCACCGTTGTCAGTCTGAATGAGAGCAGCGGGCGAGTCCTTGCTGCTCGCCAGGGGAAACCAAGGACCATGCTTTCCCTCAAAACGATCTGCCGCAGCACGACGGAATATGTCCTTGGTAAGGCCCTCGTTGTGGAAGAAGCATATGATGTCAAGAAGCTGAAGAGCACTGCGTGCCTCGAGCGCTTGGCTAGATGCCCGGGATCTCTTCGACAACTCGATCAACTTCTTATAGGAGAGATCAAAGGTGGCGTAGACAGGTAGGTCTTCCTGTGAACTCCCTTTCATCAACGGGAGACTAAGCATCGCCTTCCGCTGTGCACGGAAAATGCCCAAGTAGCGTCCGATGTGAATACCTGATTTTCGAATATATCCTCCGGCTTGATCAATTGCCAGCGGGAGATGCCCAAGCTCACGGACGATTTCCTTGGCCGTCTTTCGATGTTCATTGTATTCGTCGTCTTCGTCCGCCGTCCTCAGAAGCAGGGTAGCAGCGTCCTCCTCCTCCATTTCGGCCACGCATGTGCGGCAATTGGCCGGCAAGTTGCTGATTGAAATCTCTCTGCTAGTGAAGAGGTAGCTACCCCTATCCACTTTGGGTAAACTGCTCCAGGAATTCTCCTTGCTCCAGTTGTCGACGACTAGCAGCCACTCCTCCGTCGAGTTGTCGAACCACCTGAGGACATCTTGCATGCTGGCCGACCTCGAGTCTCCGGAGGGGAGGACGGAGTGAGCAATAGCGATATAGCTTTCTTGAAAAGTTACTCGATTCGTTGCATCGACCCAGAAGGCGTATTTGAACCTAATAGCAGTTAGGAACCGGATGTGAACATGAAGCAGCCGACATGCCTGTCTCGATACATCTGCACGAATTTCCGCGCAATTTGACTTTTCCCAGAGCCACCCATGCCGTAGAGGAGATATTGCCGACGCACGATCTCATCGACCTGAGGGTCCCGAGAGACGAAATGTGCCGCGAGGGAGTCGAGGATTTTCTCGCGGCCGGTGAAGAAGGGTGTTGGGATTACCACGAGATTCGCGCTCCCATCCGCTGTGAGAATCTGATCCTTGTCGAGGAAACCTGTTCTGCATCAGTATCGTCGCCGCTGCATACTTCAAAATGACAGGAACAACTCACAGACGTGGCCAACAGTCAGTCCTGGTCCCATCCTATGGCCGGCCAATATCTCAGCTACGGTCTTTATATCCTCCCTGATGGTCGACTGTGCCAGGTACTCCCGCGTTCTAGACTTGAGCTCATCGATCTTCCCATAGCTCGCGAGGCTAATATCGTTTGCACCGCCCTCCACGTTGAAGCGGAACATAGTGTCCTCGAAGAGCCGCAGCCTCTCTTTCACCTCGTAGCCGTCCTTCTCTGTGTCAACAGCAAGCTCCTTGAGGACTTTAATGACCCTGACTCCCCATCGTACTGTTCCAATGATGCCCGAAGGCGGAGCCAGATCATTGGGAAGCGACCTAGTCCCGGTTCCCAGACTCAGTATGCAACCCAATCTGCGGTCCTTCCCGAAGATCTCCGCTGCTTCGCTCAACAGCTCGTTGAGGGGATTGTTGCACCCAAGAGCAGCATCTACGAAACTCTCGGTCTTACCATTGCTGGTTATCTCCATAGCATCGAAGTAAAAGGGCGCTGCACTTGTCGCGCGTGCTGCCTCCCAGACCCTGCAGTCCTAGATTCCAACGTTAGAGAAGGATGTAACCGCTAAGCTGGTTGCTTACCTCTCCCCAGTTGTCCCCTGACACTGCGTAAGAGCGGAATCGCCGGTAAACACCATTTGTGGCGTTTGTTGGTCTGGCACAGACGAACATGCGCCCTCGCTCTGGATCATCCGGTGCAAGCATCAAGTCTCCCATTCCTCTGCCTTGGACCAGATCCTGAACGGCTCTCTTGAGGATATGCGATTTGAACATGGCCCCTCTTCTCACAAGTGCTCTCTTTGACTTATTCCGGACCGAGAATATTTTTTCCGCAAAGCTGTCGTAGGCTGCTAGAGCCTCTGTGGTGCTCATCTGGAGACGACCCAGCATGATAGCGATGAGACTAGGTAGTTGTAAGTCTTAGAAGGTGTTAGATGTTCCATAAGCTCTTGGAATATTCTTACCCGCCAGTACTTGTGCCAGCGATGAGGTCGAAGAACTCGCATGGCTTTGGCAGCTCTTCAAGATTATCGAGCTCTTGGACCTTGCGCATTATTTTGTCAAGAATTACAAGCTCTGATACCCCCCTAACTCCACCGCCATCTGCCAGTCACGCTGTGTTAGCCCAGGTCAGTGTTGGAGGGGATGGAGGGCTGGCTGTACCCAGGGCCAGCAGGTTCACCGGCCGGTCAGTCGACATGTCCGCTAGCCTGTGGCATTAGGCCTTTTGTCAAATATCTAGATAAACAATATGGGGAATCCAACAGGCAAAGCAACACTGAACAAGTTCGCGAGAAAAGAAGCCCTCTGCATGCACTGAGGCGTAGCAGGATCGGCGCCCTCTTCAAGGCTGATTGTCGAAATCACCTCTGCCATAGTACCGCGCCTCGTACGCCACACAGATATGCATGTTGGTCGCAAGAACGAGGCAAGATGCTACAGTACAGTGCAACAGGGGTGCTTCTTGGCCTCCACAGCCCACCGCCCACCCTCCAATACAACCGAGCGAATAAGCGCCTAGCAACCAACAGCATCCGAGACGTACTCTGTCGCCCAGTCATTCCCCCTTCGCCCCATTGCCTATTGTTCATTTGTGCTTGTGACTTGCACGAGCCCCTATTTTTTCCAGAGTAACCGGATACCTGCGACAGCTGTACTGCATAGGTTCCCGCGGCTAGTAAAAGGTCTGCAGAAGGAGTAGCGAGGGCTGACTTAGCCTCGCTGTGAAATTCTAGCCAGAGCGGACAAATCTATAACAATACCTCGGCCTCGCCCCCCAGTTTCAGGACCGCTATGTTCTAGTGGCATCTCTATTGAGTCAAAGATAAACTGTGTGCGCAAAGGGGAGGCATAAAGGAAGGAAGGCAAGGCTACCCAAGGCATGATCATATGGTAGGTTATATTGCGAATCACAAAGACGGTATTTTAAGCTTAAGCTAGTCGATTTGTGGAGTATGCCATATGATTAAAGTATCAGCAGCGACCGTAGCGGTTGAGCGCCTCGTTGTGGCCCTATCATGTACACTTCCGCCGCGGCCGGCCAAATGCCACGAGCGAGATACTACCTGCCGCAATGCATGCTATCTAAATACCCAATACCCACCCTCCTCCTACTGAAACGCTGCCGCTGAAGGGTCATCCAGGTACCACGTCGAATCGCTCTTAGGACCGAGCTCCTTAGTCGAGAATCCGTTGCCGAGATACGCGAACCGGTTCTGCCGCGCGTTGTCGAACACGTACTCAAAGTCTTCGCCGCGGAATCGCTCTAGCATATGGAAGAAATGGACACGGCTTCCCGGGTGAAGCGCCGTCACAGGGCCGTCTGCTTTGCCACCCTTGAACCAGGAGCGGCACGAGCCAGACCAGGCTGCCCGCGGCATGAAGGCAGTGATGTGCTCGAAGAAGTCATCGACCGCCCCCTGGGAAGGTGCAAGCGCCTTGATGTCCTCTGTCTGGCACTTCTTGATTACACCCGTGATGTACTTGGCGACATGCTCTGTGATGGTGAAGACACTTCCATGTCCGATGGGCGCGTTGGGTCCGAGGAAGACTAGCGACAGACGGTTAGCTGGCCCTCTGGCCGACAAAAAAGGTGGCGACGGGAGACGCACCGAAATAATTAGGGAGCCCCGCCACGGCGCAGGACAAGTACGCCTTGGGCAGTTCCTCTTTCCAGATATCTTGGAGATTCCCGTTCCGGCCGACAATTGGAAATCGGGGCCGGAAAGAAGTCTCAAAGCCTGTGGCGCAGACAACGGCATCGACCTTAAGGACCTCTCCAGATTCAAGCTCGACGCTGTCGGCATTTAACTGCTTGATTGTCGTTGGGAAGACTTCCACGTTGGGCTGTGTCAGGGCGGCAAGGTATTGATGGCCTGGCGTCATCCTGCGGCAGCCCAAGGGATAGTCGGGTATCAAAGCCTTGCAAAGTTTCTCGTCTCCTCTAAGCACTGCGGTCATGTACTCGGCGACTTTGGCTCGAGCGAATGCTTGCATCGGGCCGTCTTTAATGAGCTACCGCATTCTGTCAGGTTTCGCCCCAATAAGAGTAAGAGATGCTGTGCTGCTTACAATCGGGAGGACATTGTTGATTTCCTTCTCGATCCCCTTGACGAAGTAGCGATAGAATTCGGGATCTGACTCGAACTTCTCGATCGTGGCTTGGGAGAAATCCTCCTTCGCGTTCAGCTCTATTTTGCTCAGGACCTCGCCTGCCTGCCCCAGGGCCTGCCAAGACTGTATCCGAGGGGGGATCACCCAAGTAGGTGTCCGGACGGGATGGTAGATCTTCTTTGCAGTTCGCTGGAGCTCGGGGAGCACCTGGACACCGCTTGAGCCGTTGCCAATCACAAGGATCGTCTTGCCCGAGGCGTCGAAGTCTGCCGGCCAGTTGGCCGTGTGTATCAACTCGCCGCCGAAGGATTCGAGGCCAGGCAGGTCCGGCCATTTCCAGTTGCTGTGGGGGATAGTCAGCTCGGCAGCGCTTCAAAGCCCAGCCTTGTTCGCACTCACTTCAAAATGCCGCTCCCGTTCAGGAGGAAGTGGGCATAGTCTGCAAAAGGCTCCCCGGCTTCGTTCTCGACCGTCAAGTCCCAGACCCCCTTCTCCTCGTTCCAGACCGCAGCCGTGACCTTGTGGGAGGTCTTCACTGAGTCTCTCATGCCTTCGTCGTCACAAAGCTGGCGTAGGTAGTCTTCAATTTCGGGGGCAGGCGCGAAGAAGTTGCTCCAGTCTTTTTTGGGCCGCCAGGAAAACTGATAGTTGTGGCTTGGGACATCACACCGGCACCCTGGGTACCGGTTCTCAAACCAAGTGCCGCCGACGTCGGAATTCTTCTCGTAGATGACCAGCTCGTAGTCGGTCAAGTTGAGCCGGAGGGTGCGGACAAGGTTCAAGCCGCTGGCTCCGGCTCCGATCCCAACAATACGGAGGTGCTTCTTGGCGCCGAGAGGCTGCTCTCGCACCTGGTAAGAGGCCGAAGCCTCCTCCGAGCCGTTGGCCTGGACTGGCTTTGTTTCCAAGGCGTGGTTGGCCGTCATCGTGATGCACGCAGACGAGAGACGGAGGGGAGATGGGATAGTAAGTTGGAAGGGCGAGTTTGGTGGGAAGGGGACTCTTTCCTTTAAGACGGGATCTGAGGTGGGATGTTTAGTATTTATTTTTCGCAACCCCCTACCAACAGGGAGGAGGCGAGGTAGCACTCCTAAAGCCGTTTGCTGCTAGACCGGACGGTAGCTAGGTAGGCCTCGGTGTCAAGATCCCACCGGAAGGAACGATCGTGGGTCTCGGGACAAGGGTAATTAGATCTACGCCTACTTGGGTGAACAAGTACAGCCAAGGTGGACGTGAAGGCCTGTATGGCTTTCGAGACCAGCCAACCGAGGCTCTGTGACGGGCTTGTGCAATTAATTGTAAACAAAAGAGGCGTTCGAGAAGGTAGAGAGGTCTTAGAGGTCTTGGGACACAGCTAGTGGGGAGTCGGTCCGGCTTGTGTCGCCTGCGGAGCCCAGGTGTATGTAGCACTTGGATGGAAAGGCCCGGGAAGGGAAAGGGGGGTGTGAGAGAGTGGGTTCTCTCGGCGGTCTAACGGGGTCATTGTTGGCCAGTTTACGGGCGGCCGAGGACGGACGCTACCTGCGATATCCCGGCAGAGCTGGTCCACGCGAGCTCAGACATGGGCCCGGGAGGGGTGAGGACCAGCGCTGAGCCGTTGGGACGGGCCATGCTGCGTGGGCAAGCGGGCAAAACGAACATGCGAGGTCCCTCATCGGATGCTGGGAAGCGGGCACGGAGCAAACAAAACCGGCCACGCCCAATGAGCATCGCACCATGGAAGGCGGCAATCCGCCCGCCCGCCGAGCATGGGGGGTGGAGGAGGAGCTAGTAGCCTGCCCAAGGTAGTCTTGCCTGCTATCTCGAGGCGCGCCGAAGGAGCGGGCAAGGTCGCAAGGACAGGCAGGCAGCTGGCCGAGCTGGGGGTAGGAGGGGGATAGGAGAGGGCGGATGATAGAAAGAATCGTAAGTCGTCCAACCAGAGCCGCCCGAGGCGTTTTACACTGCCGAGAATAGTCTGCGGTGAGTGGCAAACCAGAGGCCAGGGTCTGCCACCGAGCCGAGCCATGGGCCAGTAGAGTGCCCGCAGCCGTCCTGCCTGCAGGGCCTGCAGGGCGGCCTTCTTTTACATAGACAAGGCCGGCGGTCTCTTGTCTCTTGTCTCCCCCCCCCCCACCAATGCCACCATGCCTTGGTGCGCAATTCGGACCTGTCTGGTCTGGTACGGAGGTAAGTGCAGGCCCAGCCCGGCCCAGGCCCCGCACCGATGTTCCAGAGGCTAGGAGTTACCACGTATCTGTACTCAAAAAAAAGTCCCAGAAGGATTTACGCATCCAGTCTAGTGGGCAAATAACCATACTGGGTAAAGAGCGACCGGATAGGACACCCCACGGAAGCCTCCCCGCTTTTCCAACCTAGCAGTCGGTAGCCCTTCAAGCCCTTCCATGTAGCCCAAACCGGTCTTGCATCGAGCCACAGCCAAGGCCACACCGTCCTACCTAGACAGGAAAAAATTGTCCTACGGATGTCCCCATAACGACGATCGTACGCTCGTCCGCATATTAACTGCCATCCACCAACCGCATCCGCCGCCGAGAGAGCCGCGCCACCGCGCCTCCAAAGGCAAAAAACATGACGACTCCCTTCTCCTTCTCCTTCTCAGGCGAGGACATAGAGGACGACCAGGCGGCGGCGGCCACCCCGGCCTCACCGACACCCAACCTGGCCTCGACCGCGGCAGCGTCGTCTGCGTCGGCTAGCGCCTTCCCTGTGCAGGGGAAGCCACTGCTGCCGCCGGTGCGCCACGAACTGGACCACATGCTGGCGCGCTTGCCCTCCAAGATCGCTTATAGCCTCCTGGCTGTAGATCTAAACGGTGGCACCGGCGGCGTCATTCAGCTCCCGCGGCGGGAGCTGTGGGACGTCCGCGTCCAGCTGATGGCCGAGGATGAGGCTGCCCATGGTGACGACGACGCCGAGCTCGACCCCGGCCTCGGCAAGCATGACGTCAAGACGGGCATCTACGAAGGCGGGTTCAAGAGCTGGGAGAGCAGCGTTGATCTCGTCAAGGTCCTGGCGGCGGAGCACGTGCCCCAGATGCTGACCCAGCACGCATATCGCTGGATCGAGGTATGGACACGACCACCAAGGAAGCTCTAGCTGCTTTGGGCGAGAGAGCATAGACTGACAGGCCTGCAGCTGGGATGTGGCACGGCGCTGCCTTCTCTCGCCATCTTCCAGTGGGCCGCTGCTGCAGGCGCAGTGGGTAGGAGTTTGCCCCTTACGCTAACGATGGCCGACTACAACCCGTCTGTTCTATATCTTGTGACTCTACCCAACTTCGTCCTCGCCTGGGCCCTCCAGCAGCGCGAAGGCAGCGTCCTTCTCGAGGAAGCCCTGTCCTCCACCGAGGGGGAGCTGGAGCTCGGCGAGGCCGTCGTAGCGGCCTTCAAGGAGTTTCTCATCTCTAACCATATCACCCTGTCCTTTCTGTCTGGCGCCTGGTCCACGGAGTTTGTCGATCTACTGTATCCTTCGGAACCCTCCCCGGCATCGTCAGAGCTCACCCGAGCCCTCGTCGCTGGGGCCGAGACGATATACTCTCCTTTTGCTCTCAGCAGCTTCACCGAGACGCTGCTCTCGATCCTGCAGCGTGAGCACGGTGAGCGGCCAGGCGGCCAGGCTGTTGCCATCATCGCTGCGAAGCGCCTCTACTTTGGCGTTGGCGGGTCGCTTGACGACTTTGTGGCGAAGATTCAGGGGCTCGGCGCGCATGTTGACACGCTTCGTGAGGAAACAGAGGGGGTTCGACGCGGCGTTGTGAGATGCTTCCTCCCTTGAGTGACCCGTGCCGCCAGCACAGTCCCGGGGTGGTGATTCTCTGTTTCGCCTTGACGCGCGAGGCGCATCTCTCGCCGTCCGCTCACAGGACTCTCTAGATGATGTCATCTGCTGAGGCACGAGCGTGAAGCTATGCTTAAGGGCATGGGGAGATGCTCCGAGCCGGCTGTTGTCCCGCCGCATCGTCCTAGTTTGTGCCGGCCCGGCACTCTCCCCGTGCTGGAAATGGAGAAGCAAGGCCAACCGCGTTTCACGAGCATTCGATGCATAGAAGACGTCACCTGTACCGTGTAGGAGGTTGGGGCCGTCGGCCCTGATCTGGGACGCTGCCGGGATTTTACCCGCCACCCAACCATGTCGTCTTGCTGTGCCGGGGAGTTGAAACGTCGCGATGCCTCAGAGCCTGCTCTACCTGGAACGGCAGCCTTGGCCGAGCCGCTCACATCTCTAGCCGTGGATCCGCCATAGGGCAGGCGACCTTGGTGCCGCAAGAGGCCCCAAAGCATGTCTAGCCAGCCACCTTAGGACGAAGGTGCTGGAGCGAGGCGTTCAATTGGCCCTCTCAGTCAGCCCTTGGCAATGCGTACGTACAGTCGGGGCCGGTAGTGGTGCGCTGATGAGAATTGACTTATCCAAGCGACAGGGCGGATGACCACCTGCAAATGTAACACAGTGCAGCCTTGCTGGACGTCAGAAAAGGGAAGAAGGCCAAGAAAAGTACAATGACACAAATGCCTGGGCCAGTTAAGTTGAAGGACGGTTTAGTCGGCCCTGGGGTTATCCGGGGGTCAGGCTGCATTCCTCACTCTCGCGCTGTCTAGTAGTGTCAATTAACGGACGCAACGGTGATCTGGGGTGTACTGGGAGTGGCGTCGATTGGGCGAGACCGCGCCGGGTAGCGTCGTTTACGCAAGCACCCAGGCGCAGTATCGATGGATACGAGAATTTTTGCAGCTCTTGAGCTTGGAAGCTTTCCGTCTCAGCACGTTTGTCTCAAGACTCGCCACACGCCAGACTTAGTCCAGCTGAAAACATCGTCATGGCTAGGCCGCCGATGGCTGAACCAGACGCTAGACTGCTGGCGACAATGCACGCTGGGAAGTGGTGCGCCACTCAGCGGACCCCCGGCTTTCGCGCGCATAGCTCACCTCGTCCGGAGCGTCCAAGGGGCCGGGAGCTCTTTCGGGAAATGGAAGCATGGCAGGATCTACATTGCCCACCTGTGCAGTAAATAGAAATAAACAAAAAATAAACGACGCCTTTTGCAAGTCGCGAGCTGAGAATGCAGCTGACGAGGTGTGTGAACTTGCCACTTATGACTTGTCGCGTCATCATGTCGGCATCTTAGCACTGTGCTGTATAGGGCTGTCCCTTCGGCTCTTTCGACCGTTCAACGATCTGGAGACGGTTTGGCTCCCCGATCCGGGCTAACCCAAGCTCAGGGACCATGGCCGAGGGATCCATCGACGAGGATGGTCCCAGAAGCTGGGGAGACTGGGCGTCCGGTGACACCATGTCTTTGCCCAGGGTTCTGAGTCAAACAATCGGAGGATCGGGCGCGAGAGCTATGTATGGTAGTCTAGAAGTCGGCACCTACTAGCATGTCTTCAATGGGGAGGAGCTTCTATGGAAGCAGCGCGGCTCCGCAGTTGTGCCTTTCTCCGCCTGCAAATGAGCCCGCGGGGGGCTGCCATTCAAAGGACTATTTACGGTGGAGAGTGCGCTACCCAGTCGCTCGAGCCGCGCAAGCCTTCGAAGTGCAACGCCGATGCTTGCGCTGGGTTCAGGGTGGAGCCGCCCTAAGATTACTTGGCATCCCAAGCGCTCACGCGGCGAATGCGACTACAAAATTTATCGGCGGGGAGACCGAGGAGACCAACAAGCGGGAGGAGGAGGGCGGCGGCGAATCGCTTTGGAGAGAGGCATTGACGATGCGCCACGGCAGCAGCTCCTCGCAAAAGATGTCAGGCACAAGGGGTCAACGATGGACAACGGCGTCATTCCTTTTCCCGGGGATTCGAGATCGCCGGCATCACGATTCAAGGCATCACCCCTGAAGCGAAAGAAAAATTGGTGTTAGTTGATGCTGTGACATAATTCTTGGCGGCGCAGCTTCCCAATGGCCCAAAGATGGAAAAGCTTGGCGCGCTGGGCCTTGGATTGGCCCCGGCCCTGCATTGGCCCAAGCGTCCACAATTTGGCAGCACGTGCTCCCATTGGCTAAGAAGGGGGCAGGCTGCCAGGCACAGTGCAGGCACGGTCTCCGAGGGAGGGTAGTCGTCACTCTCATGCTTTTGGGCCCCCCCCCGGACCCTGGGAGCTTTAATATTTTGCCGTAGCCTCCGTGGCCCTCCCGCCCTCTCCTTCTTCTACCCAAGCCAGTCGTCGCCCCTACCTCCCGGACGGAAACCTCTCGTTTCATTTTCCATCCGCCAACAGTCTGTCGTTTCCATCCTTTCTCGCCTTCTTTCGCGAACCCAAATCTATTCCCATCTTGTAATACTCGTTGTAATCGTCGACTAGACTCCGAAACAAACAAATCCTCTTGTAAGTTCCTTCCCACTCGCTACGCGTCGTCGCACCTCGCGCCACAGCAATCTCTTTACCCTCCTTGTAACCCCTCCCGCGATGACCAGGCGCGGTGTTTTCTGTCTACCCCATAAAAACACTGCCTCCGCTGCCTCCACTGCCAGCTTCGGATCAGCGCTGACTAGAGCACCTAGACTTCAACTCTCTCGCCCCCGCGACCATCACTTAATCACCATCACCATGAAGTTCTCCGTTGCTGCTATCGTCGGTGTCTTGGCCACCATCGTTAACGCCAAGGCCGTCATCACCAACAGCGCCTTCGATGTAGTGGCCGGCAAGCCTTTCACCCTGACTTGGGTGAATGCTACCGGTGCCGTTACCATCCAGCTTGTCCAGGGAGACCCCAACAACCTCAAGCCCGTTGGATCTCCTCTGGCTAGTATGCCACCCCAACCATCCCATTCTTGTTGAGTTTTCTGACCACCGTATAGCTGGCGCCACCGGCGGCACCGCGAGCGTTACCGTCCCTTCCAGCACTCCCTCGGGCGAGTATGCCTTCGAGGTGATCGACGAGACCAAGGACCCCAACTACAGCGTCAAGTTTGAGTTCCAGGGCTCCGCCAGCGCTGTCTCCTCCACCACTAGCGCCTCGAGCACCACTTCTTCTGCCAGCAGCACCAGCTCCGCCGCCAGCAGCACCGTTACGTCCGCGGTTAGCTCGTCCGCCTCGAGCAACAGCACCACCAGCACCACCAGCTCCAAGGGTATGTTTCTTCTCGACCGTCAGACCTAGCTTGCAACAAGATCCATATAGAGACTGACAATATCTTTAGCCTCGAGCACCTCCGCCAAGGCTTCGACCACAACCAGCCCCACCAACACCAACAATGGACAGCGCTTCGCCTCTCCTTTGGCCCTCGTCCTCGTCACGGTCGCGGCTCTCGTCTGCTTTAACTAAGCATCTGTCTCGCGGATCTCGCGAGTTGGCAGCTTGGTTGGACACGACGGGCACGCGGATTCGGGCGCCTGGCTGGAGTGGATCGGATGTTAGACCTGCATATCTCGGTTTGGTGCTCATGGTACATACGACGTCTTTGTTTGGTAATTCGGTAGGGGCGGGTCGGACAGGGCCGACAAGGCACCTGGGCTGACGCCCCCAATTCCGCACGCTGGATTTTCTTTTCTTGCAAAATTGCTCGAGCATGGAAGGCACCCGTCACAAACCCCCACAAAATAAGGAGGAAGCATTAGCCCTCTGAGGAGAAGGGACAGCTATTAGTTCTCATTTGCCTGGTTCGTCTCAAGGTCGCTTGGCGCAATACTGGCCTCGCGCACGTGCGATGTGTACATAATACCAAATTAATCACGGTTTGCGAAATTTGTGCTGATATGCCCGTAAACGATGTTGTCCCTTGCGTTGCACGTCGAACTTCAACGGCCAGATGTCTAGCGAGCCCTGCTCATGTGAAGTGCCTGAAGCAACTTTCCGGCTAGATGCATGCCGAGGTCCAGATCTGTGTGATCCGGGGTTCATGCAAGGCGGGTGGATGCGTATCGAGTAAGGTCCAGCAGGATTGGGGAGCTCCCTACTACCAATTGGCTTTTTTGTCCGCTAACATTGTGAGTTCGCGGGATCCATACCCATCGTGCCGAACAAGACCTAGGCACACACGGGGTTTGTTCAACCTCTGGATCTCTCCGATTAGGCAACTCGGATCGAGTGGAAGCTCGATGCTGCAGGACCGCATATGCAATTGTGGCCCCAATAATTGCCCATCTTATACAGCGTTGAGCTCTCACGAGTGGGTGGGTAACTTCCAACCTGTGGGTAACTTCCGACCTGTGGGTAACTTCCAGCCTGTGGGTAACTTCCAGCCTGTGGGTAACTTCCAACCTGTGGGTAACTTCCAACCTGCAGAAGACACCGCATGCGTCTGCGAGAAGTCAAACCTCGTTGGCTCCAAGGCGTCCGCCTAGCCCAGAGCAAGGCTGCCTCCAATGTAGCTGGGATTTAGAAGGCGATCAACGTCAGCTGGAAAGATTGCCACAACTACCACACATTATATAGAAGGTGTTATGGGTTAGATTGGAACAACGGTCACATGGAGAGACACGAAAAGAGAAAAGAGACAGAGACAGAGAGAGTCTAGAGTTAGGCATGTATAAAATAGCTTAGCTTTCATAACTATCTAGCAACCTCTTGTCTTCAGTGAACCAATAAGGCAGGTGGAGTTGGGTGGCAGGCGAAGCAAGACACATATCTCGCAGCTTATGAGGTATATACTCTTATCGTAGGTCATGGAACGCGAACTTGGCGTGGTTTGGTGGTTTAAAAGCCCCTTTTATTTTTTGCAGCTGTGATCGAGTAAACTCCAACCATGCAAAAACACCCGAATACAGTATACAAAGCGGCGTCCATTCTGGAGCTTCGTCCACCACTTCTCATCCACACTTTATACCGCGTTCTTTACTCCTCGTACATCACCAGTCCGCTCCCGTCTAAAAGGACATCTCCTTCTTAATCTCTGCAATCGCCAGACCGGGGTTCAAGCCCTTGGGGCAAGTCCGAGAGCAGTTGAGAATGGTGTGGCACCGGTAAATGCTCATGGAGTTGTTCAGGGCGTCCTTGCGCTCGTGCGTCTTCTCGTCGCGGGAGTCAGCGAGCCACCGGTATGACTGCAGCAGAATGGCGGGGCCGAGGTATTCTTCCGAGTTCCACCAGTACGAGGGGCACGAGGTCGAGCAGCAGGCGCAGAGGATGCACTCGTAGAGACCATCGAGCTTCTTCCGGTCGGCCTTGCTCTGGCGGTACTCCCTTCCCTACGGCGGTTGTCAGCATCGGTGGTGAGCTACTTGGATCAAGTAAAACTTACGTCGGGGGCAGGAGTATCCCTCTGCAGGTAGGGCTTGATCGACTTGTATTGCTTGTAGAACAGGGTCAAGTCGGGCACTAGGTCCTTGACCACGAAGGTGTGGGGGAGAGGATATATCTTGGTGTCATTGCTGCTCTCGGTGGGAATGCGGCCTAATCGCGCGTGTGTTAGCAAGACGTTCGAGCCCTTATCGTGGTGGTAGAAGGGGGAAAGGGGGGGGGGGGGGGAGGCACTTACAGAGACAGGCCAGGGTGTTGGTTCCGTTAATGTTCATGGCACAGCTGCCGCAGATACCTTCTCTGCAGCTGCGGCGGAAGGTGAGGGTCGGGTCGAGCTCGTTCTTGATGCGGATCAGCGCGTCGAGGACCATGGGGCCGGTCTTGTTGAGGTCGAGGGTGTAGCTCTGCATGCGCGGTTTCTCAGTTGGCTCGTCGGGGTTCCACCGGTAAATCTGGAAGGTCTTGAGCTTGGCCGGCGGCTCAGCGGCAGCATCGGCGACCTGGGCGAAGCCGCGCACAGGGGCGGCGGCGGCGAAGCGAAAGGCGGCTGCTGGCCTCGCAGCAGAGCCGAGAATTCGAGCCGAGGTTGAGCGGAGAGCTGCCATTGTCGCGACAGAAGGGGCCGGGTGAGAGACCAAAGCAGGTGAGGTGCCTGGAATTGAGGCTCTGGTATTGCCAAGGCCAGGTGCTCGACGATTCGGGGGCAGAGGAGGGTCGTCGCGCAGTGCAGCTGGTGGGATGGAGAGGAATTGGAGTCGATGATGAGAAGACGGCGACCTTTCTCGGCACAGTGTCGGCTATCTCCCGTATTCTCCCTTCATCCAATGAGAAGTGCGGCGATTACTTTTGTGGCTCGGAACAAGCAGGCCGGATCACATGACTTTAGCTTGCCTGGAGTGTGGGGGCTGCAGAGAGCTTCAGAGAATGACTAAGCCACTAGTGTGGATCGATTGGCGAGCCGTGTTAGGTTCGATCGATCCTCTTTGCCACCACCAGCGATCAGGGGACGCTCTCTACAGTACATGTCGATGTAGATATGTCCATGCCTACCTTAGTAACCTGGGGTAGATCAACTTCTAGATCCGTAGCCCATTGCGCCGACAAGGGCCTAAGCACCCACGGTACCACAGCATGGCTCTGTTGAGTTCGACATTAGATCCCTCCTCAAGCGGGGCGGGACGGACAGCTTCGCCGAGCAACCAGGCAATAGGTATCGCAGCAGTGGCGGCTCGGCGCTGTAGGCCAATCTGCACATGCCCGCAGCCTTATCCACTGTACTACACAGTATTTTCCTGCTGTATTAATTCCCGCTGACGCGTGCTGAGCCATGTGGCCGCACGAATGACATAACTTTCGACCCTACCTACAGAGGATGCAAAGGCAGCCTTTCTGCTCCTCACGATGCCGGCCTGTCCGGATGCCCCGCGAGCAATTGCTATCTCCAAAACCTTCGCTCCGTGCTTCTTCTTGAGATAAGACCGCACCCAGTCTGCGGGCGCCACTGAGTCTGATTTCCCCTTAGCTCAGATCGCTCGCATTTCAGCGGCTTAACCACCAAATTGCGGGCCCATGCGCCAGGGGGGCCGCCTGGCTTGTGGTTCTTTAACATCCCTTACGAGGCGAAAAATAAAATAAAATAAAAATTTAATAAAAATAGTTGCCACGACTATCACACGGCAACCACGGTTCTGGAGCTGATGATGGCTACCACGATCCCGACCACAGCGGCGCGGACACTCCTGACTCCCTGCCTGCCACAAGCACGCCCTCTTGGTGCGGCCTTGAGCCTCGCCGCACCCCGGAGCCGTCCGACCGGGCCGACCAGATCCCCCCGACTCGCCCGCGGCCCTACGCGGTTCCTCCACGAGACGCGCCGGCTCTCGTCGACGACGAACGCGATGCCGAAATTCACCTACAACGTCGCGGCCTCCTACATTGCCAAGGGCCGGCCCTTCGATCCGACCACACACGTGTTCCACTTCAACCCCTACAACCGCGTGCAACCGCCCAAGCGCAACACCAAGCACAGCCGGCCCGAGTCGGGCCAGGATGCCTTCTTCGTCACCCGGCTCGGCGACAGCCCCAATGCGGTGGCCTTGGGCGTAGCCGACGGAGTGGGCGGCTGGATGGAGAGCGGCGTCGACCCCGCTGACTTCTCGCATGCCCTGTGCGACTACATGGCCAGCGCGGCCTACGAGCACCGCGCGGCCGAGGCAGCGAAGAAGGCGCTCACAGCGCGCCAGGTCATCCAGAAGGGCTATGAGGCGGTCTGCTACGATGGAAGTATCGCTGCGGGCGGGAGCACGGCTGTCGTAGGCCTGTTCACCGACGATGGGATGATGGAGGTAGCGAACCTCGGAGACAGCGGCTACATCCACCTCCGGCTGAACGCGGTGCATGCCTGCAGCGAGCCGCAGACGCACGCCTTTAATACACCATACCAGCTCAGCGTTGTGCCGCCGAGCATGCTGCTGCGAGCGGCGGCCTTCGGCGGAGCCCAACTAATGGACCAGCCGCGCGACGCCGAGGTCACGCGGCATCCTGTCCGCCACGGCGATGTGCTCGTCTTCGCCAGTGACGGGTTGTGGGACAACCTCTTCAACCAGGACATCCTACGCATCGTCAGTGGGACCATGACCAAGTCTGGCGCCTGGGCCAAGTCGGACGCCGGCATCACTGTTGCGCCGGATCTCGCGCCTTACACCCAGATCGACGCGACCACGGCGGCCGAGGCTGAGCAGCAGGCCAAGTCGGTGGGCCAGCGTCCGTTCCTGGTGACGCTGCAGAGCGTGCTGGCGGCCGAGATTGTAGGCACCGCCAAGGTGGCCAGCGTGGATGCGAAGCGCGACGGCCCGTTCGCGAAGGAAGTGCGGAAGTATTACCCGACGGACCGCTGGCAGGGCGGCAAGGAAGATGACATCTGTGTCGTCGTCGTGGTTGTCTCTGAGGAGCCGGTGGCCCCAGTGAAGGCCCGTCTATAGAGGCTCGGTGTTGCGAAGTTTATCATGCGAGGGCAAGGGGCGAGGGACATCGCATATGGACTGGCTATTTTTCCTCATCGGTTGCATTGCCTGGCGTTCACGGAAGGGGGCTAAACATCAGAGTACTCGCTGTACAAATAGGGCCATGATCGCAAGATCGGGGTAG
This sequence comes from Thozetella sp. PMI_491, assembly GCA_021432635.1. Classification (NCBI taxonomy): domain Eukaryota; kingdom Fungi; phylum Ascomycota; class Sordariomycetes; order Chaetosphaeriales; family Chaetosphaeriaceae; genus Thozetella; species Thozetella sp. PMI_491. Next base: position 858,167 of record MU270038.1, read on the forward strand.
AAGGATAGGGCTTTGCGGGTTGGCCGATTCGCATTAGATTCCTCGAGCTCTAAGCCGAGTAGTACGCAGCCTGGGATAGTTGGCCACCCACCCACGCGCTTGCGAGTTCTCTGTTACAGCTATGTATAAGACTGTTGTTGATTAGAGCTCACCAAGTGCCCATGTGCTAGCATACCAGCAACTGAGTCTAGCTCAAGTGCTATACCAGTGTCGTGACCCCGGCGAGACAAGACACAATTTACAGTCGGCCTATCTCCATCCCATCCAAGCTGCCTAATGAGAATGAGCCAGAGTTTGGCCGAACCCATCGTACCCGTGACCTTTTGGCACGAGACCTATAAACCCAGTTCCGCATGCCACTTCCGCAACCTCATGCTTATGGCGACTCCCTAGTACTCTCATCATCGCCACATTCCGTTTACTACCTGGCACTCATGCCGCGCTCAAGGGCACATAGTTGATATTAACTAGCACGTAGTCCTGTGTTGTTATAGCACTCGCTATGCCTCTTTGTCAGCACCATTACTGCTTCATGACAAAACTTATCGACAGGAGACACTCACGATTCTTCCAGACGATATTCCATCCGCCTAGCTTGGGAAACGCCGCCCAGCGACCGTCCTTGGCGCCTCCGGCCCATGTGAAAGCATTGACGGGACTGTCAGCCGTCGTGGTGTTGGTAGGTAGGTTGAAAGAGGTCCAGTCAAAGGTCGTGCCCGCGGTGACCTCTGTGGCCGCCGGCATCGTTACGTCCCTGATGCCAAACACCCCCTCGCTCTGGGACCCCAACATGGCGAGCACGTGGTCTATGATGCCGATTGGGTATGTATGCAGCTCTACTAGCGAGCTGTTCTTGTTGTCTATCTTGGACGGGTAGACCTGAAGCTGGGCAGAACTCTCGTTGTACACGCCAACTGTGTTATTATACAGCTGGAGATATTGGCCATTCAAACTCGTATCGTAGCTATTGGCCGGGCTGTTAGCAACAGTACGCCGATCCAACTATAGTAGCTGTCCCACCCTCGTTGGGGGGTGTAAGGCCAACCAGACCTCGCCACGAAGTTCGGGAAAGAAAGAGAAGTGCTGGTGTTGCGGCCGACTTACGTGGAGAGGCGAAGTGCATAAACTGTGAGCCCGGTCGAAGGAGGCTTCGGAGGAGCGCACAGAACCGGGATGGTCGTCGGCACTGATGCTGCTGTGGCCGTCGCGGCCAGCAGACTGAGAGAAAGGGCCTGCCACTTCATGTTGATGGCAGCTTTGCCCGTGAGTCGAGTGTGTAAGTCCAGCGGGAGTGCTCCAGTGGTTTGGGTCTCAGGTTAGGGTATTAGGGCGCGCCAATGTCTTGCCGTCTCCGCACCCATCTCAAGGTTGACGCTTTATATGTTTTCCCAAAAAGAAGACTGGCGCTCCAAGGGTGTTTTATTGCGGTCCTGCCCGAGACGGCGGAGAAAGACGATCGATCGTTCCTGCTGAACTCTAACGGCCTTGAAGCATCGCCCACCACGTCACATGTGCGACCCCAAAGCTGCCATGACTCCAGTTCTGGTGGTCGGCGCGTGTCTTGGCAACTTTAACAGCAATTAAAGCAATTACACGAGAATTGACGACAGATTCTTCCGAACTCAGAGCTGGTCCATTTTGCCCGCGGGCGAGCCGACCGGCGATCGACCGCAAGCGGCAGGTCGATCGTGCGCGGTGGAGGCCACAGCAAAGAAATATCTTCCAGCCAGCCTACTAGGGCTCGCGGGAGTTATCCATACATTTAGCCATCTGAAAAGAGGCCCTTGGACCAGGTTGATGTCATTGAGGCGCCAGAAATTACCCGCCCGCCGACCAGCCCCCTTTATTGCGTACCGACCTTGACTTAAGGTTTCACTGGCGGGAGGGGAGCTTGGGCTTGTACTTTGGCCATTGTCCAACCGTTCATGTTGCATGCATCTGCACTGCCATGACTTGTGCTGATTTTCGCACCCGGGATTATGAACTTGTGCCCTGCAGATCGGAGCCTCATGGCAGTCCAGAGAACCAGAGGCATTTCTACAACCAGGCAAGATCACGGCGCTAAGCAGCCGCCTTGAGCTAGCCGTAGCAAACCTAGATAAGAAGGTTCGGCCATGAGCATGTACCAAACCTGCGGCTGCGGGATCCGAAGACTTTCGTTATCTCGGAGGCCGCAAGCCATCTTGCACTAAAGCACGGCGAAGATCTTAAAGGCGGCCACATGGGCGCATCTCTAGTCCAACTTGTCGTGAGAACGATCACTAGTCCAGGACATACTCGCGCCATACAGTGTTACGATGTAGCTAATGGTTTAGCTTGAGTGCCATCAAGTTTAAGGGAGCTGAAAATAGCACACCAAGACCATATAGTTCCTAAATATGGAAGGGAGGTAATGGCCCACTACCAACTATCACCGCTGACAAGACCGTAATAGATAATAGAGCCATGGCTCGCCTGCGTCGGCATTAGGTAGGGTTTACTATACTTTGGCCTTCTGCTTAAGGTGCCAAGAGCCCGGACAATAACCTTGTTGTCAACTTCTGGGAACCCCGGAGCCCCCTCCGCTTCGAAGCTACCCTCCACCTGTCAAACCGTCCCCTATTGTCGATCGTTGCAACCACGTCCAGCCATGAAGGTCAGCTATAAAAGAGAGCTGGGCCACATCAACGACCACGATGGCAGGAGGTTTGGTAGGCCAAGGTGGCATCTTCTTGAGAAGCTCGGTGGGCCCAAGAACCGGAGAATTTACCCGCCCATACAATGTTTGCCTCATTCTCCCTCCTTCCATGGACCGTTATCCTAGGGCTGGTCGGAGCCTCCACTATACCTGCATATGAGGAACCGTGTGCTCCTCGCACTCTTTGCATCGATGGGCTGAACAAGTGCGGCGTTCGCTGGGGCGGGTAAGCATCCCGGATTCCTGGATCTCGCACTTCCCGCTACCCAGTCTGGATGCTAATCTCCTATATTTAGATGTTATGACATTTGCAACAAGACGGCTAAGCCAACCTCACCGTATTGCAGTATCACCACCACAACTACCTCGACTTCTCCTCCCATTCCAACTACGGCACGCCCAGTGGCGCTGACGGCCTGGCAGTAGGATCGCCAGCTTGGTGGTAGTCGAGAACAGCCGGAGGTAGAGTTGATCCTGCTGGCCAGAGACTGTGTGAAGATAAAGGACTACCTTAAGAATTGCCATACTTGAGGCCCTTTCGCGCTGTCAATTTACTGTAGCGAGGTTGATCGGCATACTCTTCATATCGCGAAAATCGAGCAACAACATTATACAATGTCGAGAGTGCTCCCAAACCCTTACATCAAAGTGACTAGACACGTATTTTGTATGTATAGACAGAGACGACCTTAGTTGCCCGTTGGCACCAAAGCTGCTACTGGCGACAGGCACTGGACTAGCTTTCTCTCCAGCTTGGGGTTCAAAAGGGGTTAAAAACACACAAACTATCTCTATGTACTTGACTCGACCCCTAACCCTGGCGCGACGGGATCCAAACGGTTCTTTGTTCGCAAACTAGCCGCCACTCTCCCGAGGAACGTGTTTGGGTTAACACTTTCTCTCAAAGGGCAAATACGGCGAGAACCGCGGTGAGCTCGTAGAAACAAGGTCTTTGGGCCACCAATATGAAGGAAAATGGAGATAGATACGCCACAGTACGTTCTCCCGGCCTGCTTCAACGGCGACAACGTAGCGAGCATGAGTCAACCGTCTTGGGCTGCTACCAGGCTGCTCATACGACCTTCTTCGAGCTATCAACTAATAATGATCACCTTATAGCCCGTTAAAGATATTTGACCTGGCCAAGGCGCATGGGCGTCTAGTTTATACCTCCGCCCCTATGGTCAGGTACAGCAAGGTCTGGCCCCCCCCCCCCCCCCCCCCCCCCCCCTTTTCCTTTCTACCAAAGGTACAGATATTGACGGGAAGGCAGCTCGCGTTCCGTCAGACTGCGTACGCGTATGGAACCGACATTTGCTGGACGCCCATGATCTTGGCTAAGGAGTTTAACAGGAACAGCTTCGCCCGAGACAGCGGTCAGCCCTGCCCCCCCTTCCTATCTCTCCTCAACTGGTGCTGGTGGCTGACAGTGTCCAGACCTGACGCTCTCGACCCAGGGCCCACAACCCCCGACCATCGTTCAGTTCGGGGCAAATTCGCCGACAGAGCTGGCGAGGGCATCGGCCCTCGTGGCCCCCTACGTCAGCGGCGTCGACCTGAACTGCGGATGTCCGCAGTCTTGGGCATGTGCCGAGACCCTCGGTGCGGCTCTGATGGAGAAGCGCGAGCTAGTGCGGGACCTGGTGGTCGAGACGCGCAAGAAGCTCGAGGAGGACGGCTGGGACGTCGGCAAGGAGAAGGCCATGGACAGCCCCAGCGGCAGGAGCGTGAGCGTCAAGATCCGGATCCACAAGGACCTTCGCAAGACGATGGACTGGATCACCACGGTGCTAGGCCCGGAACAGGACCGCAACATCGACTTCCTCACAATCCACCCCCGGCTGAGGAGCACCCCGTCTACCACCCCCATCAACGTTGAGGCTCTGGAGCTGCTGACGTCCACGTTTGGGGACAAGTTACCCATCCTTGTGTCGGGCGATGTCTTTGCGCTCAGCTACCTGCCTTTTACCTCGCCTCTACATCCTACCGCCGCCACTATCTCCGCTTCTACCCTCCCGCGAGGGGTAAATGGGGAAGCAACCCGGGACAACTCAGCCGACAAATCCTCCCCGACTCCCGCAATCCACATCCCGAAGCTGTCGGGGCTCATGTCCGCCCGCGCCATCTTGGCGAATCCCGGCCTATTCTCCGGCCTAGACGTCTGCACCTGGGATGTGGTCGAGACTTTCATGAACAATGTTGCTCGCGCCCCCATCCCGTACAGGCTGACTCTGCACCACCTTAGCGAGATGTGCGCGCCGGGCATGGGTTCAGACAAACGCGCGTTGCTCAACAAACAGGAGCGGAAGGAGATGCAGGCGTGCGAGAACTGGGTTGAGCTGGTCGACTTCTTGGACGAGAAGATTGCTCAACACACGCAAGCCGACGGGCTGAGAAGGAATAATACACCAAATACGCAGCGACGATAGTCTCCCTAACTAGACCCCCGCTAGCTGACTCTCGTAGAAAGATATGGAGACAGGTGAGACGGTATCACAATCACTGACCTCTTCCGGGCGAGTTTATGGATTCTTTATGATAAAGCATCCTGGGATATCATGGTCTACCTGCTCGCTTTGTATGGTCCAAATAGCAACCGCTGCGCGATCGCACCAGAGCCCGCCACGGCAACCTCGGCTGGTGTAGACCACTAGCGAGGGATGTGCTCAGCCGGCTCTCTCAAAGGTGCTGGTACGCTTCCGCCTACAACGTCCGAGGTGGAAAAAGGCCGACAAGCAAGAACCTCTGCCCTATTGTACACTCCTCCGGGCTTGGCTCGAACGGGCCGATACGCCCGGAGAATAATTAAAAAAAAAGAGAAATTCAGTGTCCAGACAGTATCGTTCATGCCATGCCTGCCTCCCTCGGGTGAACGCCAAAAAGCCATCCCCAAGACACTTAGATGGAAGCGAAGTGAAAATAAACAATGCAGTGAAAAGATTCGAAGATGGGGTATTCCCCGCTCGTGCGAGGTCCGCTATGGCTCAATGACCTCGCCTTCGTCCTCGTCGGCCGTCCGCGCTCGCTTAGCCCGTCGCTCTCCGTCCGAGTCCAAGTCTAGGTCGGGGGTCTTCCTCTTCACGGGAATATCTTTCCCGTTGGGCCTGCCTTCATGAAGGCTCAAATCGTTTGCGACCGCCTTGAGGACTGCATCGGAATCGCCCCGGCCTATGTCGAACTGGCTTTCCCTCTTAATGTCGGCATCATCTTCGTCGCGGTCGCCCCGGTCACGGTCGATGCCGCGGGCCCGCGGACTCTGCGTACCACGGTCCGTGCCAATCGGGGTGCCGTTGCTCGAGCCGGCCTCCGTCTGGCTGTGAATCGTCTCACCCCGGCGGCGAGTGCTCTCCAGGTTGAACACGGGCGACTGCGGGTACTTGGAGTCCTGCTTGCGGAGCGGGTTCTCTTTGTAGAACTCGGCCATCATCTCCACCGCCTTCACGATGTGGGCCTCGTTGGCCCGCAGGAATTTCCACCAAGGACCCCCGCTCAGGTCGTCAATCTTCTCGTGCGTTACCGAGGTGGCGAAGAAGATGGCGGCGATGGCAAGGTCGCGCGCGCCGAGCATTAGCGGCAGGATGGTCAGACATGAGTCGTTGCAGAAGGCCCAGGCCGAGTCTCGCAGCTTGCGGTTGTGCAGGAGATCGAGCGTCCCGAGGTGCTCGTACAGCTGCTGATAGGGATTTTCGATGACCAAGTCGAAGGTCAGCATCTCGAGCATCAATTCCTCGTAGGCCAGGATGCTGTCGCGCCACCTCCAGTATTCCTTGCTCTGCTCGTCGATGACGAGCTTCGCGTTCTTCTGCGCAACGCGGGCGACCGCGATAATCAGATCCTTGGTCTTTCGGCAGTTCTCCTCGGTCTTGTTGGCGAGGAAGAGGGCGGTCGCCGCGATGTTCTAGGGGTATAACGAGGTAAGCATTGGCGCTTCGCCTAAGGCCACTTTCAGGAGTGACGGTGCCACTTACATAGTGATGTATTCCGCCCTTCTCCTCCACCATGCTAAGCCGCATGTAGAGACGATGGAAGAAGACGCCAGCAACCCACAACGTAATCATGGGGAGGTCCAGCAGGATGCCGGCCTGGTAGATGAAGTTTACGCCCTTGGCTCGCCGCAATCTCTCCTCCTGTAGCGACAGGCCCTCTATTATGCTCGGAGTGCTGGCTACCTCGTCGGCGGTGAAGAACCATTGGTTGGGTCGCTCGACCGAGGGACGCGGGGGGGTCGACTGCGCTGGGGACGGCGCGCTCCTGCGCGATTGCGGGCGCGGAGGCGAGTTCCTCGAGCTGTAGGAGGGAGGCGATGGGACGGCGGGCGGGACATCGCGTCTCCGGACGGGCGACTTGGAGGGCCGGTCCAGGTGCGATGGCTTGGGCGGCAAGGAAGGCGGCACGTAGCCTTCTCGAACGCCTCCGTATGACATGGTCGCCGGTGCGCTGCCCTGGCGATGGTGCAATTTGATGGGCTGCTTGGCTTCTGACGTTTCCTCCCCTGCTCGCCCGTCAGAATATGATCGATGCTGTGCTGCGCATGAGCGGTTGCGCCGAGACGTGAGGCCGGGGTTGTGGGCGTGCTTGGTGAGTCGTTCGCGGGGCGCAAAACCTGTTGGCAGAAAGATGGTGGTGGCAGTGACGACGGTCTCCAATTTGTTGCAGGGACAACGAGCTTGCAACTTTATCGCAGATAACCGGCGGGCCAGCCATGGCAAATGGGTGTCTTGCCCCCCCAACTGGCCCGTGCACGCTCCTTTCACCTCCTCTCGCTGCCGTTCTCGCCTCGCCTCCCCCGGGATTGGAGACTAGACTATTTAGGTTATCCCTTTTTCTGATAGAGGGGTAACATATTGCACGGAGTATGCAGGGAAGCCCGAGATGCAGCGCTCAGGAGCTACGGATTGACAAGATGCTCACCGATTGGTTGCCCTAGGCGAGGCAAGCTTGCCGCCCGAGCCGACCGTTTGCTGGCCGACTTCCAGCCGGATTCACCTTGATGGAATCCTGAGAGTTAGAGATGGGACGGAAGGGAGCGGGCCCGAGCATCGCTTGCTATTTCCTTTCTATGGGGGTATCATGTCAATCGATTTTATCTTTTCCGCCTCTGCCCTCAGTAGTCGTACATGCTCTCCAGGTCGTTCCGGCCCCAGAGCTTGACAGTCCGGTCGTTTCCGCCACTCACAATCCACTTTCCGTCTCGGCTCACATCGCAGCTGGCGACCGGCCCCGTGTGCGCGCTCAGGGTTTGGATTGGTGCCCAGTCGCCCGCGGAGAAGAGGTTGACCTTGTTGTCAAACCCGGCCGAGACCACGAACGAACTGGTCTTGAGCGGAAGCTGCCCGCCATTCTCATCCACGCCCGGCGGTACCGTGCCGTCGATCGGGTCGTCAAGCCCCTTGAACCATCGTACATCTGCGACCGCGCTGGTGTGGGCTCCGATCCCGCCGACTACCTGCACCTTCCTGACATCCCAAATCTTGATCCATCCGTCGGCCGAAGCGCTGACGACGCGGTGACCATCCGAGCTCCAGTCGAGGCCATAGATGGGCTTAATGTGGCCGTCCATGATCATGACGGTCCGGCCCGTTCGGAGGTCCCATATCCTGCCGACGCTGTCCTGCCCTGCGCTCGCTAACAGCGACCCATCGGTATTGAAGCTTACGGCGTACACTCCACTGGAGTGGCCCTCTTGCAAGAGGAGTTCCGTCCTGGACTCGACATCCCAGAGTCTCCAGCTCGTATCATCGGACGCCGAGGCAAGATACTTTCCGGAGGGATGGAAGTCAACGCGACAGACGCGGTGCGTGTGGCCTGCGAGGGTGGCCACTGGTGTGGACTGGGTCAGGGACCAAAGATGAATCTGCCCTTCGGCACCGCCAGACGCCAGGTTGACCGTGTCAGGTGAGACGTTGTGTTCTGTGAGGGTCGAGCCTGGCATCCACGCGACACCGCTGATTTTGTTGGTATGTCCTCTGAAGATCTGTTTCTGCTCCAGATTCGGCACGTCGAAGAGCTTTAGCGACCCTCCCCAGTTGCCGACTGCTACGAGCTGGCCACTGGGCGAAAATCTTGTGATGCTGACATTCCGGTCGCCCGCAGCCTGACTGCCCTGTAGCTCGAAAGCCTGCAGCCTCTCCTTGACCTGCTTCTGGAACTTCGCTCTCGTCTTGTTCTGGATCTTCGCGTCCTGCCTCTGGAACTGAATCCTCTTCTTGGTCCGCGGAAGGGAGAAGAGGGCGATTGCTCGGCGTGCCTCGAGTAGCTCCTTGCTACCTCTCGAGTAAAACTCTTCCTCCTGCTCCTCGTCCTCGTCTTCGTCCTCGTCAATGTCTGCCATCTCTACGTCCGCAGTCTCGCCAGCGCCATGCTGCGCTATGTTGGTGAGTAGCTCTCGTAATCTGTCACGCCTGTCGCCTGGGCCCTCGCCAAACAGCGTGACGGGTTCGCCGAGCTCTCGCAGCTTCGTGCGCACGTGGCCATCGTTTGTAGGAACAGCTATGGAGGCGGCAAGTCTCTTCCGGTCGAACTGGGCGTTAAGGGCAGATGCCTTTTCAGGCGCAATCCCACCCGCGCCGGCACCTGGGATATCGTAGTCAGTGTCGATGGGGATAGAATCTAGGTCAATCCCCCCGCGCTCCTGTGGGCGTCGTGGCTGGTCAGTATTTGGTCGCGCTGAAAGGTTGAGCCAGCTGCTATAGCCACCGGGGAGGGGGCAAGAGGGAGAACAAACCTCCGCTTCCATGTCCTCCACATATGCTTGGCGCGATGGGTGCATCATCGTTGCGACTTTTTGAGGTGCCTGGTTCCAGGTGTGCGGACGAGAAACAGGCGGCTACGATAAAAACTGCAAGGCTCGATAAAGCTCCATTGCCCGTCGCGACTTTAAAATTCAACCGCTACGCACCCTAACCCTTGGAACCGCGTCCCGCATCTACACCCGCCAAGACCAGCGCTATAACCGTAGTATAACATACTTCCCGCAAATTGTCGTTACTCAACTCCATGTTTTGTCCTGAATTTACGGATACATAAATGTACAGTGCAGCGTAGAGCCTCGTCTTCTACCTTAGCCTACAGGGAAACTCCTGCTATATATCCACCAAATCAAAGGAGCAGCATTACCGCTGACACCGCGCGCACCCTTGGCAGCCTTCTACTTTTTAAGCTTCTTCAGATACTCTCCATAGCCAATCTTAACGAGCTGGTCGTCCTTCTCGTGAACGCCGTGCTCCATCTCCTTCTGATACTGAACCATTTTATCCTGGAGTTCAGGCATGAAGGAGCCAAGGACGCGAATGGCGCCCAACGCAGCGTTCGTCGAGTTGTTGATGCCAACTGTCAGGGTCGGGACACCCCTCTGCGATGGTGTTAGTCTACGGTTCGGAAAAGAAGACATAACGGTTGGTACTCACAGGCATCTGTACGATTGAGAGCAACGAGTCTTGCCCGTCGAGATGTGTCGCTGCAATGGGCACGCCGATGACGGGCAGCGGGGTCTCCGACGAAATCATGCCCGGCAGGTGCGCTGCTCCGCCCGCTGCGGCAATGATAACCTTGATCCCATTGGCGGCAGCCTCTTCGGCAACCTTCATCATGAGCTTCGGCGTCCGGTGAGCGGACGTGATGCGGACCGTGTAGGGCACCTGGAACTGATCAAGGATCTTCAAGCCAGCCTCCAGCTTGGGTAGGTCTGAATCCGACCCCATGGTGACTAGCACCAGAGGAGCTGCGCCGGACACATGGTTCTGGATGGCTGGTTTCTTGGACTCGGCCTTGGCGCTGTCTTGGGGACGAAGCTGCTCGGTTGCCGCAGCGAGACGCTCTGCCCTGATCTCGTCCACGAGCTGGATGAACTGCGTGGCCCGCTTCTCGAGAAGCTCCACTGACGATGAGCCTGTCAATGTGATGTGACCAATCTTACGACCTGGTTTTGGTTCCTTGCCGTAAAGGTGGAGGTACACATCCATGTCGCCGTGGAAAGTACTCCTGGCCAGTCGTGCGAGTCGGTGGTGGGAGTTTGCTGTCGCACCTCCCAGGATGTTGAGCATGATGGCAGACTCAACGCGGGGCGTCAGCTTCTCGGGAACCGGCAGGTCGAGGACGGCGTGCAACTGCGCCTTGAACTGGGACATGTAAGGCACGGCCTCGATGGTAAGGTGGCCCGAGTTGTGCGGGCGAGGCGCAACTTCATTGACCATCAAAGATCCTTTAGACTCCATTAGCCTCTCGCTCCACGTAGACGTGCCATAAGTTTCAACATTGCTTGCTTACCGTCCTCGAGCAGGAACATCTCCACCGCAAAGACACCTCTGCCCCACAGCGTGCCGATGACGTCGCAGGCTAGCTTCCTCGCCTTCTCGCTGACCTCTTCCGGGACATTCCTGGGGGGCATGAAGACCTTGGTGCAGATGCTGTCCTCGTGCACCGTCTCGACAGCGGGATAGGCGACGGTACCCTTGAGGTTGCCCTCGTTGTCTTCAGTCCGCACCACCATGACCGCCAGTTCCTTGACGAACGGCGCCCACTTCTCGGCGTACAGCGGTAGCTTCCCCAGAGCCTTGGATGCGGCGTCAAGGTCCTTGTCACTGCCGACTTTGAAGTTACCCCGGCCGTCATAGCTTCCCTTCCGCGCCTTGAGCATAAAGGGGAAGCCGAACTTCTTGGCGGCCTCCTTGAGGGATGCTTGAGTATCGTCCCCTGAGGCAATAGAGATCTGCTCCGCGATCGGTATCTTGACCTTGAGCTTGGCCTCGCATTCCCGGAAGTGCTCCTTCTGCAGGTACTTGTCCTGAATGAGACGGAGAGTGCGCCATGAGGGGTGGATGGGCGGCCGGTGGACCTGGAAAGTGCCGTCTGCGCACGTCACCTGGACGCCGGTCTTCTCAATATCCTCGAGCACCTCAGTGTCGACGTGCTCGATCTCGACTGTCAGGAAGTCGGAGCGCGACGCCAGCTCGCGGATCTTGGCGGGGTCCTTGAACGAGCCGGTGACATGATGGCTGCTGCAGTTGATCTGCTTGGCCGAAGAGTTCTCTTCATCCAGGACCGCCACGTCGATGCCCAGGGGGCCGGCGGCCTGGCATAGCATGCGACCAAGCTGGCCGCCGCCCAAGAGACCAATGATGGTGCTGCCGCCCATTGTAGCGTCCGGAGAGGGGCTCATGGGCTGCGACGTGAGAGATCCGGGTTGAAGTGGCCCGGAAGCTGCTTGAATTTTTGACGTGGGGGATGTAGCAGTGAGGGGGTGGGATGATGAAAAGCCTAGCTTCGGCTTCACCAACGACAAATTGATTCGGTGGGTGACCAAGCTGAAGCAGGTACGCAAACTGAGGTTGAGCTGCCGCTTGCGGTGCAGAGCCACGCCAAGGTACCGCGGCAGCAGTAGTACATTATACAAAAAAAAAAATCTTTGCACTAATAATAACCCCGCTATACTTGCGGATACAAAGTTGGCGTGTTAGCCGCCATGACTTTGGAACGTTCGACTCTACCTAGGCCCGTCCCTTGGTTCGTCTCGGATATTGATTCCAGCCCTACAGCTCTAACAAAACCCTTGGGTCGGTCGGGTCATCATTGGGACATTGACCCAACTCAAGGGTTGGAGCCAAAGGTGGCGACGATCCGAGGAAAGGCAAACATTCACCGCTCCGGCTTCTGTTCTAATGCTGGTTCTCACCTAGCAGTAGTGCATTTGGCGGGGTGACCCCAGATTAAAAAAAAATTATTCGAGGTTGCCCTGTCCCGCAAACTGAACCCACTTGGAGGGGAAATTTTAGATATGAAAGCCGGTAGCAAGAACTGAAGATACCTTCCGTTCCTTGTGTCGTATTATTGCATGGAGTATGAAGAGAGGATTCAAATCCAGTGCCTCCTACGGTACATTTGGCTCCTTTCGCCCCGGCACATTGGGGAATGTCCGATCCACGTTACGATCAACCGGCAGGAGGCGGCACAAGGGGCAAACAAGGCTTGGGCTGAGTACAGGCGGCTGACCCCCCTTCCGCCCCGCCCCCTCCACAGTGGTCGAATGCCCGGCGGAGCGTATTCCTCCTGCCAATCCGAGCGTGGCGCGGCGCGGCATGTGCTTTGTGCAGCGGGAATTTGGTCAAAAATTTGTCCACATCCTCCCTTCCTCCCCTTTTCACTTTCTCTTCCTCAGTGAGACTCTCACAAACCGCACCGAACCTTCCGCAAAGATCCCAAACGACGCCCGCCAATGCATTTGGAACAGAGCAACCCTACCAACCCTTCTTCCAGCTTCAAGCACCAGATGCGCGCGATTCAAGCCCTCCAAAGCCTGCGATTTGACCCCTCCGAGCGACGCGCTGACGCTGAGCGACGCCGCGGCCAGCCTTGAGCCTTTGGACGAGACCCTGATTGAGAACGTCGTCGAGGCCTCGGCTTGTCCGGCCCGCACCATTAATTAATTAATTTTCCCCCCTCTTCTTTTCAAAATTCTTGTTCTTGTATCCGGGGCTGGGCTCCAGGCTGCCCGGGGCGCCTCACCATGATCGCCAAGGCCACACCTGCGCTCAACACCGTGCGCGGTTTCAACAACCGGACCCCGGTAACTTCGGGTGACGAAGATTCCGACGCTTGCCCAACGCCCCAGTTGCGCGGAAAGGGTTCGGCAAAAAGAGGGCGGAAGCCGTACATCATCGACGATGTCGTGAGCGCTAACTGCAGCCCGGTGCTCAAGCCGACGTCGTCCCCCGCGGTATCGGGGATTGGCATGCTGCGCTTGCAGGTAGAGCCTACTAGCATGAGCCTCGATGGTACCGCGGCGTCGTCGCGCGCAAGTTCCATGACGCGCAGCGACAGCCGCCCGCCGTACCCGTCTCCCCTCGCGAGCGACGCCAGTGCTCCTTCCCGAACCATGAGCCACGACACTTTGCGCCGCTATAGTCGCCACAAGTACACTACGAGCGGCAGCGGCAGCGGGGACGAGACGGCGTCGGAAGGGAGCACGAGCTACGAGATCACACTCGAGCACGACTTCGTCGGCGAAGCCGCGGGCCACGTCGCTGCAGGCACCATCGAGGGTGGCCTAGTCCCTCCGCGTCGTAAGATGACGGCGGACGACTTTGAGCCACTCCGATGCCTCGGTAAGGGGACCTATGGGACCGTGCTCCTCGTCAAGCAACGCACCACCGGGCGTCTGTACGCGCAGAAGCAGTTCAAGAAGGCTTCTCTGGTCGTCCACAAGAAGCTGGTTGAGCAAACCAAGACGGAGCGCCAGATCCTTGAGAGCGTGAATAGGCACCCATTCGTGGTGAAGCTGTTTTACGCATTCCAAGACCAGGAGAAGCTATACCTCATCCTCGAGTACGGCCAGGGTGGCGAGCTCTTCACGCATCTCAGCACCGAGAAGATGTTCCCTGAGCCAACCGCTGCGTTCTACATGGCGGAGATGGTCCTTGCCTTGTCACACCTGCACGACACTCTGGGCGTCGTCTACCGGGATATGAAGCCCGAAAACTGCTTGCTAGACGCGGACGGCCACCTCCTCCTGACCGACTTTGGCCTGTCCAAGGTGGCCGTCGACCCTGACGCGTGCAACTCGATTCTTGGAACCGTCGAATACATGGCCCCCGAGGTTATTCTCGGCAAAAAATACGGCAAAGCAGTGGACTGGTGGTCTCTCGGCGCCTTGGGCTACGACCTGATGACTGGCAGCCCGCCGTTCCGGGGTCAGAACAACGCCAAGATCCAGGACAACATCGTCAAGCAGAAGCTCGTCCTCCCGTACTTCCTCAGCCCGGATGCCAAGGATCTCCTGACTCGTCTCCTCCGCAAGGAGCCGGCGAAGCGCCTAGGCTATAACATGCCCAAGGACCTGGCGATCATCAAGAAGCACCGGTTCTTCCGGCGCATCGACTGGAAAGCACTCGCTGCCCGAGAGGTGGAGCCTCCGATTCAACCGATGATTACCGATCCCGAGCTCGCCGAGAACTTCGCGCCCGAGTTCACGGAGTTGAGCCTCAGCCCCGTCGTCAGTCGGCTCGACGAGCCGTGGAGCGCCGGCAAGGATGCCAAGGAGAATCCCTTCGGCGGCTTCAGCTTCGTGGCGTCGAACAGCCTGCTCGAGGGCAACGGGTTTCCGATCTCGGCGTAGGCTAAATGCCCAAAGTACGTCTTCCTTTCTTACAGAAACAAGTTTAAGCGAAATCGAAGGGCTGTGGAGGCTGGTAGAGAACCAAGGGCACATATTTATTCCAGCCGAGAAGCAAGGGACTTCGACTCGAGGGAGCTTTGGTCATAGACTAGAACTAGGACATAATATTTCTCGCGCGAGGGTGGAAGTTTTGCATTTATTTTATGTTTTTCGGAGGAATTCAAAAGCGACGCGAACCATAACTGGGCGGTTCGCGTGTGCTAGACTTAGAGACGGATAGATGGGTCGCTTTGGACTGCTCCATAATACACCGATTTCAACCCCATGTTAAACTGTATTCCAACAGTGACCCACCGCAACTGAACACAACTGGGCCGGCCTTGGTGCTCGGAACGGATGGCGAGCTGTCTTGTCTATCTCTAGGTCTATGTCCTCGGCGGCAAGCTAGGTCAAAGCATACTGTGGAGGGCTTTGTATCTTGGTTTTGATTACATCCACAGTCCCCTCGCGCAAAAAAAAAAAAAAAAAAAGACGGGGGTATCGCGACGGCAATCTAGATGACATTCTTCAAGGGCTGGGCGGCCAGCAGCCTCCTCAGGTTGTCGGCGATCAGCCCCTCGGCTCCCTGCGGCCGGCCGCCGGCGGCATGGGGCGACACGACCAAGTTCGGGGTCTTCCACAGACGGCTGGACTCGGGCAGCGGCTCGACATCGAACACGTCGAGCACAGCGCCGCCGAGCTCGCCCTTGTCGAGGGCGTCGGCCAGGGCCTCCTCGTCGATGCTGATGCCGCGGCCCACGTTGATGATCCAGGCGTGCTTGGGTAGCATACGGAGGCGCTCGGCGTTGATGGCGTGGCGGGTGGAGGCGTCGCCGGGCAGAATCATGACCAGGGCGTCGGTGTCGGCTAGCAGCTCCGGCAGCTTGTCCTCGCCGTAGACCTCGACGCCGTTGCGCACGCCGGCGCTCCGGGCCACGCCGCGCACCTTGGCGCCCAGGCCGATCAGGTGCGGCACCAGGGCCTTGGCGATGTTGCCGAAGCCCCAGACGGTAACCTTGGCGTCGCGTAGGGTGGTGAAGGCGCCGGCGGGGCGGTCGGGCTGCGGCCCGCCGAGATGGCCAGGCCACTTGCCCTGCAGCTGGTAGTCGCGCATCTCGTAGAAACGGCGGGCGGCGACCAGGAGCATGCCGAGGGCGTGCTCGGCGACGGTGTGGTCGTGCAGGCCGGAGCCGGTGGTCACGGTGATGCGGGACGGGTCGAAGCCGGCGGCCAGCACGTCGTTGGGCCCGGCGGCGAGCGACTGGATCCACCGCAGGTTCTTCATGCGCGCCGCGGCATCCTTGAGGTTGTCGGCCGAGTTGGTCCAGGTCACGAGCACCTCGGCATCGATCAGCTCCTCGGGGATGGGCGCCTTGACGTCGTACGCGTGCAGCGTGGGCGCGAAGCCCTCGAGGCTCTGCACGTCGAGCTTGAGCGAGGTGGGGTAGAGGAGCTTCATGGCGGCGATCGAGCGGCTGGCGAGGGTTCGGGACAGGCTGGTGCGCATCAACTCTTGTGAGCGAGCGGGGAGAGGGGGAGAAGAGAGGGAGGGGAGAAGGAAGAGAGGGGAAAAAAGAGACAAAAATCACCACCGAGACGGCAAAGGCAGGATAGCTAGGAAGGGGGGGGGGGAGGTTGAATCCAGGCAATCCAGTTGGGCGGGATTTTCTTTTTCTTTTTTTTCAGACTCAATTGCCTTCCATGACCCGCCGGCGAGCCGGCGGTTGCTAGTATGCCAACCCCTCGGCTGGCACAAGACGGGGGCGAACGAGAGGCGATACCGGCGGTTTGAATAGCCGGACACGGCCCAGTTTGCTATCATCGCTCGCCAGGTCGATTGCCGCCTACCCCGCAACCCCTCCTCCTCCGCTTTTGCTGCTCGAGGGTTTTGGTTGCTAGCGGCCATTGAGCGTGTCGGTCTCGCCGGCCGCGCTTCGCTCCAAGTCCTTCGGGCTTTGATAACCCGCACTTGGCCTTCCCGCGCAACGGAGCTCCTCCCAAAAGCCGCACCCACCGACGCCTTCGCTCCGTCGTAAATAGATGCAGCGACCCGCGGTGCCGCCCAAAGCGGAGCTGCCCTGACCTACTACCCTCGTGAGGTAGGCTCGTGGCCCTCCTCTTTGCTGGCGTGCGATTCCGAATTCGACCTGCTCTTCTGATTGCGAGCCTCTCGCAAGCTTCCGCGCCGGAGATTCTGCCGATATCCCGAGAGGGGAGGGAGAAGCGGCGGCGGCCGGATCCGTGTCCGGAGCGCCAAGACCGGCTTTCTTGCGCCGCAACCCCTCCCTGGGCAGTCCAACTCGGGCCGGGAACGAATCCAGGGCACCGCCTCTTTCCCGGGCCGTACCCGTCCGGCCCCCTCCTTCCCACTTGTGCACAGCGCGGGCTCGAAAGCTACCGAAGCGGCATGGAAAATGCGAGGGGGGGAAAGCGGTGTAGGACAACAGCCACGGGAAGACCCCCACGAGTTCTGCACTCCAGAAGCCTGGCTAGGATACTGACTCGAGTCCACACTCCACTCATTTGGGCTGCCTCCCCACTCCAAAGTCCTCTTCCGGTCGGCGAGACAAAGCGTTTCCCCCCAAAGCTGGACCTCGAGCTCACAGACCAGCTCCCTCAAGAGCTCCCCTAAAACAGTCTCGGTCCCGAGCTTAATACACGATGCTTACCCGAGCGCAAGCTGCCCTTGGGCTTTACTTTAACTCAAACGCTGGGAACGTGCGGCCATCATCGATCTGTAGCAGTACGATCACCACCTCGGCTCGCTCGCTGCCAATCACGCGACGACCAACCTGGGCATCGGGTGTGGTTTCGGGCGTCATCGCCGATCAGAGAGGAGGCCTGAGAAATAACTTTCGTCTTTGTCGCTTGGCCCCGGGGAACCCACCCCTAGTTGGCCGCGGACGAGGGTATACGCAATCGTCCCCATCTCCCTGCACCCATCTCCCTGCACGACCTCGGTCGCGCTTGATAGGGTCTTTCCAACTGCCGCCGGGCTGGGCAGAGCCGCCTTGGGTCTGGGAACACGTCACGAAGCGGCCGGGGGTGGGACGAACCGGGATGGCTCCGATGCAATAGCATACAGATATCGACCAGGACGACTGCCGACCTTCATTCGCCCGCCCACGTGCCGACGCCGCCCACCTGGGCCGTGCCAGGACAACCTCTCGACCAGCAGGCATGGCATGGCATGGCAGAAGCAGACAGACATGAGACGTGACAGGAGCGCCATGGCTGCCACCTCTCCCGTGGCTCCAGGATCGCCCCCCGACAACCGGCCGG
Source organism: Thozetella sp. PMI_491 (assembly GCA_021432635.1). Lineage (NCBI taxonomy): Eukaryota > Fungi > Ascomycota > Sordariomycetes > Chaetosphaeriales > Chaetosphaeriaceae > Thozetella > Thozetella sp. PMI_491. The sequence goes on from MU270038.1 coordinate 876,274, forward strand.
CCGGCCGACTCCGCCGAGGGAATCGAGGGAATGGAGGGATTGGGCGACTTGAGCCAAGACTACGCTTACGCAGGCCAAGGCGCATATCTCGTCCGTCCGGTCGTCGAGCGCGGCACGGCGGTTTGAGGCCGCCCGGCGAAGAGAGAGAAAGAGAGAGAGGTCGAAAACGGACGACTTGGAACATGAATCGCCGAAGCGATCGAAAGCTGGTTAGTAGGTGGTGACATTTGCCCTTTGCCCTGCAAATGTCTGCAAATGTCCCTGCAGCCAAGCTGCTACGCGCGGCGGGCTGCAATCTCTCTGCCTATAATTTGGCCCTGTAGCTTCCCCCCCGTAGCTTCCGTGCACGTACTATGGAGTACACTGCCTCTTACAAACAGGGGTGCGTTGATTCGCTAGCCCCCGCTAATGTGGGCTGGTGTTCTAGGCTCGTGGCTGCCCCGGAGGAGGAGAAGGGCCCTACGAGTAGCGAGTACGCTAATACACAATACGCTCCCGCGCACCACGGATCCATCGGCCAAGACCGCTCCACCGGCTCTGATCCACCGTTTGTTGCGCCGGAGAGAGACTCTCTGACCCACGCGTCTTACTGAGTTCGGGATCGGGTCAATTTGTTGCTACAAAATTGGGCCGAAATGCTAACGTGAGAGCCCGCTCGCTGGAAAGACGACGTTCCGGTAGCTGCGCCTCTCCCTGGTGTCGCTCCCACCCAAAGTTACCCTTTTCTGCTTTCTTTATTGGTAACAAACGCAAATATGTAAGGCACGTCACACAGTACTTGGCCCTAGTCGCGCCGGAGAAGGGGTGAGGGAGGGTGTGTAGGACAGCCGTTTATGGAACGGAATTGAACACAAAACAGACCAGGCCAGGACTGGTTGGCGTCGCTCCCAAGGGAGTTGGGTATGTACCATTCTCGTGGCGTGCCTGGTACCTACGGAAAGCCTGCGACGCCCAAGACGGGCCAGGGCATTCCGCTCTCCTCCCCGTGGCTTGGAGTGTCATCGCCCATCGTCACGTTGCCGTCCTGGTTGGCTGAGGTCGCGTGCTTGGCGAAGCGGAGGCGGGTGCCCTCTCTTTCTACTAGTCTTGCCCCGGACGGCTGGAGCATTCTGGCATCCAACGCCCCAAGGAACAAAATAAGAATGCCGAAGGGTGTCCGTACAGTAGCGTTACGGTACGACATGTACAGTATCTACCTACACCCTGGGAAAACGTCACACACAGCCTGGCAATCCAGATCCATGGGGCGCGAAGGGGCTCGGTAGAAGACCCCATCTCCCCGCCTGCTCGCTCCTACACGCTACCAAGGCTACTAATCCTTATCTGTCGATCTCCTTCCCTAGAAGGGGCGAATCGCCTAATCAACCTCTATCATCTCACGCGGCGGTTGGCGCCGATGCCACATGCAGCCAGGGTAGCAAAATAGGGTATGCTTCCCGGAGTTACAGGGGTGGCGGCTGTTCTTGCAGCGCAACCTCTCTCCCAGGCCTGAGGGTGCTGGTACCGGCAGTGTGTGCCTATTTTGATACCGTCGTGTGCGCATGTTGCATTCTATTTTATCTCGCTGTTTCGTTTCAGCACCCTGAGCGCCTGTCTCTGGCAGAAAAGCGGGAAGAGGGGCGGACGCTCAAGGGAGGGGGGAAGGGGGGATGGGGGCGACGGGCGGCAGTCTTCGAATAGCGCCCAGGGACCATGCTTGTCCGTCCGGACAATGCCATCTCGCCTGCATCCAGCCTCCCGGTCTCCTTGGCGCCGCGTACGCCATCTGCAAGCGCGCTCGACAGAGGACGAGAGAGACAGGAAAAAAGCTGCAGGTTTCGGGAGAGTGGGCGACTAGTGTGCCACGGCATGGCGATATCGTGCTGCTGCACGGGCGCGGGGTCAAAGGGGGCTGTGTTGGGGGAGAGGTGTGGTGTGGTTTTTTTGGAGGACAAGGACAAGGAGCCTCCTGTGCTGCCACTGAGGGCGGCCAGATATGTCATCCATGATCAACGTCCAGAGGGCGCGGCGCGTCCTTGGCGTATCGCGTCACATCACACACGTAGCCTTCGCAGCCCCTCCGCTGGAGCCAGGATGGTCCAGAGAGAGAGAGACGATGAGGGGACGACCGTAAATCTCCGGAACCGCGATGATCGTCGCACGCTGTCGTGGAACCAAGGGAGCCAGAGAGCTTGGACGTCTAGGCACAAACTCTACTGCGTAGCGTCCCCCGGGGTGAGTGTTGATCAATGGGGCAGCACTACTGCAAGCCTCCTGGGTTACCACTAAGGGCACATCAATCTCTCCGGCGGAGAGATTGATACCGGGCAGGACAAGGGGGGAGGGAGCACAGCACACTAAGAGACCCAAGACGATGAGAAAGAAAGAGAGAGAAAAAAAAAGGATCTAGGGTATCCCGTACCACACGTCAGCCGTCTAGCTGCTTTGGAATTGCAGGGGTTGCCCCCTCGGCTGCTCAATCTGGCTTTGACCAAGGGTGAGATTCGTGGGTGGCGTAGATTAACGTCTAGCTCGGGGTACCTCCAGCTGAGGTTCCTCTCATTGTCTCGCCCAGAAGCTTTTTCTTTCGCATTTGTCCGCTACCGCCGAGGGTTATGACAACTCCGGGAGAAGGCTCTGATCGTCGCCTGTCTCTCCGTTCAAGCCACAAACCCCGTTTGGGAATTTTAAATAGCAGCTTTGAGAGCCATCTCTCTCTCTCTTTCGTCTCTTGTATGCCTTCTCGGCGCCACACGTCGGCCCTCGCCCTCTAAGACAGACAGCTCCGTCTCAGACTCTCAGCCAAGAGGTCCTAGCCTCATCGTCTCATCTCCAGCCTTTGGCTCTCCCGGCCCGCTGGTCAGTTCGTCCGTGGCACCGCAGCCAGCGGCTTTTCTTCCCCAACCTCAGGTCCGGTCGGGCTTCCAAGCGCCCTACCGACCTAGTGTGCGCATCATTGCACACTCCCATCGTCGAAACGCCAAAAAAAAAAACACCGAGACGGTGATCAGTTCTCCACTAGCGAGAGCGCGCGCCAGACACAGACGTTGGATAGAGGATCTTTGGCGGGGATACCTGAGACAGCCCCGGGCCCTAGTTGGCATTATAAACAACGCCCCAAGCCCCCAAGCACCCCCGGCACCCATCCCGCCTACTCGACCCTGCTCGTCTCTTTTCCCGGTCTTATTAATTGACCACTCCGTCTACATACCTCCACAGCCCGGTCAACACTGCCGTCCTTGTACCGCAATCTATTTGCTTTCGCACCTGCTTCATATCAACGGGCCTGCACAAGCAGCCGTACAGCCTAGGTGCTGCCGATCCCTCTCGTAACCAGCGCACTCATCGCACCGGGTCACAATGAAGTCCTTCACCGCGGCCACAACGGCCGCAGCCGTGCTTTTCTGTAAGTGCTCCTGAACTGGGCCCCCTTCCCCTTCTCTGAGCGGTTCCGCCTCTCTTCTCCTGCAAACCTCAGGTCATTTGTGCGGCGGCTATTGCTCGTCTTTTCTTAGCGCCGCCCGTGGTCTTGCGATAGTAGCTGCACAAAGCGCCGTCTTCCCCTCGTCCCTCGTGGTATATGGCTGACCTCTCTTCTCCCCGGATAGCCGCTGGAGTGGCGTACGGCGATGCGGTCCAGTACTGCCCCAGCAACGCCGGAAGCGTGTGCTACGCCATCGGCGTGCCCAGCTCGTCGGCATCGTCGAACTCGGGCAACATCTACATGCAGATCTCCGCGCCCACCTCGTACCAATGGGTGGCCCTCGGAACCGGCACCGGCATGTCCGGCTCTAACATCTTCGTCATGTACCAGGACGGCAAGGGCAACTTGACGCTGTCGCCCCGCCGTGGCACCTTCCACACCACGCCGCCTGTCGACACCAGTAGCACCGGCGCCAAGCTCACACTGTTGGCTGGCAGCGGCGTGAGCAGCGATGGCAAGACCATGACGGCCAACATCGCCTGCTCAAACTGTCAGAGCTGGACCGGTGGCGGTTCCATGTCGCTCGCTAGCACCGAGAGCAACTGGATTGCCGCATGGAAGTCGGGTAGCTCCCTCGCCTCGACCAGCGCCAGTGCGAACCTTGTCCAACATGACAGCACGGCTACCTTTCAGCTCGACTTGACGCAGGCGAAGCTCTCGTCTGACAGCAACCCATTCGTCACGAGCAGCGGCAGCGGCAGCGGATCAGGCTCCGGCACCGGTTCGGGAACTGGATCGGGCTCCGGTTCTGGTTCCGGCTCTGGCTCTGGCTCGGGTTCCGGCTCGGGCGTGACCGTCATCTCTGCCAACAATGTCAGCGCGACCCTTCTTGCTGCCCACGGCGTCATCATGGCGCTCGTGATGGTGGTTCTGTATCCCCTCGGCTCGCTGTTGATGCCTCTGCTCGGCAAGTGGTGGCTGCATGCCGGCTGGCAGTTTACCACATTCCTGCTCATGTGGGCTGGCTTTGCCATCGGCGTCAAGTGTGCGCAGGAAAGGAGCTTGGTAAGTGGCCCGTTATTCGCATTGTCTCCCCCGGTCCCCGCAAATGCGGACATGGCTAACCTGCCCCAACAGCTCTTCAACCAGACCCACACTCTCTTTGGCACGGTCATCGTGGCCCTGCTTGCCTTGCAGCCGGCGCTCGGTTACATCCACCACACCCAGTACAACAAGACGCAGTCCCGTGGCATCTTCAGCCATGTGCACATTTGGTTCGGACGTATCATGATGATGTTGGGAGTTATCAACGGCGGCCTCGGCCTGCAGCTGGCGGTGGCTAGCAACTCGCTGACCATCGCCTACAGCGTGGTAGCAGCCGTCATCTTCCTGCTGTATGCCATCGGCAAAGTGTTGGGGTCTATCAAGAACAAGAAGGCCTCGCATGCGCGACATGCCAACAAGGAACAGGGCAGCCCGCGTTTGCCCCAAGATACCGTAGAGATCGAGCAAGGCAGGAGGTAACTGAGAGAGTAACTGAGAGATGGGATACACCGGCCTGAATGAACATACATTGGCGGAAGGAGTGCGTTTACTGGAGTTCCGGAAGGGCGGAAATTGGCTCGAGAACAAGCACAACAGCAGTTCATACTTGTAGAGAAGTGACTCAATTCGAGTCAACGGGGAAAGACCTTGCATGATAGCTCTGAGCCGGGGTCAGGGCCAACGCCTGGGTACTAGGGATGTGGCGTTTGGATACGGGCTTATTTCTTGGCTTTGCACAGGCCATTAGTCGGGTAGAAACGTTGAAATACTCGAGAGAACAAAAAGATGCAGAGAGCGTGTTTGTCAATAACGCTTGGCGCGCCGGAATACCGCTCGGCACTCTGGTAGCCGGCGATTTCCCACGACGCAGAATCCTTCTCATAGGCTAAGTACCCAGAGGGTATGGAGTACTAGGCGAGGCACTATGGAAGCCAGCTGGCGCACAGCTCCGCCAACGAGATACCAGGAGACTTGGCTGGTGCCCACGTCCTTGATGGCAAAGTCGACAGATAGAATGAAACCCATGCTAGCATTTCTTAGCACTCGCTAGCCATGGTCGCCGATGACTCTTTTTCTTGTTGTTTATTTTTCCATGCCAGTGGAGCATCAGTGGACAATTGCAAAGGCAAGAGCGCAAGAGAAGAACCGGGTGGCCACGTGACCCAGCACGGACCCTCTCCGGGTGTTTGTAGTGCTAACAGCTCCTCACGGGCGAATCCAATTGGACTGCTCGCCCTCTGTTCGGAATTTCGAGAAAACCTCTCAAAGCATCACCGACGACCTCCACCTCACCTTAACCCGACCTGCTCGACTCGGCGTCCATTGAGCACCGCACATCCCTTCAAAATGCTCACTCCTCTTACCCGGGCTTCGGTATGCACCCTCTGAGATGCCAGCAGTGGCCTTTTGCCTCGGAGCCGTCGGCTAACCTGTGCGTTTCTGCGTATCCAGAGCCGCAAGGCCTTCTCCGCCGTCACCAGGCTCGCCGGCCGTCAGACCGCCCGGACCTTCATCGCCCCTACCGTCTCGCGACGAGGTATGTTTTTATATCGATCTTGTGATCTTTTTCGGCTACAGGAGAGGCCGCGGGGCCCGGTAGCTGGGAGCTTGTGGCAATTGAGATGAGAGCGTCTGAGGCTGGGATTTCGGAGGACTCGGACTGTGCTTCGTCCGACTTGAACGCGGTCCGTTGCGCTCTCGCGCCCCTCCAAGTCTACAATTTGGTCTGGATCGTTGTCTGGTCTACCACTCCTCCCTCCAATCTCAATTGCCACAAGAGCCTGTAGCACGAAAGCTCTCGGCCACGCCCAAGCGAAGCCGGCCCTGATCCCTTTTCCTTGTTGATGGACCCGGCTGACATTGTCCTCCACAGCGGACTTCGTTCAGGAGCTCTACCTCAAGGAGCTCAAGGCCTATAAGCCCACGCCGATCAAGGAGTCGGACGCCGTCGGCCAGGTCGCCACCTTCAGCATTCCCAAGGCCCCCAAGTCCCCCGAGGAGGCCGATCTCGCCTCTAGCCTGACGGAGTACGAGAGCATGGCGGTCGAGGTTGAAGGCCAGGAGGCTGACGCCACTGGCAAGCCCGCCGCCGTCGTAGAGGACTGGCTGGTCGAGGAGGAGGAGGAGGAGGAGCACGCCCACGGTCACTAAACTCCTGGGAGTTCCTCTGCACTGGAGACAAAAAGGGGCGACATGGGAGAGAGAGGGAGACAAGCGGGTCAACTCCAAGCAAGCCTGTCCTTGTGCTATAATGGGTTACGGAGCGTGAACCAAGCGTCACTGCTATAGACGGAGGTAGACGGGTGGATGGAGAGATCGGAAGGGGTGGAGAGCCCTAGACGGTGGAATGGGGTAATCCGTGTACATTGCTCTTGTGTGCTGTGAACCATATGACTTTGCAGGACATGGATCGGATCTATGCTCTTTTGTTCCCCATTCTCCTGCATACTTGTGTTGAAGTACTACCTGTCCGCTATTTCGGTTTCAGGACTCGCTCTCTATCGCTGGTGCCTTCGGCCTTTGTTGGCAGGAGCCTGAGGCCCTCAAATAACATAGGATTTCACCTATGGCACACTAATGATAGACGGGATCCTTAATGATGGAGATAAAAGTGCGTGGTCAAGTGCTAGCGCTTTGCTTCTTGCGTTCCTGCTGGCCTCCCCCGAGACACTTAGCAGAAAACGAGGCTCGCATTTTCAGTATTGGATTCCTCGATCCTCTGTTTCTTCACCCCTTCTCTTCCATAGATAACTTGGGGAGGAAGTAATGCTTGAACCATTTTGGTGTGCCCTTATGAGGCTAGGCACGAGTGATGCTCATTAGTTCTAACAAGGCCATTGATACAGGTGAAATGAACACGTATCAGACTCGTTACTAATGCCATGATGGCGGTAGGCTGGAGAAATGGGTAATCACATATATACTGACCGAGAGCAATGAGCATCTGCTTTAAATTTTAGAGCTCGGGAGGATGGTGGTGACATGGGCGGATCAGCTTAACACCGTTACCTACCAAGTATCATATCAGGTTTGCACTTGCATAGTCACAATGCTAGCCCAACAGGTGGAAGTATTTTCCTGCTCCTATTAGGCATTATCGCCACTATATCCGTTGTTACCTGTAGCGGTATATGTGCTAGCTAGTTAGGTACCCCGAGGCCATCAAAGACCTTGATTCGTCCTCAACCACTGCTCTTGCGTCTCTTGGGGATGACATTACGAGCATCAAGCATACATGTGCTATGCGGAAAGGACATAGGCTGGAGTCAATTGACTCTTGGTCATGGCGAGAAAGGCTGTACACCACGAAGCAGCCACCAGATGTGCTTCCGTTCCCTCTCTGCTAGGGCAACCTGTTTCTCTGTGGTACTGACACTAGTCGCCTTCCGCTGTGAACTAGGCGTGAGGGATCGCGGGTGGCGCGTATCCTCCCTCCCTAGGGCGGTGTTTGCGTGGCGGCCAGCTGCAGTACCACTGTATTTCTCCTAATGACCGACAACGTCATATAAAGCCGCAATCTGTGGGAAGAGATCCACACGCTTTGCCGGTGCCGAAAACGCCTTGCCCACACGCAATAACCCCCCTTTGCCAGTAATCGTCATGCAATAAAGCCACCCGGATGCATTGCCGTGGTTTCATGGAAGTCGTAGGTGGAAAGAGAGACCGTTTCTTTTTTTTTCTTCCCTTCTGTACCAATCACACCCCGCCATAGAGGAAGTAGGAGAGTGCAAGCGCCTCCCGGGTAGCCGACACGAGGAAGAAGCCCTCGTGCGAAGGGATGGTGCATTTACTCATCAAAGTGAGAATTGCCAAACATCTGCTCGTCGTTTGTGTTGGTCTTGACGATACCGCTCATGCGATTGAGATCCTTAGTCTCTAGACCGAGATCATCCCATTCGTCATCGTCCTTCTTGTTGTCCACATCGTCCATATCTTCGTCCTCCGAACTGTCGCCATGGCTGTAACGTTGGCGTCCGTTCGGTAGATTGTCGAGGACACTCTCGTCAACGAAAGTGAACCCCTTAAAGTTCGCCTGTACCGACGGCGAGAGGGGGGTGGACGTCGCGAAGCCCTTGGCCAAAGCAGCAGCCCGCTCGTTGAGAGAGCCATTGGTATCCATGGCAGTGGTGAACTCGGGGTCAAAGTACGATACATCCGTCTCGCTCTTGAGTTGGGGCTTGAAAGGGGGAGTGATCAGCTTTTTGGAGAGGGCGTCCCAATCGATATCTCCGAAAAACGGATGCCTCTTCAGCTCTTCGGCATCATCGGTGGCACCCAGGCGGTGCTTGGGGTTCCTATTCAGGAGACCCTTGACGAAGTTTCGGCCCTCAGTCGAGAGGGTCTCCCGGGGGAACCTGACCTTGCCAAAAGCGATGTTCTTGTACATTTGCTGCGTGTCTTCAGCATAGAAAGGACTCCAGCCGCAGCACATCTCGAAGACAAGAACCCCCAAGGACCAGAAGTCGACCATCTTCGTGTAGCCCGACTCGTCGAGGAGGACCTCCGGGGCAAGGTATTCCGTCGTGCCGCAGAACGTATTGGTCGTGTCATTCTTAGTCAGGTTCGCCTTGGACAGACCGAAGTCGCAGAGCGCGATGTGGCCATTGGCGTCCAGGAGAATGTTCTCAGGCTTCAGGTCGCGATACACGATATCGTTTCTGTGCAGGTGTTGGATCGCAAGGATCAGCTCTGCAATGTAGAACTTGGCCCTGTGCTCGTCGAAGCGACCGTCCTTCTGAAGGTGCCAGAACAGCTCACCACCAGACATGTAGTCTGTGACCAAGTAGAGGTCCGAAGGCGTCTGGAAAGAGAACTTCAGGCCCACGATGAAAGGCGAGTCCGACGTGGCCGTACGGACCAGGATGTTGCGCTCCCCAACCGTGTGTGCAACCTCCTTCTTCTGCACAATGACTTTCTTGGACAGCACCTTCATGGCGTAGATCCGCCTAGTGTCCTTCTTCCGGACCTGATACACCTGTCCGAACGTTCCCTTGCCGATGAGCCGAAGAATCTCGAAGTCCTCCGGCCCAACGTGCTTTCGCTCTGACTTCTGGTATAGAGCCTCAACGTATATCTCCCCAGTAGGCGTATTCTCGGCCATCGTATCAGCGTGGCCCCTAAGCGGGAACCAGCCGCGGACTGGTTCGTCGCCGTCGGAAAGCTTGGCCTGGAAATCGACATGGCCGAGAAACTCGTCGCCGGTGATGGCGTGGTCATAGACCGAAACATCCACGAGCGTATCCGAGTCAACCACATCACTGTCTCTCGTTAGCACCTGCTAAATACAGACTGAACAACTACCGGAAACGCTAAAGTAGTAGGCACGTACAAGACAGCCTCGGCATCCCACTTCGGGTTGGTAAATGAGCGCCGGGTGTTACGGTTGCGGAAGCTGCTGTGGTCGTGGATGCTCGTGTTGCTGCTTTGGCGGCTCCTCATGGGAATGGCCATCGGTCTGCCGGAGTCGCTGCCCTGGCGTTTCATGGGAATGGCGCTGGTTGCAACCGAGAGGACGGTAGTGGTGGCTTCCTCCTCGCCGATTTGCGGCCCGCCGGAGATGAGCTCGCTGCGCTGGAAAACAGCGACGACGTACGGGTCCCTGCACTTCCTGAGGCCTTTAGCCTCGAGGATCTTGATGGTCAGCTTGCCTTTCGCGGCCGGCGCCTGGACGTCCTGGGGAGCCGGTGTGTGGCTGGCCGAGCGATCGACAGCATCGCCATTCTTTTTGACGGCCACGTCGTCCTGGGTCTCAGCCTGGGAGGGCTGCGTTGTCGAGAGTGCGCGAGTGGGGGTTGAGGCACCGCTCTTTACAGGCACGGCAGATGTTAGCTTCTTGAGATGAGTGACAGAAGCGGACTTGTGAGAAGACAGATCCGGGTTCTCAAATGTGAAATGGGTACGGCTCGGAGAGCTTGGGGCAGTGCAGGCACGACCAGCTGGGTTGGATATGTGAGCAGCGGACACGCTCGCTCCATCCACCGTGACACTCAGCGGCGCGAGCAGCGAGTTCGCTCGCAATTTGCCCTTGGCCAAGTCCGAGATGTTGATGTGGCTCAGGCTAGAGGGCCGGGCAGAGCGAGTCGTGCCACGGTGCGATCTCTCGCCGCTGGCGTCGCTGGGGTAGTTCCGCAGGGAGGAACGTTGGGATGCGGGAGGAGTCGGGTATGGATGGAGCTGGTCGGCTTCCTGTGCGGGTGGTGCAGTAGGAAGTCCCACCATCTCATGGGGAAGGAGAGGAGGGCCATCATCTGGTAATGTGCTTGAGGAAACCGGCTTCACGGGGCTCAAAGGGGTCTGCGGCTGCGAGGCCATCGGCCTGGGCTCCTCGGGAAGAGGAGGATCAGACGATGGGGTGGTCGTCGCAGCTTGTCCAGTCGCGTTGAATGTGCCAGACAACAAACGCTTAAGGGAACCTGGACGAACCTGGCCAAAGTAACTCATTATACCCGGCAACCGCTTGTCGTGGAGGTCGGGCTGGGGGGTTGCGACACCGGACCGAGGGGTCTCGAACCCGATCTGATCGCTGCCGTCGTCGTCGGTGGCGGCCGCCCTGCTGTGCTCGTTAACACCTTCCATCGTGCCCGGATTTCAAGGTTGCCAGCGGCGGGAGAAGAGGAATAGCGCGAGGGAAGGTAGTGGAGTGAGGGGAAGGGGTCCGAGAAAAAACAGAAAAGTCGATGTGGACTCCGCTAGCTCATGATGACTACTGCTAGGTTGGGCTGGGGGCGACGCTTCCGAGGGAGCTGAGCTGCCGAGGGGGTGGATATACGCCTTTACCAAACCGATGACGGAATCCTGGGGCGGAAAAGGGAACGAGAATGCGGGAGAGGGAACTGGTGCATTCTACTCTGATTTTTTGAAGTCCCAAAACGGGAGGCATCGAAAAGCCTCGGTCCTGACGTGCAGCAAAAAAAAGCTTTCAAGCCGAGTTTTTTTCTGCTCCGGGCGCAACATCCTTGATGCTTGCCATGTGGTTGATGAGGGTGCGGGAGTGGGGGAGCGGGCACACGGCTCTGCCGTCACCTAACTCGGTTCGCAGGGGGGGAGGAGGGGAGGGGTGGATGCAGCCAAGAACTAGCACCTTCCGGTGCTGATGAGAGGCGACCTGACATCCTCATCATCACTCAGCGAGTCAGGCCGCCCAGTTTGATAAGCCGCCGTCTCCTCAACGTGCTCTGATGCTGCTCGCCCCCAGCTAGGCCGCCAACCAGCCCTGCATGTGCAAACCAAGCCGGGGGAGGGGATAGGACATCAGTGCTGTGCAGCGTAGAGCCAATCCCGAGATGTCTCAGCATCCACGGTACCATACGAGGTAGCAAACCCGTGGATTAGGCCGACTGCGTTTCATTGCGCCGAGCCCAACTTTTTCAACTGCCTGCTAACGCTGGCGCTAGCCGGATTGGCAGGCTGGGGGAAGGGACAGGAAAAAAAGACGACGGCTTGGCCCGTCCTCCGGCCACAGGCTGCAGCTTCGCAGTCCGGAACATATAAAAAAAAAAGACTCGGACCCAGGGCAGAGAGTGTGTGGCATCAGAGGGTCAACATGCTGCCGCAAGCTCGGGGTAACTAGGCGCTAGCCAGTTTACTCTTGGAGGGCAGTAGCGGGGGAGGGGGGGGATGTGGCGTGAGGGTAGGGTGAGCATGGGGGGAAATCTTGGAGGGGCAATGTGGGAATGTTTGGAAGCGAAGCGATCCCAGCGTCCTGAGAACTGGCTAAAGTAGGCAATGCCGGCTTCTAGAAAACGAGCGAAGGCGGCGCGTAATCAGGGTAAAGCAAAGGGAGAAAAGGTGTGATTGATAAGGCATGCCGACGACGCATCTGGGAAAACAGCAGACACGAGAATTCTCGCCAAGGGCCAAACAATGAGGACCGCATGCTGGTGCGCGCTTCTTGCTTGTCGCGTGGTGAGGGGGGGACGGGGCTGGAGAACCAAATGCCGCGTACATACCTTGACATCATGGCCTGCGTCGCCCGCCGCAGCAGGTCGAAGCCTGGCGCGCCGCTGCTGCTGGAGCCGTGGCTAGTTTCTGCCGAAGGGCCCGACATTTTGCTTGCTGCCGGGAGAAGCAAATGCCAGGCGTCGCTGAAGGGTTTGTTCAGTCCGGTCGTTGGATGACGAGTCGCGATCGGAGAGGAGGTGTCGTTTTGGTGATGTGATGAGTAGAGACTGAGAGTTGGCGGGGTTTCTGGTGGGAGGTTTTTGAGTTCGCCCTTTGGAAACCGGGTGGTCTAGGGAGTCGGGCTGGATGTGGAGGGGGGGGCGAACAGAGGGCCTCCACTCCCCACCGGCCTGAGGTGAATGTGCTGTGGCGACAGTGCGCTTCCTCCCCCAAAAAGGCCGCGCTGGTGGGGCAATCAAGGGCCGAGACCTTCCCGAGCTCAGAGGCGGTGCGATAATGTCGATGTCTCGCCGCTGCTAGATGCGAGACGAGGCGCCGTTCCGGGAAACCGGCGAAAGAGGAAAAATTAGACGGGATTTGCAGGTGATGAGATCAAGTCATTCCTCGAAGGTGGGTTATTGCTTTCTGTCTCTGACCGGCTGCTGTTGCAGCTCTGGGTGCCGTGGACCGCGAGAGGGGGGTTCAGGGGCGCGCGGATACCGCTGTGATTTCAAAAAGGGCAGGCTGTGATTCCAACACCCAAACGAACCCCGCGCCGAAGCAAAGGAATCCAAGACCCCCCACCTGTCCACGAAAGCAGGGCAGGAAGGCAAGGTGGGTCTCAGCTGGCAGCCTGGCCCGACAATCACAAGCTCCTTGGAATGGGACGAATGCTTCGTTCCGCCCCAACTGATTTCTCGATGGACCCGGGGAGACTTCGTGTCAGACGGATAGCCGGGACTCGGTCGTGCCTTGGGCGTGGAGAGCTGGATTCATATTAACAAAGGCTTTTTTTTTTGGGCAGGGTATCGAAGCAAAGAAGCAACGAACACGGGGGCTGACAGGTGAAGAGGGTTTTCGTTTAGGCGAGCTTGTCGGGCAGAAATTCAAGAGAAAAGAAAGTTATTTCTGCAGTCAAGGCGCAATACAAGAGCAAAGTCCGCAGAGTTCCTGGGCGGTATGGGGTACCTATGAGAGGGGAAGGGAAAATCCGGAAGAGGATTTAACAGTTGAGCGGAAAAGAGAAAGAAGAAAAGATAGGTAGGGGAGGCGCGAGAGCGCGAGTGTTGAGCTGCGTGAGTACCCGTGGAAGGGGAAGGAGTCCACCGCAAGCTTCGGGGGGTGGCAGAGAGGCGTGTCTCGATCCTGCTCCGTTCGCAGTCAGTCAGTGGTTGGAGGGGTGGTCAGCACCCCGGGGAGAGGGGAGCCAGCTTCTAGTCATCCCCCTTCTGAACGGCCTTAATTTGCGATCTCTAATCTCTACGGATATCAAATGGCAACAAATGGCAGCGGCCGGCGAGGGAGGCTTCCATGCCACCTGAGGGCCTAGCCCGTCCAATGTTTGAGATCTCCTATTTTTAATCGTGACGGCCAGAACCGCTCTCGATCGTAACGTCCAAACGCCAGGCTAAAACGCCAAATTCCAGACTGATTCCCTGCTCGCCCACCCGTCCGCAGGGCCAGAGCCATCCTCGCCGGCGGGAATGCCCGGCCACGCTGATTTTCTTATCCCTCGGTCTCAGCTCCTGTTTCTCCCAGACGCCTGGGCGCCACTGCCTCGCCTGTTTCCTGTTTCTTTTCGCTGCCCTCGGAGCGCAGTCGGCCACAAGCCACGCATAGGGGGATGGACGTGCCGCTTCCCGCCCGCCTACGGCGGCGGTCCCCTACCTATGGTAGCCAGCCATGAGGCGCCATCCAGAAGAACCCTACGGTGCCATGGGGTGAGCACACCCACTACAGCCAGCAAGGCGGTCCGATGTCATATACGCACCTGTCAGAACTCGCCGCGGTACCACCCACTGCGGGCAAGAGGAAGAGACCCTTGAGGGCTGTGGGGGTTGGAGGGGCAAAAGGTTGAGGGGTCAAGCTTGAGAGGAGCGTTTAGGTACATACCGACCCAACCCTGGCTGGAGCATCATCCCGCGCCTGCCACACACACCAGATCTGCAGTTGCATGTGGTGGCCGACCCAAAATACCACACCCCGGCTATTTGACACCTACCACAGTACCGTATGTACAGCAACCCCTCTCTCCTATGATCTGTGTAACGGCGCATCCCCGTCACAAGGCGTGCGTTTTTTTTCTTCCCTGGGCCCTGGTCGGCCTGCACAGGAGCGACGTCCTGTTGGTCCCGATCCGAGCGGCCACAAGCCCATTCAACAGAACAAGTATGTACATACAGCAATTACCACCCCGGCAAGGGTGCTCTGACAGGATCAGCAGCATCGCCCCAGTCGCTGCCAATGGGGCGACGGGTCAGCAGAGTCGGTGACGCCGTTGGATAGCGGTACATGCCCGCTAGCACGGGCGCAGCAATATATTGCTTCCATACGCCCCCCGGGCGACTGATCCAAGACAGGCGTCGGGCCACTGCATGTCGCGAGAACACATGGCTTAGGCCCAGTGATTTGTGCTCCAGCCAGGGACACCTTTGCACCTCGTGGCATCCGTGGGTTTCAGCTTCATGGCCCATCTCCTCCTGTCGTATGAAACACGACAGCTCCCGCGGCCGGGTAGTGGCCCTTCGGACCGCCGTTTTGCCTCTTTGGACCAGCCGTGGGGTCGAGGTTCATGCCTGTTCTCGCGGTAGACGGCGGGGCCACCGCTACTGGAACCCCCATGGCGCTATCCGTCGTCAGCAACCAACCACCTGTATAAAGCAAATGGCCACGAATACACGATCCAGGCGCGAGGTGTGGTGTCATCATGTCTGGGACCTTCGCGATCCCTTCCCAAGTCGAATGAACCCCCGTACAAGTTGTATGCGAGTAATCGCGACCCGGCCGGTCTTATAAACCACGCTCCTGCATTCGGGAACTTAAGCCGGACCGCCGCGTACTCTTATTTGTCGCTCGTCAACCGTCGTTACAGTGGTTTCTGTGTGTGCTACCAACATCGAGACATGGCCTCGGTGCCCTAGTGCCAGGAGGCGAAGAACACATAAAAGAGTCGACCGTCGAGTACGTTGCATACTACGTATACTCGTCCACCCACGCCCCCATCGGCCCACGCCACCCATCCACGTTATGTTCCCCTCCCGGAAGCAACAGAGCCCGTCTGGTAAGCTCTACGATTCGGTATGGTTCTCTCGGCCTCATCCTTTTTTATACCGCTCCCGGCCCCAAAAAAGGCATCCCACTACAGCTTGCATGGGTCCTCTATGGTTGTGACTGCACGACCCGAGCCGCTGGATCTGTGCGTGGCTGTCCCTCCCCCCCCCCCTTTTTTTTTCCGTTGTCCTCTTGGAGAGCATCCGTTCTGCCTCAAACGGTCAAAGGGCGGCCTTCTTTTGGCCGATGTTCAGCCTCCGGAATTCCCGTACCGACGGGCCCTGCTTCCTCGCGCATGGCAAGGGATGCCCGGGATATCTTTCCAGGAAAACGCGAGACGGGTAATGGACCATGAACCATTCCGACTGCCGAGCTCCCGGCTGTCCAGGCTGTCCAGGCTGTCGAGAGGCGCCTCCGAACCCCAGGAAGGTTGGTTGACAACGTATGTACCTTTTCTAGCGATTGGCCCGCTGGCCCAGAAAAAAGTAATGCCGAGATACCCTAACCTGAGATGTCTGAAGCTGTCTTGCCTTAGGAGCCCCCACCCTCTTCGACCGATGAGGGATTAACAAAGCGCAGGACGCCGATGGCACGCGCGTGTATACAATGTCTCGCGCCAGGACCGATCTGCCAGCATATGATATCAACGCACGGCTAAGAAGAGCGGTCTCGTTTTGCATCGCATCATGTCCTGCACCTAGCTGACAGTGCTGCGCTTACCCCCCTAGAAAGCACCCCCTGTATGTGCCGTCCTTCCATCAACCTTTTGGGGTTACACGCGATAGGGAGAAATGAAGTGAACTTTCCTTTGCGCCGTGACCGGTTGGCTGTCCGATCAAGTATCCGAGCTCACAGCTCGCGAAAGACTGCGGGCACAGCTGCTGCTGGTCTGGGCACTCTGAAACAAAAATTCGCTGCGCGGCAGTGACATGCCCCGTCCACGATTTGCCACGCTTCAGGACTCCGGTGGCTACCGCTCGGCTCTCATTGTGGGACAGATGTGATGTGTTTTGCTAGAGCCCCCTCGTGTGGCTGTTTGCTTCGTTATAGATAGCACGCGAATACGCTACATAGGTACAGCCTCCCCTGGGAACTCTCCAGCCTTCGGTGTTGAGCAGCCATATGCATGGCCGCGTTCCCATACGCTGCTTTCTCACCACAGCCCAGGCCATGGCTTGTGCTTCTTGGCACCTCACTTCGTGGGCGTGATAGTAGGCGTTGGTGTGTCAATCCTCGCCAGGCGACAGTGACAATGCACCCATAGCAGCATTTGCAATAGACACCATCGAGTCTCTCGAGTCCGCTCGCATGACTGCGGTGCTGCCAGCCTCCTAGGCGTCCTTGGCTCGAACTTTCTCCACGAACCCCTTTAGCTTCATCCCCAGCTCAACTGTGGTGCCGCTGGGATACGCCTTGGGATGGACACCTCGACGCGGGGCGAGGGGGTCAGGATACTCCGCTGCGAGAAATTTAGAAACTATTCCCGGCTGCCTGGCCTCTCTTTGCCAGGGGCAGTGGCATCTGTGGGAGGACTCACTACTGCTGAACTTCTGGTCTGACAGGCGAGACTTGGCCGCCTCATACTCCTCCTGCCACTGTGTAGAGGCCTCGTCAGTGTCCCTCCGTCCAGACCAGGAAGGCGCCCGAGGGTGAGCCGGCCAGCGAGGCTCCTGACACGTACCTTCTTGGTGTTCCAGTTGGCGGCTCCCTTCGACCCCTGGCCAGCTGACTGGGCCGACCCATCTCCAGCGGCAGTGGCCGACTTGGAGGGGTCCGAGGAATGAAAGTCTGCCATCGTCTCGTCGGGCGCGGCCATGATTTGTGTTGGTCGGTGGTCGAAACTGCCCAGCCAAAAGCCCAAAACGATCCTGCTTGTGTGTCGTGACACCGCTGATTTGGGAGAGATGTGTTCTGATTATGGGTGTCGCCTTGCGCGACGAAGCCTGTGTGTGACAAGGCAGCCAAAGCAGCGCTCACCTCGACAGCGTTGGTGGGGCAGGTGAAGCTAGCTCTTGGGCTCTGAAGCTCCCAGAAGCCCGGAAGTGCCCTGTGAACGGACCATATATGGGCTCGTGCACGATTCTGTGGAGACCGGTGTTCCCTCACTTTGTCGTGCAGCGCCGTCTTCACTTTGTGGAATTCTTAAAACCTGCCGACGAGATACCTCATAGTTGTGACGCATTCTGTCGGAAACTGTCATTTCGCCGATAGCCTCCTTAAGTTCATACCGCTATCGATTTATTCTGTGCTCACAATGTCGAAGTCCAGCAAAGTTCCGGACGCCTGGGATGACGACTGGGAGGCTCAACCCGATCCCGCACAGCAGCAAGCGCCGGCGGCGTTGGAACCCAAAGTCCCGCTGACCAAAAAGGAACGCTGGGCCAGGCATGCCGAGACGCAAAGAAAGCTGTGGGAGGAAGCGTATACATCTCTACTCTGAGCCGTCTCCTTTCTGAAAACATGCTAATCCCCGCGCAGCGAGGCCCCTGAAGAGCCAAACTATATGACCATAAACAACACGGTCCCCCTAACGTCAGGGTTCAAGCCGGCTATGAAGCTTCTGAGCCGCAAGCCGGCGCCGCAGATGATTGCTAAGAGGGACCCGGTCACCGGCATGCAGAAGATGACCCTCCAGGATGACGAAGACGACGACGACGAGAAAAAGCCTCAGCCGACAGTCGAAGAGATCCGGGAGAGGCAGCAGCGGGAGCGCGAGGAGAAGCAGCGGCGCTACAACGAAGCCCGGGCCAAGATTTTTGGCGAGCCAACCCCGCCATCCAGGAGCTCGACACCTGGCACTACGACGCCTCCCGAGGGCCGCCAGAACCCACGGGGCAGGGGTCGGGGAGGCCGGGGTGGCGGTGGTGGCGGCGGGCGCAACGACAACCGCCAGGGCAGCGACTCGAAGCAGGACGGTCAAGGTAACCGCCGCTCTCAAACACAACAGACAGGCGCGAGGGAGCTGTTCGATCCTGGTTACTCGCCGAAGCCCGGCTTCGGCATGCAGAAACGAGGCGGTGAGCCGTCCACCCCCTCACCAGGACGCTCCACAACCCCCAGGCAGGACGAGCAGCCCATACGCGCACCACGGGGACCGGACTGCAGTGGTCGCGGCGGCTTTGGATTCGCACGGCGAGGTGGATCACAAGAAAGTTGATGCGACACGGCATCATTTATTCATCCCTTTACCGGGGGGTATCAGTATATACAAAAAATTGGGCTCACCATCCGCCGCCAATTTTGCCTGCGAGTTGGACAACACGTTCGGTATCCGTCTGGCCCTTGCCCACATCGCTGATCACCTCGCGGTAACTTGTATATGCCAGCCTGTCTAACCCGATCCCTGTGCTGGCAGACCAATGGGCGAGAGCTTCTCGGATGCTTGACGACAAGCCCTCTTCTGTCAGCTGCTCCTCGCTGTCTGCCATTTCGACGTCGCCGCTCTCCGAACCGGACTCGTCCGCGGAGAAGTATGCCTCGTCGACTTGTGACAACCAATCTTTTTGCTCCCGTGGGCCTGGCTTCTCGGGGAATCCCCTTCGGTCGATAAGAATCTGGTCGTCAACCTTGAGCTGGCCGCCGCCGTTGGTGCAGCCGCCGGGACAGGCCATGACCTCGACATAGCCGTACTCGAGACCTGCCGACTTGCCAGCCGGTTTTCTCGCGCTACCAAACGGCTTTGCGCCGGGCATCCTCGAGGTCCGTGCGGGCTTAAGCTTTCGCACCAAGTTCTGTATGTTGCGGAAGCCATAGTACCTGGCTGCTTTGAATATAGTCTCGCCAGAGGCAGAGTTGACCGCGTATTCTACAACGTCGGGGTTTCTGCCCGGTATAGTTTGAACCTTCGAGTTGGGGTACCGCGACTGAACCTCGCGGAGGATAAAGTGGAGGTTGCCACCGGAAGTCCCGGCTTCTGGAAATGGCCGACCAGCGCTTCGCGGTGGGAACAAGAAGTTGTGCATAATAGGATCGGGGAACAGAGGCTGTTGCTCTCCGGGCCCTGCGTGGGGGAGGGTGAAGAAGTCAATCGCCCTCGACTCGGTGAGCATGAGTATCTCTCTGCTCGTGATGACGCAGTCGACGTCGCGCACGCCCCGGCCCGGCTTCCCATCGCCCGCCCATACTGCGTCTGTCAGCTCCTCGCGGCTCGCCTCCAGCTTCTTGTCGAAACAGGGCATGATGGCGAGGTGCCATATCCTCTCCGGGGGGATGCCTAGCCGGCGGCTCAGCGTCGTCTTGAGGAGGGTGCCCATGAGGGCCTGTGGCGACTTGACACGCGACAGATGAGGCAGAACGTAGGGGTGCGTCTTCTCTGCATAGCATACCCAGCCGGGGCAGGAGGAGGTGAGGATGGGTGCTGATGGTTTTCCTGGGGGCGTCAAGGAGCCGCCGAGAACCTCGTCAGATCCGAGTACAAGACATGCCTCGCGCGCCGTGTTCGTGTCCACCATCCATGTGAATCCGTTCCCCCACTTTCCCCCTGCCCGAAGGCCGGCCGCACCTATGAGGAGCTGCTCAATCATGTGCCCAGCGCTTTGCTCGCTCACCCCAGGCCCCGTCGCAGCGGCCAGACTCGCGCGCGTCTGGGGTGAGACGCTCGCCACGAACAGCTTACGGTTCGGATCTTCTAGGCCCTCCACGTTGTAGTTGCCGTCCGCATCAGGGCCATGTATAACCAGCGCTGGTGCGCCATCGAGGGTGTTGAGCACTTCGCTGTGGCTCTGCAGGCTGACGAGGACGGCCTCAGCTGAGGTCACACATCCGGAACAGGCGAGGCAGTCGGTTAGGGAGATCTGGGCGGGCGCGGCAGAGCCGACCTGAGGCTCGGCGCCGTCGAGAACGACCTCGTGCTCGAGGGAGGAGGGGTCGTGGCTCTGCGCGGGGGCGGGTGCGACAGGGAGCGTCTCCACGGGCTTGATGCAGGCGACGCCGGGACTTATGAAGTCATTCAGGTCGTCTGCGGACAGGATTGCCGACATGGTGCTGTCGCGCGACCGGCTGGTCCTATCGAAGGGTCGCTCTGTGAAGGTGTTCGAGGGGAAAGACAGGGGCCGCGAATGGCGCGGTGTTTGCCACGGGCCTAAAGCCTGGCTTGATGGCACGTTGAGTTTAACTGGAGTTCGAGTGATGTGTGCGGACTTGGGCAAAAAAAAAAAAGAATAGGCGATATGCTCCAGGTGTGCTGGAGAACGGAACCGTTTGGGGGTTTGGCGATGTATAAAAATTCTTGAGCGCACGCCCGGAGATGCGCAATTTGACAATTTGACAGCCTCTCAGTGGACAAACTCGGCGGTCGCTGCTTTGAAATGCGATGCGAAATCGGCGCCGGTTGGCAGTCTAGGCGGTCGAGGTGGGCCGAACCGATTGCATGGGTCCCCTAGTAACCCGCTATTTTCCGCGGCAACCGGCCAATCATACAGGGACTAATTGACGCGCTTGGGATGACGTAGCCTCGATGGGTCGAGCTTCTTGGAGTTCTCGAGCCACGCCTGCTAGACTGACCTAGGTCTAGCTATATCAACTCACACTCTCTGTCTACAGGAAACCATACTGGCCCGAGCGGGTTGCCTCGTAGTCTGTGTCGAAACTGTTCATCTCGCCCTTGGTGTGTGCTTCCTCGCAAACGAACGAGTAAGCTATGGATGTGAGTACACTCTACAACTCTACACCTTGCCTAAACCTAGGTGCTCATTTACTTATTCGCTACCTACCCGGCTTTCAGGCCGTCTCAGCGTACAGCTTCGGTAGCCTCGCGTGGTTGAGCACGCAGGCGGTTCCACTCATCATATGGCCGGCCTTCATCAGCTCGATCCTGAGCACCGATTACCAACAAATAGACTGTACGCGACGTTGGTCGACGTTGGCTAGACATGGTGCTGGATGGCTGACGAGCAAGGCAGATGTTGAGCAGTATTTCGCCCGCTCTCTGGGCTTCTCCCAGCTCACGGTTGGCCTGCTCCTGGTGATTCTCACCGGGGCCTTGCCGCTGACATCGGCGGTTGATAGTATGCTAGGCCCCTCCTACACTCTCGGCTGCATGGACCTCTGCTGATCTCAACGCCCCAGCCCCGTCGGACACAGTCTCGCCGTATGCAAGTGCCGCAGTTCTAATATCTATGCTCTATCACGCATCGGCAGCCTTCTACGCCTATGCGAGATATGGCACGACGGACCAGACCGGGTATTTGCTGGGATGTCTCGGGAGCAGCGTCTTTGCCATGTTCGGGCTGTGGGTCGTTCTGTTTGCCGGTGACAAGGGCCACATAAGCAAGCGGACAGGTGCGGACAAGAGGACGAGCGGGTGGCCGTTCAAGAATGCCGAGGCGGATAAGAGGAAACCAAAGGCGCTGTGACTACGTCAGAGAAGGCTGTCGGCATCAGAAAGCCATCTATTGGATTTCTGGCGGCGTCTCCCATCCTGCCATGTGCGGACATGCATATGTCACCAAGACAGGGGACGTGCTAGCTAACTGGAGCAACAATCACCCTTCGTATACTGAGGGCATGTGCCCTTGATGGACCAGTCGTTCTGCGGCGCCGTTCCGATAACCATACATTAAGCCCTATCCTACACCGTCCCTGAAACGCCGTTCCCGAATATTGTCTCGTAGCACTTAGGCCGCTCCCCGAGTCGGACACAACCGTCCCTATCTTCCCGCATGTCCTCCATGGCACGTGGCGATATGCCAGACGGTCCGCCTCTGGATGCCGCACGGGGGAAATATGCGAGCTCCCGTGAAAGAACCGGCCATACTCGGGCAGTCCTCTCCTCGAAACAGTTCCCAGGCATCTCTAGTCTTCGGCGGCACTGGCGGTCGCGCCATTCGCCATATCAGCGTCGGCTGGTTGCTCATCCGCCTCAGCTGGTTGCTCATCCTCCTCGGCTGGTTGCTCATCCGCCTCGGTCGACACCTCCACGGTGGCGGCTTCCGGTAGTTGTACATCCATGTGGCCGCTGAGGACAGCCATTCGCCTATGGTAGTGGTCCTGCTCGGACCGCACCACCTGGTCTAGGAGCACTTCCTTCTCCAGCCATTCCTGCTTGTAGAGCTTCTCCCAGCGTTTGCACTCGCTAGTCAGCTCTTCTCCGTCCTTCTCGGCCCACTTGACCTGCAGCCGACAGAGCATATGCAGACGATCTAGGGGCATCGCCATCTCTTTGGCCGTGAAGCCCAAGTCTTCTGTGAGAGAGGTGAACATCTCGGCGTCTGAGTCGCCCGCGTTGCTGGCTTCGTCGACCGTATCATCCTGACCGGTGGCGTGCGACGTCGGCGTCTTGATGATGATCTTGAGCTTCGACTTGCTCGGGCCGCTGGCCTGCATACTCTTGGGGACCGGGTCGGACGGCCGCAAGGCTTCCGTTTCGTGGACTGTGCGCATGTGCTTGGCGAGGGCGTCAGATCGTGTAAATGCGCGGTCACACTCTGCTCAGCGGGACGTGTTAGTGATTCTCGATGCCAAATGAAAGCAGACAGCAGCGAATTTGGAGACGCACCTGGCAAGTAGCAGTAGAATGGCTTCTCCCTCGTGTGACTCCTCATGTGCGCCTTGAGCGCATATCCACTGGCGTGCGGGAGGCTTTTTCTGTTGCATCCGATCCACTCGCAAGTGTATTTCTTCTGCCGGCCCTCGATGTGGTCATTGTGGATGTGCTCGACGAGCTTGTCCATATTGTCCAGCTCGCCCGCTTTGCATCCCTCCCAGACGCATGTAATAATCTGCTCTTGGAAGTCGTCCTCATCCGGCCGGGCGTTGACCGGCGAGCTGGGGATGTCGCCATCTGTGTCGTACGACACATCCGACATGCCCTCCAACGAGTCCGGGCCACCGCCTTCAGGCTCTGGGACCACCGCCGATGAGGTCGTTGAACCGACACCCAGCTTCTGTCGCTTCGGCGGAGGCTCGTCCTCCATGGCCTCGGTGGCGTCGGCGTCCTCGGGGTACTCGTCCGTCTCGTCCATAGACGAGAGGGGTGATTCTGCCGGAGAATCATGTCGCGCCATTTTGTCGGGGGGGGAGAAGACAGCCGTCTGCGCAGATGCAGGTGTTGCCGAAGAGAGGCTACTTTGTTGAGAGGATGAGAGCCGCGCGCGACCTGTTTAGCTTCGGCGCGATTGCGACGGTCGGAGCAGGGTGCTGAACAAGGGGATGTTATGATGCGAGTCGGAGCCTAGTGAGGAAGCAAACGAGTAGCCTCCGTGGTATTAGAGGAAGAATTTCGATGGAAATGGCTTTCGTGGAGCGACAATTGCCGATTTGCCTCCACGCGCCTGCAACTTTTTCTACAGCGGCAAGTCAACTGGTCGGGACTACGATCATCTGTACTTATTTTGGGAGCTTGGCTCCTGGCACGCCGGTGATGGGCTGTCATACACTGACAGCTGTCACCACCTGCCGTGGTCACCTCCACGCCTGAGCTGGCAAGCCTAGACCCCTGAAATTACACCAGATTCCATGCAGCTGAAAAACATCCTGCCCGAATTTGTTTATTACCCCTCCCCCGCCAACGGTCGTCGGAGTCCACACCAAACAAAAGCACTTGCTTGCCGCCTGCTCGCACAACAACCTCGCTTCGCAACTGCAAGGTTTTGTTTTTCCTTTGAAAATACATATTGATATAGCTACGACCTATTTGGCTGGTAGACTTTTTCCCATCATCTAGTCAACCATGGCTTCCACCAAGGTATTTTCCCTCGAGGGGAAGGGCCTGAAGCTGGACACCGCCGAGGATCTCGAGGCCCATATCGCCGAGCTTCGCGCCAACGATGTCGAAGAGGTCAAGATTCTGGGCAACACACTGGGTGTAGGAGCTTGCAAACTTCTAGGAGAAGTTCTCTCAACCAAGAAAAACCTCAAGGTTGGTTCGCTCGCAGCCTGCTCGAGGCAGGAGGCAACAGCGCAGAGTGGCTGACGTCGTTGGGCTGTTAGGTCGCAAACCTCGCCGACATCTTCACCGGTCGGCTTCTCAACGAGATTCCCGAGGCGCTTTCGTCCCTCCTGACGTCGATTCTGAACCTCCCAAAGCTGACCACAATCAATCTAAATGATAACGCCTTCGGCCTCAACACACAAGCTCCCGTCGTCGCCTTCCTCTCGGCCCACGTGCCGCTCCAGCACCTCTATCTCAACAACAACGGTCTGGGACCGCACGCTGGAATCCTGGTCGCCGATGCCCTCTCGGAGCTGCACGCCAAGAAAGAAGAGGCGCGCAAGAACGGACAAGAGGTCCCGGACCTCGAGACCGTCATCTGCGGCCGCAACCGGCTCGAGAATGGAAGCATGACCGCCTGGGCCAAGGCCTTCAGCTTGCACAACAAGGTCAAGGAGGTCAAGATGGTGCAGAACGGCATCCGACAGGAGGGTATCTCGCACTTGCTCTCTGAGGGCCTCAGCCGTGCCTCGCAGCTCAAGGTTCTCGATCTCCAGGACAACACCTTCACCCTCGTGGGTGCCAAGGCCCTCGCCAAGGTAACACCGATCTGGACCGAGATCCAGGAGCTCGGTATCGGCGACTCCCTTCTTGGAGGCAAGGGAGGTGTCCTCCTGGGTAACTCCCTTGCACTAGGGAAAAACAAGAAGCTCGAGCTCCTACGCCTGCAGTACAACGAGATCACGACAAACGGTCTGAAGAGCCTTGCGAAGGCTGCCAAGGAGGGACTCCCCGCGCTCAAGAAGATCGAGCTCAACGGAAACAAGTTCTCCGAAGACGACGAGTCGATCCTTGCACTGCAGGACCTCTTCGAGGAACGCAAGGAGGCTCTGGGGGGCGACGTGGTCGTGGAGGACGAGTGGGGCCTCGATGAACTCGACGAGCTGGAGGAGGTTGACTCGGATGAGGAAGAAGAGGAAGATGATGAAGAGGTCGAGGCGGAGGAGCGCGCCGAGAAGCTCATCAAGGAGGCCGAGGAGGCCCAGGAGGAGCCCACTGTCCAGCTCAAGGACAAGGAGGTGGACGAGCTGGCGGGCAAGCTCTCCAAGACAGAGATCTAAAGGGCCTGGTAGCGGTCCTTGGCTTCATGACTTGCAGAGTATAGAGGCTACTGGCTAGATTCCTCACGGGGGGAGGGCCAAGCCAGACGATACCCGGACGGACCATTTGCACATGCGAGGCGGCATATCTCCAAATGTTCATGCTGTCCTGCTAGATACGCACTCAGATTAGAGCAGCAGAAAGTAAAGCACATATCACCGAGCCCCCCATACTGCGCTGCGTCTCATGAGGATTGTCTAAATTGAGGAGCCCAGTCCTTCGCGGGCTGTGCCGGGCATTCCTAGTATCTTATATCCAAAAGTCGACCCAGAAGTACCCAAAACCACACCCTCGGTGAGCGCAGGCCACTGTTGCGCGGCTGTTTCCACAGCCCCTGCCTGCAGTAAGTTGGGTTGGCTGCCTGTGCTTACCTAGATCTTATGAGAATTAGGAGGTAGAGAGAGCGTGGGCATCGGGACGTCGGATGTATAAGAAGATCGGCGATTCGACGGTAGAAATGGCCAACCTCCTCCCGTCCCTTCCTCCCCACAACTTTGTCTATGGAACCCTCTGCCAAGCCTTGTGTCAGCCCAAGCTGCGGCTGCTGCAGCCGGCCCAGCCATCCTGGGGCGCGCGTCCAGCTTTGTAACTTCGTGGGGCTACTATGGATGTCTAGACGGCATTGACGGTGTGCCCAGGTTGTGGTAGAGCACGAGAGGAATGCCATCGGATGCGCACCGCAAAGCCAAGCAGCCTACTATAGCCAAGCCGTCAGAATCCGCCTTTCTTCCTAGTTGCCGGTGGGTGATTGCACGTCCGGAAACCTAGTGTTTATCCCCCCGTCTTCATCTGCCGAAAAGAAAGGAAAGCTTGGAAAGGGGGGGGGGGGCGATCTCTAAAATTTACTAGGACTTGTTTCCGGATGCCCGTATTGAAGAGGGACAGGAGACTACGGTGGTTCATGACAAGATCAGCGAACGTGTAAGTTAGAGATAGAGAGGGGCGTCGCCGAGGTCTGCAACGGCCGATAAGCGAGGACCTAGGACGGGCGCCTTCGCAGGGGCCCATAAGTCCCCCCGCTCCCCTTGCAGGCGGCTTATCTTAGCGGGCCCCTCTACATGCAAGCACTTTAACCTGCTGGCGGTTCTCGACATCCGACACCCGACTTCACTCTCTGGCCTCGAATGCAATCAACTCTCCCGTCCTGGATCGTCGGCCAAGGCGTCTTCTCAGCATTGTCCTAGCTCCCGATCACGCATGCCACCTTGCCTTCTCACCGCCCGGTGAATTTAGTATGTTCTCGTTCTCGTGCGATGCGTAATGGCGATCGTCTTTATGTTGCTTCCAATTTTTATTTTTTTTGGAGGGAGGATGCGAGTGGCACGCGATGGATCTCGCCGAATGCGGCTACCCACGATGCAGTTCACTCCAGACAAGAGAGCTTCGTCGAACAAGTGGGGAATCAAGTTGACAACAATGGAGAAAAGGAGAGGGAATTCTACAATTATATTCGACTGAAGCCCAATGCGGCCTGTGGGGAGTAATAAAAGTCGATTTATCACGGAGTGCGAGGCGTTTCTTGGAAGAGGCCCCCAGAACGGTCTGCATTCCCGTCTTGATTGCCTGCATATCCGGAAGATATCCCAGGCAGATCGACTTCACCCGCGAACATCTCCCGCCTATATCTGGGCAGTGCTATGAAAAAAAAATCACTGTTTCCGTGAGATCGCCGGAGGCTGCGGCCTGGACCTGGAGGATCGAGCAAGGGGGACGGCCTCCAGCAGTACCTCGCTCGTGGCGGCGAGACGGGCGGTGCGACCTTGTTCAGCTGTTTCCCCCTCTCGTCATGGCTAGATCGTTCTGATCCACGGCCCGACAGAGTGCTCTGCAGTCTCAGGCTAAAAGAGCACTGCCGGTGGTCTCTATGATTCCCCTTACTCGCAGGCCGGGCTGCGTGACAAAGAGCTGGACGGCCCGGTGTCTTGCACGGGAGAAGCTCTCCATATTTTAAATCCACGCACCCGTCAAACATGTCTTCGTCGTGGGACCCCCAACCTTCATTCCAGAGCTCCGCGACAGTGTCTTGGGACCGGTGAGCTGGACCCGCCGCTTCTTCATTCCTTATATTGGCTTTTTTTTTAGGTGGGACCGGGGAGGGAGCTTCTTGTCTTAGTCGGGTACAGAGCATTGTGCAAGACGAGTACTTGCATGCACATCCCCTTATAAGCCGGACTCCAGCTTCATGCTATATCCTCTTCTTCGTTTCGTTCCTATCAGCAGTCCTTACCGCATCTCGCTGGGTGCGCTGTAGCTACCATGTTGCATACACTCCTTCTCCTTCCTTTCCTGCTGCTGCTTGGCCCGGCAGCAGCGGTCCCGAAGCGCTTGATGCTCACACCCAAAGACCAGCTCCAGATCGAGTGTGCCGCCGTTACCCAGACGGTGACCAAGACTGTCTATGACAGCAAGCCTGCTCCCAAGCCAAAAACCACCCTGGTCAAGGGAGCTCAGCGCTCGACGAGCACCACCATTATCACCAAGAAAACAACAGCAGACCAAGGCAAGAAACCGCAAACGAAGCCTGGGACCGTCAAGTATTATTCATCAGTCCGGCCGGAGCCCGCTTCCAAGGCCGGCAACCATAGCCCAGACACTACTGGGCAGAACCACGCGCCTGACGGCAACCTGACTTCTCCGGCGACAAAGCCTGGGACATTCCGCAACGCGCTTTACTTCACCAACTGGTAAGCTCGTTGTCCTGATTATCTTGCATCCTTGTACTGTGCTTGCTGACCAATAAAGGGGAATCTATGGCGCCAACTATCAACCTCAGCAGCTCCCAGCCTCGCAGGTCAGCCATATTCTCTACTCGTTTGCAGACATCGGCTCGGACGGAGAGGTGTAAGTGACGGCCCATGTGAAATGCCCAGGACCACGGATGCTGACAGTGACCTAGGAAAACATCCGACTCTTATGCGGATCTGCAGAAGCACTACCCCACGGATTCATGGAATGACCAGGGAAACAACGTCTATGGGTGCATCAAGCAGCTGTATCTTCTGAAGAAGAAGAACCGGGGCATGAAAGTCCTTTTGTCCATCGGCGGCTGGACATACTCGCCCAAGTTCCCTCCTGTAGCAGCTACCGATGCCGGTCGGCAAAAGTTCGCCTCATCGGCTGTCAAGCTCGTCAAGGACTGGGGCCTCGACGGGATTGACATCGACTGGGAGTACCCGGCGAACGAGAGCGAGGCCCAAAACTTCGTTCTCCTTCTGCAGGCCTGCCGCCAGGCGCTTGACGCCTACGCCCAGCAGTACGCGCCCGGCTACCACTTCATCATCACCATTGCCGCACCCGCTGGCCCGTCTCACATCAAAGACATGGACCTCGAGGGCATGGACCCCTGGGTCGACGCGTGGCACCTGATGGCCTATGACTACGCTGGATCCTGGGACTCGACTTCGGGTCACCAAGCGAACATCTACACCAATGAGAACAACCCCATAGCGACCAAGTTCAATACTGAGTCCGCGGTGCGCGAATACCTCGTCCGTGGCATTCCCGCCCACAAAATCAGCTTGGGTTTACCTCTGTATGGGCGCAGCTTCGAGGCGACCGACGGCCTGGGGAAGCCATACAACGGCATCGGCCAGGGCTCTATCCAATCCGGTGTCTGGCTATTCAAGGATCTCCCCCGGAGCGGGGCGCAGGAGCAGTACGACGATGTCGCCAAGGCAAGCTTCAGCTATGACCCGTCCACCAAGGAGCTCATATCGTACGATACCATCAGCAGCGCCATCCAGAAGTCCCAGTATCTCACAAAGAAAGGCCTGGGCGGCGCCGTCTTCTGGGAAGCAAGCGGAGACAAAGCTGGCGCGAACAGCCTGGTGTCCACCGTCGCCACGCAGATGGGTACCCTAGACCAGACGCCCAACCTGCTCAGCTACCCAGCTAGCCAGTACGACAACCTCCGAACAGGAATGCCCGGTCTATGAGGATTTCACTTTGAGGGGGGGTTGGAAATTCGGGTGGCCGGTTCTGGTTTTGGATTTTTGTTTTCCGCGTGAGCGACTTCACTTCTTCCGCCCAGCTGGGCTTGGCGCCTTGGGGCATCCTTACATTCCCCTTTACCTATGCCATTCTGTATCTACATCTGGCATGGCGGGTAAACCAGCCATGTATTTGCTTGTGTCTGCATTTTCCCCACCGCACTGGTTCCGGGAGTCATGGGCGTTGCGCTTCCTGTTATTTAGACACGATCTTGCATCATTAGCATCTGCATTGTTTCGCGATAGACGTTACAAACTGGCTCTCATGAAACCCGGTTGCGAACTTTTGAGATTTCACCGGTGCCGCGCACGCTGTGTTGAACCATTCTACAGTGAGAAAAAAAAAACCCTAACGTTCCTACCGAGGAGGCCGCGGTGTCTCGGGTTCCCTTGGGGCGGAAGCCACGCTCTGGAATGCGAAGTGCGGTAGGGGTCACCGTGGCTCATTCGAAAAGCTGAAGGCTGGACGGTACATGAACACGCAGTTCTCATCCTTTGGAATATTCCAGTGTTTTTGGTCAGGCTTTACACACGAGAAATCTCATCGTGGGTGACGGATGAGTGACGGGGTGAATCATGAGGGAGCCCCTTTTCCTTTGTTTGTTTTCGGCCCGCAATACCGCATCTTGGCGACAGCTCCACCCGCAGCCCGGCTAGGAAGCCCAGGCTGTTTGTTCATGGCCACTCTTTCCTAAGTCATGTCGAAAATGTCTGATGCCGTGTACCTTTAGCGCTGTCTGCATTATCCGCTATGTTTGCTTACTCGTCCTCGATAGCATGATGCTACCCGCATGGATCACTGCGGCACCCTGCTGGAACATTAAAAGCAACCCGAGGGAATCCTTTTAGACAACACTGCCTCGGGACCTTAGGACATACCACCGGACCCTGAAATCGAGGCCTGTGAGCTAGCACTACCTCTAGCACAATCATCCCTGTTTATGGCAATGCTGCAATGCCGCGAGTAAGCACAATACGATTTACCGCGATTAGATGCCGGCTTAGCTTGTGATTTGGGCTGGGCATACCGACGGGAGGCTAGTTGTGGGTCATGGCCTTCGTCTCGAGAAAAGCTGAACTGACACCTAGGGTCGCTGGGCTGTGTAACCCCAAAAGCAAGCTTAGATGTTGCTTCATTGGGCAGTACTCGCCCCTACAATGTTAGGAACAAAGACTTCGCCAGGACCACTCTCGTTTGACCCTAGAGGTGAGATATTCGGGTGCAGGAGGTATACTCAGGGACGTGGCGGCGTTTCCGAGACCTACGCGGTGCCTTGTAAATTGGAGGCGTTATTCAAGGGCAAGAATCGGAGGAGACGAAGCTACAGAGCCCAGACGGGCGCGAGCGTCGTCTTTAAAGGGTCGAGATAATCGTGCGAATCTCTGCTCGCAGCACCGCAAGTCCAGGCTCAAGCTTTCGCAAAGACCTCGTGGATACACCTGAACCGTCATTTCAGGTCCTGGTCTCTGGCTGTATGTACTCAGTGAGAGACACGTCGGTGTTTCAAGGAGTACTCTATCGGCTACATGCTGCCTTAGTATGGTTCTATAGACTTATATACGTACTGAAGTTCTCTCTCAGCCTAAGAGCAATCTCCTTCACACTGCGAGCCAACTGCTGTGGCTCTATAGTAAACCTACGCGGGGTATTCTGGTATTTGTTTTCAATCGAGAGGCACATCGCTATGCACTTGAGAATCTTGCCTCAGATCGCCGTTGCCCTCTCCGCAGATATTGCTCCGCCGTATACATTGACGGACCCGGTACGCGCATCCACTTGTCGAATAGTGCTGGCCGGGACTCTAGGTGAACATAGTCAACGGGCGCGATGTATCGCCGGCGGATTGCGCAGGGGTGCTTTGGTTGTAGGATGGCTTATTTTTCGCAAGAATGCTCAACCCCGGAGCACCTTGACGGGTAGCCGAGCAGCTACCTCTTGACGCTTTCCTCCCGCGCAAACCTTTACTCCTCATCTCCCGCAGCTATTTCAACGGAGCTCTAGATCAAGGCCATGCCACGCCCCCCCAAAGTCGCGCGTGCAAAGCGCGATGCTCGTGGGAAGCGAGCCAAAGCGATCATCAATACCACAATCCCGGCGCTGCTGAAGGCCAACCCCCGGGCCCGGCGGGGCATTGACGGCGCCGAGCTTGTGTCGGATCCCCCGCTCACGGATGCCCCACCCCCGAAAGGGCCAATCGCCGCCGGATCTCCGGATGGCAATAGCAGTTCCAGTACCAGGGTAGCCGATACTGCCCCAAGCGTGGGCAAAGGCGATGACAGTTGGCAGCCTAACATCACCATCCGCCTAGCGACGACTCTCAGTGCCGCCGCAGCGTTAGTCGGCGGAAGGGGCCACCGGGTTGGCATCTTGAACATGGCATCACCGCTCCGGCCAGGCGGCGGCGTCCTGACGGGGGCGACGTCGCAAGAGGAATGGCTCTGCTCGCGTACGACGCTCTATCCCTCGCTGCGGGACGAGTGGTACCGCCTGCCCGAGGTGGGCGGCGTGTACACTCCTGATGTGCTCGTATTCGGGAGGTGGGATGCCGACGTGGGCGAGCTCCTCGACAAGCGGGACCAGTTCTACGTAGACGTCGTCACAGCCGCCATGCTCCGTTTCCCCGATGTCGTGCAGCCCGAGGGTGAGGATGCCCCGGCGGAGAGGCGGTACGCCGAGGACAAGGACCGGGAGTTGGTGTTGCGCAAGATGCGGGCCGTCCTGCGCATGTTCCGCGTCAAGGGCGTGAGCAGGGTGGTGCTCGGCGCCTGGGGCTGCGGCGCATATGGAAGTCCAGTTGGGGAAGTTGCTCGGGCGTGGAAGAAGGTGCTGTTGGGGGGGCGGCCGAAGAGGAAGAAGCGCGGCGGGGACGGGGGCACCGGAGCAGAGGCGTGGGATGGCCTGGAGGTCGTTTTCGCTATCAAGGACCGGGCGATGGCGACTGAGTTTGCTCGGGTTTTTGGGTCTGAGCTGTTAGTTGAGGATGGGGATGCCACCGGTGGACTCGAGGAAGGAGGTTCGGGTACGGATGAGGGCGAAGACGAGACCGAAGAATCTGCTTGAGCCGAGCCACTGTGCATTGGGGGACTGGCGACGCTCCTTCCGGCATGTACATCCTAGGGTGTAGACAATGAGTGGGCTCTTGGCTTAAGAATATGGTTCCGTATTTTATCAAATAGCGAGCAACTATACAATCCATCCGTGCAATTCCACATCTACCATAACGCCATGGATGATTACTTTTACAACTCATCCTTGAAGAACTTCTCTTCAGACCCTTGCTCGTCATCCCTCTCGTCATCCTTGGCACGGTCCCTGCCCTTGGGCTTCCCGACCTTCTTGGTCTCTCCGACCTTCTTGGTCTCTCCGACCTTCCTGGCCTCCTTGTTCTGTGCCTTGTTCGTACCTTGGCCTTGCCTCACTTTCTCTCCCCCGGAGCCGGTCTTGCCCGTGTCTGTCTCGCCGTCGTTCGCCGCATCCTTCTCCTCCTCGATGACGCCTCGGATCTCGGGCGCGCGGCCCGGGGACTCCACTACCTCGAGCTTCCAGCCCTGGTCCCCCGCCAGACCCTGCAGCTCTTGCCACAGCTCCTCCACGTACTCGGGGGTGATGTTCAGCTCTGCGAGGTCGTCATCATCGAGCATTTCAACCTCGCCTCCCTCGGCCTTGCCTTTGGCACTAGCCAGGACCTTGACGATGGTCCCGCCGGCGGCCTTCCCGCCGCTGAGATAGCGAGGAGGCGGGAGTTTCGCCGCTGGAGTGCCGTCTTCGGCAGCACCGAGAACCTGGCGGCCGCCAATAACGACGCCGCCGATAGTCATGCCCGTAAACTGGTTTTGCTGGTCCTTGGCCTTGGTTGAGTCCTTGTGCCCGTCGGTGACGCCCATGAGCTCCATAGCCTCGATGCGCTTCTGTCTGTGCCAGGCATCCGTCTCCTCCTGGGTGCCCACGATCTGGCGGCAAGTGATAGGGTGAGCACGAGTCTCCTTGGGCGGGAGGAAGGCGACGTCAGCACAGAGACGCGGGGTCTGCACGACCATTAGATACGTGCACGTAGTGACTTCCTTGATCCAGCCGATGCGGTCCTGGCTCGCGCCTGGGTTGCAGTGGTACTGGATCTCGATAGTCCGCTCTCGTCCCGTCAGGTCGCAGATGGTACCTCCGTCGAGTCGCTGGACCAGATAGCGCTGGTCGCCCTTGACCTGGAGCTCGGTATTGGGCGGGGCGATAGCCTTGGCGTCGGCATCCGTCGTGGTCTGGTCTTGCTGCTGTGCCGCCTTCTGGTTCGCGGGCTGCCTCTGGTTCGACTGCCCACGGGATTGTGACGGCGTTCGGCCGAGAACGTACTCGTGGCTGGCCGGGTCCCTCACGGGAGCGGCGCCGGGCTTGCCGGCGGGGAGGGCGTGGAACTGGACGATGTCTTTACCATAGCAGAAGCTATAGCTCCACCATCCGGAGACGAAGTACAGGCATGTGCCATCGAGGTCGCTCATGAGCCGCCAGCCTTGGGCGGATGCCCGGCTGAGCTCGCGTGCCTCCTCAGCCTTCGCGAGTTCCGTCTCAGACTGATTCCGGACCGGGGGCGGGGCAAGTACGGGCACGGAGCAGAGGAAGCGGGAGGGGGGCACATTCATTAGCTCGTAGGTCTCTGAGACTTGCGGGCTCTCGTCGTCGGCATCGTCGTCGGCGGCGTGGGCATCGGCGGGAGCGGACTCCCGAACCTGGCGGGTGAGGTCGGCTTGGGCGAACTCGGGGCTGTAGGTTTCGTGGGGTGTGGTCTTGGACGCCAAAAGCGCCAAAGCATCGGATTCTGAGATGTAGGTCTCGGAGAAGACAACCTCGAACTGCGATGCGGCGGGATTAGCTGTCTGTTCGGCGCGGGTCGGTCCAGAGGGCGACCGTGGGAAGGGAGCCAACGAACCTGGGGATGCGACAAGAGATCGTCGTGAATGCTGAAGCTCGGCTGGCGGGCTCCGCAGAGCCGCGCCGTTGCTAAGAGAAAGAGATTGAGACGGCGCATTTTGCCGTTGGTGGCATCTCGGCCTCGCATGCACAAGGGACGAGAATGCTGTTCTGCTTTGTGAGGCAGTAGTAGTCGTAGTGAGCTACAGCTTGGGGCGTCGGCCACTTATTCGCATTAGCAATTGGCCCCACCCAATTGACGAAGCGTGGCATGATCGGGGGTTCGGCGTCGAAACAAGGCCGATTACGTCAGCCATACTATACATAAAGTTATGCCCATTCAACATAACTTAGTTCTTCTTTACACTACGATAGTTAGTCAAAGACCGCCCTATGTAATGGGACCTAGCATTTAGAAACATGACGCTAATGCAAAAGTCTCTATTTTATCTCCTCTGTCTTTCAATGTTGCGTTGCATCTACTTTCTTGCCTCGCTCTTGGTTCTCATCCATCTCGCTCCCATATCAGGGGCCATCTTCCAGGCCCCTATGCACTAAGAAAGTCTATATTGCGTGCGGGTATGCCAAACCCGCTGGCACTTCACTTTGAGGTTTCTCTTAAGCCTGCCGTCGGACGTGATCTAGGAAGGAACAGCTTCTCTGTTCCAATATCATAGACTCGGCATGTCCTAGGCATTCAAAAGCTAGTACACACACGTCCAGCTCATGGCTGTCCGCTCCCGAGAACAAGACGAGCATCTCCCAACGGTGGCGGAGCTGGGTTGGACACCATATGCTACGCCTTCCCATTCGCACCTCTAGCGGGCAGCTCAGATATCCTGTTCAACTCTTGAAGCTCGCTCACCGGGTTGTTCTCCAATTCTCCGGGCAAGCCAGTGGCCGTTCCATATCCCATCGGATAACCTGGGTAATGCGGCTGCTGGATATGTACCGAGTCGGGGTAGGGCCGATATGGGCTGGTGGCCGAAGAATGGGGGCTGGGGTACAGAGGAGCTGTCGATGGCGCGGACTGCATAGGCGCACTGCCTGCATTGGAGAAGTCCTCCTGGCCTGTTGACACCTTTCTTTGGAGCTTGCGGACGTATACCCAGCCCCCGAGCAGCCCTCCGATGGCGATTGCTAACAGCACGGATTCCACGCAGACAACAGCAATATAGGCCGTTGTTGCCTTATTGTTCCCAGTGCCTTTGCCGCTCGGCTGGGTTGCAGAGGAAGATTGTCCGTCAGAGACTGAAGAGCTGCCGCCGGAGAGCTGTCGGGTCACGGTGCCGATTGCCACAGGCAGCTTGAATGAGTTCTGGCAACATGTGCTAAGGTCCTGCTTGTCATCATCGGTGCCGCAGCACCACGTATTATTGCTGCCGTTCGGATCACACGACCGCAGATGGTAATTTCCATATGTGCCTGCGATGCAGATTGGGTCTTTTAGTTGCTGTCCCCGCCTGATAGCGAGGCCTGAGCAGGATCACTCACCATATTTGGACCCGTAACAGACTTGGGGGCATGCTGGATCTTTGAAGGTTGGATCCGTACACCCTGTCGCCCAGAGCGTGTGACCAGAAACCCACGATAGCGTATTGAGGCAGAGGCCAGACGAAAGACAAGCGTCACTGTTTGATGCGTGGCAGCAAGCGCTGTGAGACCCCTCTTCTCCCGTCGCACTCCCGTTGCATGCCGTTACCCCCGATGCGTTCCCGTACGCGTTACTGCCCAAGGTGTAGCACGTCAACGCCCTGCACAACGGAATGAGCTGTGCAGCGAGCAGTAGGAGCCGCATAGTAAGGGAGGGGATCTCGGTATCGCTTTATCACTGATGCGAACAAGAAGTCAGAACTGGCCGAACGTTCTACCGCAACACGATATCTCAAAAAACTTTGAGGGCTGTACTTTGAAGAAAGGTATTTTACGAGGCCTCTTGAGAAGAGCCTGATTTCCTCGGGAACAAACTCGCTTCTCGACATACTTTCCCTTCGCCCTTCGCACCTGTGGAGTAACTGCTGTATTGGGAGAACTGCGAGCTCGCACTTCTTCCAAAAGTCGCAGGAGCTCGCTTGACTACCACTGATCCATATATTGTATCCAGCTTCTATGAAACCATCCTCCCGTTAGCGAGGGCTAGAAATCGAGTTCCTATTGCTGCCCCTATTACATGCAGCGTTGCGGTCGAGGATCCCAGAGTGGTAGGACTTTGGGTGTGACTGACAGCAATCAACCCTGACTGAGAGGTTGGGTCCACGACAGCTCGCTCCTCAACCGAATCCTGCAATTAGTCTAGGATAATATTTTTTCGGAGCGACGTCGCCTTGGCCAAGGCTTCGGATCTCGCAATAGGATAACGAACAACGAATACCATCGCCTAGAAAGTAATCTTATTCGTGCGCTTTCGCCGCGACGGACCTGCGACCGTTTAGTCCACTCGGAACGATTGGCGCGGCCCGAGAGCCACTCTGGTAGCACGCAATTAACTTCGCCTGAGGATTTTTTTCTAGTCCAGGCAGCTTAATGTTCGCGCAAAGTCCTTTGCGAAAACAAGGGTGCCTTCGAGAGGCAGTTACGCGGAAAGTGCTCCCTTCTACCCACTCCTGGCTCAGGAGCTAGTGGCAGTGATGTCATCCTCTAGCCATTATGGCGGCGAAGAAGCAAGGGGAACATGGCGGTGTAGAAGAAGGGGTATACTGTAATGATATAGGCAGCCGTTGGGAATGACGTCAAGTAGCCGTACCTGGGGGTGATTCCGAGTGGATCTTCCGGGGGGGGCTCTTAAGACCGGCCTTGTTTGGATGAGTTGAGATCCGGTCGCCGGGGGTCACGATGCGCCGGCTCGGGAACGGCACGGTGCCAAGTGGGGCTCGGATATGGCTCTATCGAGACGGTGAAGCAGAGAGAGCGGCTCTGTCCATATGCCAAGCGCGACTGCCGCCGAAAATCATTTTGGAATTATTGATCTTTGGGGCATCCTAGGCTTAGAGGGTCCTTTCCCCCCTGCATCAGCCCTGGCTGTGGCAAACGAGTATATGCATCTTCGAACGAGGACAAGTGTGTATGCGGCAGAGGGCTGGCCCGGCGTCAGTGTTTGGTCGAGAATGCAGGGACGTAGGCAGGGCTCCTGCAATAGATTGTCCGAGGCGGACACAGCAGAGACCGGGAATCTTCCGGCAAGTCCTAGGCTCCTTGGCCGGCTACAAGGGTAGATCCCCTCAGGCCCGGAAAGATAGACGATGCCGACCGAGCGCAGTCCTCATCCCACCCGAAATGCATGACTCTTTGAGCATGAACCAGAGCCAAGGGATCAATCCAGGGCAAGCAAAATACATATTGGCATGCAGAATCTGAGGATAATTCTTATATTGGATTTCCATTCATTGGACGGTTGGGGACGGTTGGCCTCACCGAAGGGTGAGGCCGGTTGTCTCCTGCCGCCTCATGATGCAGGCGATAGAAAGGGTTGCGAAAAAGTGTGCGATCCGATTATCTCGGGTGGCACGGAGGCATCCTCACTGCGCCTAGGTGAGAGCAATAAATCGGTGAGACGCGCGCCGGTCTCAACCCGTAGGACACACGAATGGGCGGCTTGCGAGTGCCGGTCGGAAGGGAGGACAGCAGTGCCGAGCCACAGAAGATGCACGCCTCTCGAACTCGCTGGCGCCCGTCGGCCGTCTTTGTTCGCAAAAGGGTTACTGCCACCTTGCCACCCTAAACGAGTCGGAGCGCTGAAAGGTGACGACGACGATGCAGGTCGGGTGAGGACATACATCCAATCCGGGAAAGGCAGCGACACGTCAGGCAGCCGACCTTACGCAGTTAGACTAGGTGACAGGATGGGTAGTAGTATGCGTGCTACGTCTGGGAGAAGGTGCTCCAGGGCTTGGCGCCCCACGCGGAGACCAAAACGGTGCGCCATCACGCGAAGCAGCGCAGCCAGTCGACTCTGCGCGAGGCGGTCGCCTCACTTTTCTGGCCCACGTTTCTGCCAATCATCCCCCCCCGGTGGTCTTGTGCAGCACCCG
Organism: Thozetella sp. PMI_491; assembly: GCA_021432635.1. Classification (NCBI taxonomy): domain Eukaryota; kingdom Fungi; phylum Ascomycota; class Sordariomycetes; order Chaetosphaeriales; family Chaetosphaeriaceae; genus Thozetella; species Thozetella sp. PMI_491. The sequence continues at coordinate 914,819 of MU270038.1, forward strand.
GCGCGCCTGGGCTATCCCTGTTGGGGTGGGCGCTGCGATGTGAAAAGCATGCCCCTTCTGCAGCATCGCCTCGGGTTGAAATGATTTGCTGGCACTGCTTGGCGGCCTTCCCGCCTGTGGCTGACTCTTGGACCCGCGTGGAGAGCTGCTGGTGCTGGTGTTCTACTCATGCTCGTGCTGAATGTGGGTAATATTGCCCGGCGCTGTGCGGCATCGCAGCATCGCACCACGCCTGCTCTGTGGATTACTGCTGAGTGGCAGCCCAAGGCGGGGGGGCGCCGTCATGGCGGAGGAGCGGGAAATAATGTCTCCTACACGTCGCACGCCTCTGGCTGTTCAGTTCGAGCCTCGTTGCAGCTGGGGCCACACGGCACGCGGCACGGCAGACGAGGCCGAGAGTGCCATCGAAGGTTTGGCCATCTTTGTGGCCTCTTGTGGGGTTTGCAAGGGCCATGCCATGTGCTCGTCCACCCCGGTGCTAGTGGGTGTATGTCCAGAGGTAGCCGTCGGTGTCCCGAATTGAAGGTACGGATAATACGCGACACTCATCAAGCCCATCAGCATCCTTAGCTCTTAGCAGGGGAGGTGGGGAGGGGCGGCCGGGGGGAGGGGAGGAGAGAGAGAGTTTCGTTCTGCCGATCTACTTCAGGTCTCCACCAAGGCATAATCCCGGGGCAATGACGATGGAAAGAGAGATAGCCGCACATCCACATTTCCAGAAGGTGAATTGCGCTTTCTTTTTTCGACCTTCCAGGCCTCACCCACACCCACCCACACCGAATCGATTCGACCACTGAGACGAGGCGGCTCATCTTGGTTCCTCCCTGCTGCTGCATCTGAGAGCACCCAATGCCCAGGATCAGTGGTGATCCCGCGGCGCGCTAGCCAGCGCATTGGTCTCTCTTTCTTTCTTTTCTTGGACCTGTCAGAAAGCTCCAAAGAGCCCATCGACCGACCGTCTCTGTACCCACCCTCCACCGTCTCGTCGTGGCCGTGTCGTGTGTCACCAGCCCGCCGTCGGCCCGTTCGCCGAGGCAATTTTACGCTGTGAGTGGGATCAACCTTTTGGGCGCCGGAGGATGAGGTCCTCGTGGAGGTCCTCGAGGAGGTAGTATCCATGCAGCTCGTGTTCTGGGCCTCTCTTTGTCCAAGCAGAAGGGAGAAGGGAACGATGGTATACTGGGGGATGCTGGAAACTTTTTGGAGAGCCAGGGGGGGGGAGGGCGTGGGAGAGGAGACGCCGCGTGGGAAGAGGAGACAGACACATCGTGGGAGAGGAGGGACCTCTCTGAGCTCCGGGCTCTGATGCCCGACGAGCACGGCCGATAGTGTACTGGATTGGGCAGTTTCGGCCATACAGATGCACAGGATGTGCAGGCTCTGCAGCAGGCTGACTGCCTCGACGATACATTGGATGTGCGTTTCTGGACGCCTTTTTTTCTGGATGCCTCGAAGCCGGGCGCCAGATGCAGGCCCATCCTCTGCCGTTCGACTTGCAGCATGGGCGTGCATGCTGCATGCTACCTACGCGGTCTGCACCCCCCGCGAGGAAGCCCGCCAGTCAGCCGGCGGGCCTCCGCCCTCCCCGTGCTCGTGAGCGTCTGGCGGAGACAGGTGCCAAACCGGTGATGTTTGCTGAGTGAAATGCCGTCCTATTTTGGCGTACAGGCCTGCGTGCCACAGCCGCTCGTCACGCTGTCCACAGTCTGAAGTTGACACGCCCGAGACAACCCGGCGTCGGTGCGGCGGTGTTTCTCCCACTAGCACCCCTGCTCGCTTCACCGTTGATCCTTGGAACAGCGCATTCAACACACCCACACCAACACTCCAGCACCCCTTCGGTGTGGTGCTCCCACTGGCCGGCCCAGACCCATGTCATGTTTCCCAAGACTTCCACCCACCCCATCCCACCATCTTTCATCTGGTGTGCAGCGTGCATATTGACCTAAATTCGCGCCGTCTCGTATGTCTTGTCGGTCGTTCCTTGGCTAGCTCGGCTTGGTCCAAAGATCCTGGTCGTATAGGCCATCGGAATTGTCCCACAGCACTTGCAGCTCAGCGAGGCTTCTGGATGACTGGTTAAATATTGGCCCTCCGTCATCAGCCCAACCTCGTGGCCCATTTGTACCCGAAACGATCCCTTTGACCATCGTTTTGTTTGCGACCATAGGCGATCTTGACTCACTCGAGGCTTCACCGCGGTTGTTTGGCAACCGAAGACTCGTGCAAACATCGCTCGCCCTAGTTCACCGGCTGGGGTTCGCCGGCCTCAGCTCCTAGACACGAGGCTGTAGTGCTTCGAAGGAAGCTGCTCCTCCCTAGTCGCAATATCGACCCCTCGTCCTCCGCTTTCCTCTTGTCTCACCACTATGAACCAGCAGTGCTCACCAGAAGTTCAGAGGCTAGAGGCACTACTTCGCCAACAAGAGGAAGAGATTCGCAGGAGCCAGGAAGAGGTTCGCAGGAGTCAGGAAGAAAGACGTGCGATCCAAGCCGCTCTGCAGCATGCAAGATCGTCTGCTTCGCTTCCCTCACCACTCGAACATGTTCCTGTGCAGAGTGATTACCAAGTGCCGTCGTTGACGAATGTGAACAATCATGCTTCCGTTCAACACGCTGTCCACGGCCTCGCGCCCCATGCGGTCGTCGCAGACCCTGGCCTTGCTGCCTCGCACATCCAGCAACAACCGGTGGTGAGACATCTGCTGGTTCCCGTACCGCAGCCCCCCTCTCTAACAGTAGATTAGATACGCGCTCGACCCATGAAGAGAGCGAGGACTGTGCACCCACAGAGCCAAGTGTCGACCGTCAAGATGGCGCGGTCCAGCTCTGCCGTCCTGGGTCCGACGGCGTCAAATCCATTCTCGACTACGAGCACCAAGCCCATCACCCCGCCATGCGTCCCCTCTCGCAACAAGAGCATCTCGGGTGCCAGCGACGGGACCGTGATGCTCACCGACTACCTTAATAGCCAGTACCAGCAGCCGGCTAACGCTTTGATGTACGGCGACTCCCTAATGAACGCACAACCGCGTCGCCCAATGGACACACTGGCAAGCTGCGGGCGAGAGATGGCAATCGACGAGTTCCTCGCAAGCATCGGCGATGCAGGGCTTCACGAAAACCTCATGCAGACGACGTCACCCCTGGAGGTCTCCCACGCCCCCGTGTCTGGCGTCCTCCTGTCGCCTCATGATCCCTCTGTACTTACCGGTATGGGCTCGAACTGCGGGTCGCTTACATCAGGTCCTACTCTAGGGACCTCGCCAATGACTAGGTCCAATAGCAACGCCATGAACGACAATATGTCCATCGCGGGCCAGTTCCACGAAATGGTTCGGATACAGTCGCAGCAGTCCGCTGAGCACGATCAGCACGGGAGCTATCATCATCAATCGCAGCCCATCAACCACCTGAAACGACGCTCGGTGGTGGAGCCCGGTATGCTCGAGATGGACTCTCCATTCTCGGAGCATTACCTGCATCCCTACCCCTCGTCGGCGCCCGAGGATTCGCATTTTGACCACACCATGATGAAGTCTCAGTCGCAATCAAGTAGCAACTCGGACTCATCTCTTGCCCAGGTGGATGACGGGAATTTGTCACTAGAGTACATCACACAGCACACGGTGATGGAGCGGTCCATATCCCAGGACAGTATCAAGTCAACTTCATCACTCAAAGTTCGTGCCAAGGAGGCACTCAACCGACAGATCCATGCGGCGAAGACGCGTCAGCTACAGCCGAAGCCGGAGGTTAAGGCCAAGCTTGAGTCGGAAGATTCTACTGCTTCCAAGACAAAAGGCAAAACCGCCATCGCGAAGGCGAAGAAATACCAGCGCCCCAGGCACGACCGCGTCACCTGCAAGCAGTGCCACGACTACCCTGAGGGGTTCCGTGGCGAACATGAGCTGCGCAGGCACATCGAGGCCAAGCACAACCGTCTCGTGAAGAAGTGGGTGTGCCGAGATCCATTGAGCCTAGGTATCCCACACCAGGAGCGCATCGTCAAGCCTCTATCGGAATGCAAGCAGTGTGCCCAGCAGAAGCAGTACGGTGCTTATTACAACGCCGCGGCGCACCTGCGGCGCACCCACTTCCGCCACAAGGCCTCCCGTAAAGGCAAGAGCAGTGCCAACGGTGGCTCCAAAGGCACTGAGGAGAAACGCGGCGGCAAGGGTGGCGGCGATTGGCCTGCCATGTCTGAGCTGAAGCTGTGGATGATGGAGGTCATGGTTTCCGTCGACCAGCCCGGAGCTCTGGGCCCCGATATAGTCGATGCACTAGAGGCAGTCGATTCAGATGAAGTCGAGCTCAACCTCGAATACCTCCCCCAAGCGGCCATGAACGGCGAGTCTTACGATCTCTCCCAGTTCGCCGGCGTCGGCAGCAGCTTCAGCGGCGACTCCCTGGACACAGCGCTTCTCCAGAGCGACCTCAATACATTCCCAGTCGATCCGTCCATCTTTGCCAACACCGGGGTACACGGCCTGCCCATCTCGTCCGCTTTCGATATCGCCGTCACGGTCGATCCTTCGCAGCAACACAACTTGCAGACCTCAATGCTTGGCATGGAGCCCAGGAACTATTGCTCCACAAGCTCGTCGCCGTCGACAGTTACGCCCGCCACGGTGCATGGCGGCCCCGGCCCGATACTGCCGCCAACCACGATGCAGGCTCGGGATGACATCCCGGATATGACATTTGACATGACCTTCGCTAGCGCCGGCTAAGGCCGCGATCATACCGGGTCTTAGCGAAGCGTCACTATATTCTTGCTTTCTATACGCCTCGCGGAAAAGAGAAACCGGAAAATGATATTAAAAAGACGCTTGCTCGACCCCACCGACTATGTTCGTCACCAAGCTGCATCGAAGACCAGCCTTTCACTCCTTGGCGGGCTCTTCGAGCTTGGATTTCTGTTGCTCAGCGGCCTCTCCCAACCTTCATATTCCCCCCCAGTTCGCTTTCCTAGACCACTGAGATGGCCCTGTTTTTATGGATTTCTTGTTGCTGTTTTCTCGCCGACATTTTCTCATTAGCTATTCATGTCACGAGTCGGTGGGGGATACGTTTCTCAACCCTGGCTCCTCGAGAGCGCCTCCAACGACCACCTCGGTGCGGATAAAACCCATACGAGGTGCAGGAGGCGCACGAGTGGGTCAGTACAGCCTCTGTGCACGACGCACACGCAACCCAGATAACGTTTATAAGGCCAACTGAACTCGCTGGCTGCGCCAGACGAGATGTGCCTTCGGGGAAACGGGAAAGAAAAAAAAGAAAGGCCGTAGGCCCGGTGCCGGTCTGGAAAGACAAAAACGGCCCAGAGTTTGTCGATACGGCATAATATCTCGACTCTACAGATGTCGGATCGCCGATGTGTACAGCCTCCGCCCTCTGTACATACTTTTGCATACCCTTGATGTTGGGCATTTGGCGTGGCGTTGAAATGCAAGACATGGACATGTGGACTACGACGGGCAAGCGGGGCGTTCTGGCTTAGGAGCTTGTAAGTAGTATACCTATCTGAAATTGGGATATCTGCGCCGGGGGTGCGCAGTGCCTCGGCCCGGGCAGGCAAGGGCGGGTTCATGAGGCGTTTTGTGCTATTAGGGCGTCGGCGTGTATCACTATGGGAGGAAGGGGAGGAGATACAATCTAGGCGTTGCTCTGCCCGGAGTGAAACGTGCCAATGCAGAAGCACCTGAGTGACCCTCGCCTAGCTCCTCGTACCGTCCCGTGATCCCGCTAAGAGGCAGCCGGCCCAATGAGCCCATCCTCGACCGAGCTAGAGCGCCGTGGCACACAGGAAGGGATGTCCTCCAGCAAGCGTAAAACGGCGGACGCCGATGTAGTTCAATGCAAGCCCGCGACCTCTAGGCAGGACGGAATGATACGTTGGTGACATGGTATATATTCTAATGCATTTAACGCATTATGGAAGCCGAAAACCCGAGGTGGAATTGGCAAATTTGATACGGAGGCCCGAGAGAAGCAAATATCAAGTGCGCCACCGTGACTAGCCCCCCTTCAACCTCGCGAACCAACGACCACGCCCACTTGCTCCCCCACGCCTACGCTCGCAACGCTCTTGTTACCACCCGATTCTTTGGTCTTTACTCAATGAGCGGTCAAAAATTCCCGAGTATTTCGGCGAGCTCCGGTTCTCTTGGAGATACAAAACCCTCATAAGGTGCTCTCAACCATCATCCTCAAATATGCATCTCACCGACGACCCCTGCCTCCACCCCACAGCCTCACCTCTCGCCCCCCACTCCCCGCGTGGCTATCGAGCCATGGGTGCTGATAACGAGAAACAGTGCATCGGGTGTGTCTACCCGATAGAGACGAAGATAGCCTTCATCGTAGTGGAGGGGGGCAGATAAGATCATGCAGCATGGACACGGTGCCGGTTTCTCCGCCACGCTTGGTTAAGACGCCAAAAGGGGTGGGAATGGTAAAAGAGAGAGAGGGGGGGAAAAGGAAACCGAGAAAAAGAAAAGCCGCATCGGTGGGGCAGGCAAAGCATATGGATAGTGGTAGCGAGGCTTGCGAGGAAAGTGGTTGTGCCTCTGAACTCCAGCAGCCACACACAACACGGGATCTCGACGAGCTGTAAGTGACGATCGCCGTCGCCTGCGATATGTCCATGAGACGTAGCAAGGTGTGCTCGAGTCAGCCACCTGCTCTCGATGCTACATCGCAAGTGTCCTCCTGCCGAACGCAGAGATAACGCTTCTACTCTTGCACTTAGTACAGAGCTGGCGGCATGTGATCCAGCCTCTTAACATGCGCTCTTTCGTGCCGCATTACTCCGGCTCCAGCTCACGAGCTTATTGCCGTGCCAAGAAAGGACTCCGGACCCGGCGACTCGGGCTGACCCCCACACTGGCTGAGAAGCCCCTGAAGAACCCTGGTCCCGTGGCAGCGTGCTCCCGAGTGCTTGGTCCTTTGGTTCCCGCGCACCCCCTGGGGGGACACCGCGACCAAGCCGTTTCTGCATGCCGCCATTTTAACACACATTGCTTGCAAGTCAGCTATCAGGGGGGAAGCATGCGGAGATGCCCCCGTGATACCACTCCTTGACGTGCATTCGTCGTCGTATCAAGTCCCGAAGGGCTTGGCAATAGATCGCTCCCAGCCGTGGCCCGCCGCCGCTAGCACACAGCTTCCGAGGCACTAGAGTGCGGCTGCCCATCTTTCATATTTGCTCTAGTGATCATGGCTTTTCGCTCGTCTGGCTCGTCCGCTAAACTGTTCGCAACGGCCCGAGTCGCAGACGGGGCCTAGAAGCGCCAGGAGCTGGCTGGCAGGCAACCTCCGACCCCGCTGGAACAGCAGATTTCTTTTCTTCCGTATCCCAACTTCTCGACCTTATGAATCGCAGAAGAGCATTGAGATATTCCTTCGGCTGAGTATCAAAGCGTGCTTGGACGGCCGGTATGGTTGGATGTATCGCCGAGTGGAGTGGATAACAAGCATGGCCCTGCATTGCCGACTCACAGGCCCGATTCAATAAGTTTACCGATCTCTCGGATAACAGCCACTGCCCGTTTCGACCGTTGGCGCAGAGGTGTTCATTCAAAATCGCTCTTCTTCCCTGTCATTAAGACGCAGTACCCAAGAACCAGTGGGTGTGCGACCTGACCCGACACTCTTCACTACGAAGAAGACGCACAACTTCGTGGATACCACCTGTGCCCTCGTGGCCGGGGAAACTAACCGGTCAAATTGAGACGTCTTTTGCGCCTTCGCCTTATACAGTTCTGCGACCTTTCAGTCTAAAGTCTTCAATATGGGTGACTTCGATGACAGCTTTATTACAGCGCTACGCACTCAGAGCTGGGCGCTGTACAGCGTCGGCATGCTGCTGATCACTTTGAGAATGTTCGTTCATCGTACCTCTGAGGCGCTCCGTATGGACGCAAGCTAACAGTGTCGTATATAGATATGCGAGAATCAAGCGGCTCGGGCTTTGCAACCTGCAGTTAGACGATTACCTGATGATATTGGCAGGGGCACGTCTACCCCCTTTCACCTCTCGATGTGCTGTCTCCCCAAGTACAGAAACTGCTAACACAAGGTAGGGCCTCTACACTGTACTCATCGTCTGCCTCAATGTGATATCTCAAGGAGGCGGCTCCAACCTGTACCCGCCTGAGATGGAAGGCACATTCACGCCGGACGAGATCGAAGACCGCATCTACGGCTCGAAAATCGTCGTCGTCTCGGAACAATTCATGCTCAACGTGATATACGTCATCAAGTCCTGCATGCTGATCATGTATACACGCCTGACGCTGGGTCTCGGCACGCAAAAGGCAGTCCGGTATCTCGGCGTATATGTCGCTGTCGGCTGGGTCGCCACCGAGGTGGCCTTCTTCACTGCCTGCCGTCCATTTGAGGGCTACTGGGGCATGCCGCCGCCAAACCCCCAGTGCACCACCCTAGAGCACTACGCCATCGTCCAGGGATGCTTCAACATCAGCTCCGACACCTTGATGCTCTTCATCCCCTTGCCACTGGTGCTCAAGATGAACATGCTGTGGAAGCAGAAGATTGTGCTGGTGTTCCTGTTCAGCCTAGGCTTCTTCGTCATCATCGCCGCTCTGCTGACCAAAATATTCAACCTGACGAACGTGTGGGAGCCGTCGTACATGCTGTGGTATGTACGCGAGGCGTCGGTGGCGGTGTACGTGAGCAACCTTCCTCTCATATGGCCCCTGCTCAGAGACTGGTTCCCCTTCCTCCGTAGCCTGACCCCGGGAGGCTACTCGAGCGGATATTCTCTCAAGAAGAGAAAGGGTAGCGGCACCGGGACCGGGATGCACACGGGAGACCGGAGCAAGTTTGGCTCACAGCCACAATCGCACCGGGACATCCTCTCGAGCCAGCGGAGCCGCCCTCAAGGCCACGACTCCATCACAAGCCTTGATACGGCTTTTGGAATCGAGATGATGGCGAAGGAAGCCGGACGGAGAAAGAAAGGAGATGATTCGAGCAGCACCGAGTGCATTGTGCAGCCGGGAGACGGAGATATTAGGCTGGAGGACCAGCACGCGGATGGCATCATTTCCGTGGAAAGAACCGTTGTTATCGAAGAAACTCTGGACCCCCGAGACCCTGGCACTGACAAGAGGGATGTATATGACTGGAAGCACATGGGCGGAGCGAAGTACGTGGCGGACGCCACCACCGGGAGGTGAGGAGTTGGCACACTTCTTCCATTACAGTGGTAGCGCCTCGGCCCTGCGGGGATGGAGTCTTAATTGGGTTAATTGTAAAACGGTCTTACACAGGGGTTTAGGAGAAGGAATCGGGTTATGGATCTATTACTAGTAGGCTGAGACAATGTTTCACTCAGCCGTGCATAGAACGAAAAAGGTGCTGTGGCTTGCTGCCTCGCCGGCTTTGCTGTCCAATGGGGTCATAGTGGTTATGTACCTAGCTTAGTGCCTGCTAAGAACAAGGGAAGACAAGTATGGAGCCCTTTCGGGTTTCTAACTAAGGATCTGTGATCGAGCCGATCTGATCACGTATGGGGCGTTGGGGAAGGGGTATAGCCTGTAGAATAACCATCAATGAACCGAACGCCCAAACGGCCGGAGCCATAAACCATCCGAAAACGCCAGCCAGTAGCCATATTTGGCGATATTCTATCACACGGCCCCTATTCCAGCCAAGACCAGCTGCCGGTGACTCTTCCAGCGCTCTCGGGAGCGAGCTGGTCGAAGGCACCCGGCGACAGATCGAGGTCGGTGGGACCGCATCCGACGCAGCGATCCACTACCGTGACATCGACGCTGACGTTTCCTTGGCCGCCCTCGACATTGTCCCGCACGATGCGGATCTTCTTGCCGCAGAGCGGATTGTGGTTGGGATCGGAACCCGTGGATGCGGCGTCGAAGACGTCGTGCCCTACCGCGCACACCAGATCCGAGTCCGAATTGGTCCCTCCACAGGCGCCTACCGCCAGGTTGAAGTACGTGAGGTCGCCCGTATACACCTCGGCACCATTGCCCGGGAGCGGGAGGTGCTGGGGGCCCCCTTTCTTTCGCAGGCCGAGGCCTAGGCCCAGGGCCAAGACGAAGACGAGGAGGAGGAAGATTGGGAGGACGATGGCGAGCAGGAAGAAGCGCCTGCTTCGGCCAAAATAGCTCCTTTCCGGGGGCACGAGCGCATCGAAGCGCTGCTGCAGCCGCTCGCGAACGGTCAATTGGCGGGTCTCTGTGGTGTTGAAGGTGTTTGTATGGGTTGGAAGGATGCCGAGCGTCTCTTTCTGCACGGTGTTTTCTTGCGAGCTCGTCCGCGAGGAGTGGAGGAAGGTCGGGTGGCCGGCGCTCGAATAGCTATTGCTGAGGCGCTGGAGCATAGACCGCTTGGGAGGTCTTGTAGGCGTCTCCCACTCGGGCATCTGGTAGACGCGCGCCGCCTCGGGTGGCGGCCGCGGCAGCTCGCGTTCGTCTGCCATGGAGCCTCGTCGGTCTGTTGCGGGGCGATCCCGTACGTTGGCAGGCCAAGGGATGATGTGCAGTATGCGGACTTGCACTGGCGTGGGTTAAGCTCTGAAGATGTCAAGGTGCAGTCTCAGAGTCTCAGAAATTGAAGCTTATAGTGGTGGTGGTCTTTGGCGGCGATCCATGCTCGGGCGGAGCCATGGTGCTGCACGCTCTTTATGAAGTGGGTAAGCCTGGGAGGCAGAGGCGACGCAGGTGGCGGGGAGCACTTCCTCCGTGATCGTCGCGAGTCCCGAAGCAGGTTTTCGGAAGCAAAGCGGCAGAAGTTGGTTGGAGGGGGAGGTTGGTGCAACCCGGTTCAGTACTGAGGCACAGGCGTGCGGGGGAGGCGGGAGGCGGACAGGGGTTGGGATGAGCTCCATTTCGATTGGAGTAGCACAAGGTGACAAGGCTGGGCCGGCTGCTGGACCTGCACCTGGCCCTGGGCCTAGGATGGCGGTCCCTTGGGCGGCTGGCCAGCTTTAACCGTAATGGCACGAATCTATTTTCAAGTCGGACAACGCTATGCTATCTGCTCAGGAGCGGCGTGGTCGCTGAAGGCTCCTCATCTCCGTTGCTGCTCGCATCGTATCCGGACCACCCGTGTCTCCTCCTGGCCCGCTGCTCTTCTACAATGCGTTGTGCGACATGCACGCGCGCCCACTGCAGCTTCTTCAGACGTCCCGAGGTGGTGGTGGTATCGATGTCGACACCGCTCTCCAGGGGCTCTGTAAACACGCGGTCCACCGCCTCAAGCGTGAGCCCGCCCGTCTCGGGGTAGAAGAGCCACACGACGACGGCGTTGACCAGGTTAAAGATGGCCCACACCAAGTAGAAGCGCCACCCGATGCTGGCGATGCCGACGGGCGTTACCTGCACTACGAGGAAGTTGCCAACAAAGTCGGCCGCGGCGGCGAGCGCGGAACCCTTGGCCCGGATCGCCAAGGGCAAGATCTCGGGGGGATAGATCCACACGCAGGCCATCCACCCCCACGTGAAGCACGCCTCGAACAGAAAGACGAAGACAACGGCTGCCACCGCGCCGGCGGGGGTCCCCACGGCGACGGAGACGGCCTCGCCGACCAGCACCAGGCACATGCCCAACGCCATCGAGATGAAGAGCTGCCGCCTCCCGAGTCGGTCGATAGTGTACCAGGTGACGAAGGAAGCGAGCAGGTACCACAGCTGTGTAAAGCACCCCAGCAAGAGAGCCGCCTCTTGGCTCATGCCCAGGCTCAAAGTATACAGCGTCGGCGCATAAATAGTTACTATGCTGATCCCGCTCATTTGCTGCATGAATTGTATTCCCAGCGCGAGGTAGAAGCGCTTGTTGGCGCTGATGCCGTTGGGCCGGAGCAGGTCCCTCCACCCGCCCTCCTCCTTGGACTCGAGGGCGAGGGCGTCCAGGATGTCGTCCATCTCCTGCTGGACATCCGGGCTGTCCTCGCTCTGGCCTCGCAGCCGCGCAAGCACCGCGAGCCCGCGGTCGGGCGCCTCGTTGTGGCGCATCAACCACCGAGGAGTGTCCGGCAGGAAAGGCGCGACGGCCAGGATGTACAGCGCAAAGACGCACTGGAAGGCCAGCGGGAAGCGCCACTGCAGGTCTCCGGTGCGGAAATAAAGGGCGTAGTTGATCCAGTAGGCCAGCAAGAGGCCGCCGAGCATGGTGCTGAGCTGGCAACAGACCTGCCACCCGCGCTGCTCGGAGGCGCTGATCTCGCTCTGATACACCGGCGTCACGCTGGTCATGTAGCCCACGCCGACGCCAACTACAATGCGTGCTAGCATGAACTGCGCGCGGTCGAAGGCGGCGCCCATCAGGGCACCGCCCACCAGGACCAAGAACGCGCCGAGCAGCAAGCTTCGCTTCCGCCCGAAGGGCTCGGCAGTGAAGGCAGCGAGAACGGCGCCGATGACGGCGCCGACATCGTAGAGGGCCGTGATGGTGCCGATGACCAGATCCGAGGGCCGGCCCATGGTGTCGAGCCAGTAGGGCGAGATGACCACGCCCGACATTACGCCTTGGTCGTAGCCGAAGATGCACAAGCCAGAGCTGCAGACGCTCGTGATGGCGGCGACGAGCCAGGGGCCGCGGAAGGCCGCGAGGCCGTCGCCAGAGAACAAGCCGCCCATCGTCTCAATCCGGCGGCGCAGGCGCAGACGGGCGGTGGATGCAATGGCGGAAGGCGAGCTGAGGAAACGACGATGCTGGAAGGCCGGCGGGTTGCGCTGGCCACTTGGCGGGAGGATGCGTCAGATGACCTGCATCCTGAAACAGCGGGAAGGCTTCTAGGGCTCCCCCGCGTTATATCCTTGCAAGCGTATCGTATATAGTGCGGGACGGTGCCCCATGTGCATTGAGTGATCTCGGCCGGATGGCGCGTGCTGGGGACGGGTTGGAGCGCGCTCGCTGGCAGTTTTCTTTTTGCCTGGCGTCAAAAGCTTTGCCAGCGCGAAAGGAAGGTATGGAATAATGATGGGTGCACGAGATGGTGTCATTTTGGCAGCCAAACTAGCTCGCTTTGATGCATGACAAGTCGCCCTCCATTCGAATTCGTTGGGTCTGCCTGCATCTGGCAAGTATTCAGTATCGTCTCCATTTGGTAGTGTTGGCGTGGCGGCGGCGTGGCCCGATCCTAGCTGGGCATGAGCGAAATTCAACTCAAGCTCACATACAGTTCAGGGTAGTTTCCACTTGCTGCAGGGTGGATTAGTGTTATTAGACTGCCCCTGACCTGTAGTACCTCGCGTTTACTAGTCCTGATCTCCCATGTCTACAGACAGTCCAGGCCTGCCCATGCTCAACCTAGAGATCCATATCCACCCGCCCAAAAAAAAAAAAGCTCTCTCCATGGTATCGATTCCCTTCTTGGTGTAGATCTATTTTTAAGTATCTACCTTAGACTTGCCTGCTAGCGGTAGATAGCTTGACTTATAGCTGGGATTGCGAACTGGCGCATCTGATTGATCGTGTCTTCCCACTGCTGGAGTCTGTCCATGTTTAAGTGGGGTCTCTTGAGAATACTAAAGTCTTCTGGGGACAATAGGTCTCGATGGGGGCATTCTAGGGGTTTCTGGCCCAATACTGGAAGCGGAGCCGGACCTAATACACACCCTACTGAGTATTATATGCGCTATATTGCTATAGCTTAGCCTTGTTAAAGCTGATGGTACATGTTGTAAAAAGCCGAGACTCTCTCTCCCTTGTATTCTTGGTGGAAGGCGATGTGCTTGTTCTTCGTGTTTACGAGTGTATTTAACTCATCGACACCCTGCATCGCTGGTAGGAACGAGTCCTTGTTAAGTACAGGTCGAAAGTAGACAGGCTTTCCCTGTTTGCGACTTGGTTTGCATGTGTATGGACCCATCGGGGTCTGTGTCGTTCCAACTCTCTTGCGGCTCGACTGCTGTTTCGTTGACTCGGGGAGATCCACTTTGAAAGTCCCAACACAGGTCCGGGTCAGGGTGCCTGGGAGATTTGGTAGGGCTAGGTCTGGCACTGGAATGGGAGAGTTGGTATCTTAATTGTTAAAAGCGAGATTTATAAGAGTAGTAGTGGTGCTGATAGTGTTTGGGGTTGAGAGCGAATTGATTATGTGTACGGCATGGCTGATATTGTTAATGGCTATTACGTGGCTTTGTGAGAGGTCTCTAGTAGAACGTGTTAAGTTGGGAAATGGCTTAATAGTATATCCTGGCTGTCCTCTAGTAGGAGTGGGAGGTAGAGGCAACGCTACGATGGCGTGCCTTCCTATAAATAGTTAGATATGAGAGAAACCGCCTTTAAGAAGGAGCTGAGGGAGGGTTTGCCTCAGTGCTCTGCCGAAGGGCTGTTTGTCTGTTATTTGTGCGAGGGCTTGTCTCCCTGAGAGCTCTGCCTAAGGGCTCTACATTAAGGGCTATGAAAAAAGTGTTAGGACGCTAGCTCGCCTCTGCGCAAGGGCTTCGCGCGAGGCTTCTACTCCTTAATCTTGACTTGAGAAGTGGTGCGGTCGATGGAAGGGAGCATTGGATTGCCTTTGGGCGCCTCTCCATTCAAAAGGTTTGCCTGGAAACGGTATTGACGATGCGCGTCTTGCAAGAGACAATTGGTGCTTTTCCAAAAAAAAAAAAAAATTTAAAAAAAAATACGTTGAGTTGTTTGGATTGTTCTTCGTCGATCGACCACGCTGGCTGCCGGTCCGAGGTGGCCCGGCCCCGGAGCGGCGGCACGTAATCCGGCCCCACTGTACCTACCTAACTCACCGAGCTGGGAGGACTCCGGGGTAGCCAACCATTTGCTATACAGTATCACCGGCCTGAGCTCTTGCAGGTGGGACAAACTCCAATGCGTGGCTGGCCACCTACCCAGCAAACGATTGTGGCTTCTAATGTAGTAGCAAGCCCGCATCCTTAGCTTGTCGGGAATCCCGGACAGCAGCCACAACCTTTCTCGCAGCCTTTCTCACAGCCAATCTTGCCCCCTTCTCATGCGCCCAGCAAGCGAGCTGCGATAGATGCCGCCTTTGGCCGTCCCTAGGCCTTCCTGGGCAAGGGCTACGAGGAACTGGACTCCCATTGCCACCCCATCCACCACCATCACCTTCCGGTCGCTCATGCCCACGGCCTTGCTGACGGCCTCGCGCATCCCCGTCATGCCCGCGCACCCGAGACAGATGCAGTCGGCGCCGCGCTCGACCAGCTTGGTGGCCGCCGCGGACAGGCTGGCGTAGACCTCCTCAGCCGGCTTCGACTCGAGCTCGAGCACCGAGACGTGGCCCGTCTCGCACCCGGCCGAGAACGGCGCCAGCCCGTACTCGGCCGCTATCGAGTGGCCGTGCAGCCCGCTGGACCGCTCGCTCGTGGTCACGATCCCGAGCTTGTGGCCGCACATGCGGCTCGCGTACAGGGCGGCCTCCATGATGCCGATGGTAGGCTGCGGGTACTCTTCGCGCAGCATGTCGATCAGCGGGTGTGCCGAGAAGCAGGCGACGAGGAAGCCGTCGAAGCGTGTCGGCGACTCCCGCAGCAGCGGCGCCAGGGCACGGAAGCAATCCGCCGCGGAAAGCGCGGCGTCCACCTTTCCCTCGACCGCGCTGGGGCCCGTCTTGGGGCCCGTAAAGCCGTGCACGGTGACGTGGCCCGGAAGCGAGGCCTCTACGCTGCGGAGGCACGCCTCGGTCATCGAGACGGTAGCATTGGGATTGATGAGCAAGATGTTGATGTGCTGGACGGACCGTCCGGTCGTCGAGAGGAGGGGTGGGGTTGGTTCAGTACTCATTACTGCTTCGCCAGTGGTTAAACCTCCTCGTTGGATTATCTGCTAAAGAAGCGAGCGCACACGGGATTCAGGGAAGCCTAGACGACGAGATCGGATGTTTTATAGTATCTTTTACGTGCTTGCATGGCGGGGCTTCTTCTATCTACACGTTTTTTTATAGAGCCCCCGCGCCATCTCTTCCCTCAGACCCGTCCTTATCGGACGGGGCCCGCCGGCGACTTAGTAGCTGGGGCCATATGCGGGTCTTGTCCGGGAATCGGCCAGGCGCTGTGGGTGCGGTTCTCGGGGGCTGTTGATTGTTTAGCCAACCCCTGAAGTCCCTCCCCTCACTAGCACCCGGGCTAGAGTTGGCACCCGGACTAGAGTTGGCGGGTCCTTGCTGGAGCAAGCAGACTTCAGATTCCGGTCCTTGCGGCGGGTATAGCCGTGCTTTGGGTCCGCTTACTTCTTGGCAACTGTCACTCCTCCAGCTGCTCATTGGAAGGCATTCATTATCACAGAATTCCGTGTTTCGATGGCTGACTGCTGTGGCGTCACCCTCCTCTTCGTCGGAATCTTGGTATCCGCCCCTTGGCCTACCAAGTAGCACACCACCTCCTCGTGCTGCAGACAAACAGCTCGGTGCAATGGGGTGTACCCTTCCCGGTCGCGGGAATCCACCGGTGCTCCCTTCTCGAGCAGCATCTTGACGATGCCAAGACCCCCTCCCGAGGCTGCCTCATGAAGCGGCGTTCTCCTCTCCTCGTCTGCTTCGGTGAGCAATGCAGGATGCTTCCAGACCAGCAAGCGCACCGCCTCGGCGTGGCCTTCGATCACGGCATAGTGCACGGCGGTGCGGCCGTTGTTGTCCCTGCACTTCGGGTCTGCCCCTTTCTCGAGCAGCAGCCAGACTGCCGAGGCGTTGCCCTGCTTGGCCGCGAGATGGAGTGGTGTTAGCTCGTGCTTCGTCTGCGCGTTGATGCGCGCCCCGCACTCCAGGAGCAGGAACATCATCTTCCGCGCGTGGGGCTTCTGACTGTTTTTGGCAGCCTCGTGCAACGGTGTCAGACCCTCCTTGTCTGCCTTGTTGATGTCTGCGCGGGCCTGGATGAGCAGCCAGGCCGTCTTGCCATAGCCGTAATACACGGCCCATCGCAAGGGCGTGTAGCCGTCCTTGTCCGTCTGGTTCACGTCGACTCGATCCTGGACGAGAATGCTGACGACCGAGTCCTTCCCGTGCATTGCTGCCCAGATCAATGTGGTCCCAGGAGACGCGCTCTTTTGGATGAGAAGCTCCACAACGTCCTTGTGGCCACGTTTGGCCGCCCAGTCTAGGGCTCTCCAGTCATCCTTGTCGCGTGCATCGACCTCGGCCCCGTGGTTGAGGAGCAATCGAACCATGTGGAGCTGCCCATGGGCGGCGGCCCATCGCAGCGGCGTGTACTTCTGGGAGTCTTCTAGCTCGAGATTTGCCTTCCTGGGCTCAGAGAGGAGAATCTCCAGCGTGCGGGTGTCCTTGTTAACAACCGCCTTATGGATGGCCGTTCTCCCGTCGTTATCAGTCACGTTGATCCCCGCGCCGTTCTCTATTAGAAACTTTACAAAGCCTCTCTGCCGGCGCACCACTGCCCAGTGCAGAGGGGTTTCCCCACGCTGTGTCTTCACATCCAGAGTGAGTACCCTGTTGTTCTCGATGGCGCTCTTGACGAGATCGTGTAGGCCTAAATATGCGGCGCAGTGTAAGCCCGAGATATCGAAGTCAAATTCAAACTGGAAATTCTCCATAACCTGCAAGGCACTTTCTAGCTTCGTCTTGTCGTTGAGAAAATCCCATGCCATCTTCTTCACTGGGCCTCTTACGCCGAGAATCATGTGGTTGGCCCAATATTGGGCAGCATAAGGCATCAGGGGAAATTTTTGTCGACGTTCTGCTAATTCCTCCGGCGACTCGGGAACTTTGCTGAACTCGTCAAATGAAAGATACGTGAGACAGATCTCGGCTATCGTGGAATGTGCCTGTGGGCAGATCCTGGACCGATTCCGCTTGATGTACTCGTCTACCGTGTAGTGACTAAGGCGGACTAAACGCTCCGGGCCTTTGTCCACGACGACGAGCCCGGCACAGGATGACATGAGCTCTTCCTCGTCGACAAAATTCTTTGGGTAGAGACATCTGTCCCCTGTCCTGATCGACACGGCGTGTACCAGCTCGATGACAGTTGGAGGCTTTTCGGAAAAGACGAGCCAGGTCAGGATTTTCTCTGCTAGGTCGCGCTTGAAAGGGCGCTGTTCTTCGATTCTTTCGTACGCCATGCTGTAGAACTCATCGGGGCTGTACGGAAGATTGATGATTCCGTCGTTGAAAGCTTCAACTGTGTATTGGCCTTCCAAGAACTCCATGTGAAGATGGGCAAGAAGGAACCTATGATAGCTTAGTTACTGGCCGTGCACCATCGGAAGGCCAACGTCTTCTTACATTCCCTGAGACCGCTCGACAATCTTGCTTATCGCGGTTTGCAAGAATGCATTGTTTTCCCTGGTTCCTTTCTCGGCCACCTTTTTTAGACGACTTGACCCGTTGATGGATCTTCTTAGATATTTTCGCAGGTCATCGTCATGTGCGTTGATCTCTAGCTTTGCCAGATCATCGTCGAGCTGTACTCTCCTCTCGAGGCCGATATCCGGGCGAGACGTGAAGAGAATGTGCACTTTGGATGGGAGCTGCCGGAGCGCTTCGAGAAACCCGTCCAAGGTCTTTGTGCTTGGGTCGTCAGAACACTCGTCTAGGGCGTCGATGACCACGTAGACCCGACTGAAGAGTTCGAGCTGAGAAATAAACATTTTGATATAGTCATCTGAGGTCAACAATAGGTCCTGGGCCATGGCAGTGTGGTACTTTTGAATAATATCCTTCGAAATGCTTGCACAATTTCGCATTAGCTGGACCAGCAGACTGCACAGAAGATTCTTCAGAGTCTGGGACTCGTGATCCTTGTACTCAAAGTACACGTAGAGGCAGGTTACGTTTTTGCCGTGGGCATACCCCGTTTGGAGGTGGTCAATTATGATGGACCTATCACCGATGTTTGAGATTATGATACGGAGGAAAAGAGGGTTGGCGGCATCTCAACACGTACGAGAGAACTGTCTTTCCGGCACCAGCTAGAGGGAAGGTTCAGTATGATTACCTACATGATTCAAGGACATGGGGAGCTAGCTTACGTATTCCGTAGCACCAAAGCCTCCTTGACTTTTTGTCTCTCCATTCTAGGAAGACCTTCGACTTGAATACCCATTGCCCAGTGTCCGGAGCCTTGTCCGAAATTTCCAGGCTCTGGCTGTGCTTCCTTCCAAAGTTTGGCGGCTGTGCGATGGAGCAAAGCCATTGTGTAATGGCCGCTTGGTCGTTGCTGGCTGAAAGTTGTAAATAGATGAGACATGGTTAGTAATGGCCGGCTGAAGACTTACCGTAGTAGTTATTGGTGAAGGTTGGTTGAGATACTGTTCCCCCATGATTACGGTTAGCCTTGGCCTACATGACAGTGTAGTTCAGGAGTGGCACGGCCGGGTCGGGAGTTAGTAGGAGTAGGAGCGCCGTACTATAGTTTACGTCCCGTCGTATATCCACCGACGCGGCTTGTATGGACTGGTTGAGGTCGGCGGTGTAGCTAGCCTCCCCTCCACCCCCCTGGTCTTTGCAAGAGTCAATACTGTTCCCAGGTCTGCAGATCCGGTAGTCCGGCCACAGGATGACTCAACGCACTAAAGTTGGTGTCCTGGGTATTGATGAACTGGTTTGCCAGCACTGATTTGGTGGCACCGCCCACCCGAATTCCACCGAGACCCTCTTGGGGCGATTGATTAAGGATGATATCTCTATCCGCTCGAGCCTGGTACTTGGTTAACTACAATACCCTTTTGGAATATTTCGAAAGGCAGCTGAACTTTTTGAGAGGAGGGGGAATTGTGGAGTGGTTATTACATCTTCAGAAGGTGCCGGCTCGTCAAGGTCGGACATAGTGACAGCTATTCGTCCCCAAAGCCGAGATACTTCACGACAGGGTAGGCGTGTGATGTAGAATGACTCCTATCTTCGATTTAGAGAGATTGCTAAACAGCCATACCCTGGCTAGTCGAGGCTACCAATGATACGGCCGATAGCGGGAGACGGGCTATGGAAGGACAAGGATAATGATATGCAGGAGTCGATGTGCTCGCGTGGACACAGGTAAGGTGATTTCAGCTACTACCCCGTATCATAGAGAAGACATTCCTCAGGTGCGTCGCTATACTGTATTTTGGAGAGAGAATTGGGTAGAGGCATTATGGCGTGATGCCCCCCCCCCCCCCCGGTTTTACCGCACGAACGATCATCGATAGTCGGAGCCTCGACTACCGAAAGCGGATGAAGAGCCTTGGACATGGCGACGGTGCATCCGCTTGCGCTGGTACTGGGCTATGCATCGCAGTGAGGCTGTGAACTGCACATGCGCTAGGTGCACTAGGTGACGTGGCAGCTCAGTGGTTATGCACGGTATATGCACATGCAGCTGCCAGCCATCGGGGTGACGGGCACGCTCATTGGGGGGGCATATCTCCATAACCTTTGCCGTTCGCAGCAGCTCGGATCCAGCACGAAAACCTACTGGCTAACAGGCTCCTCGGCGGCCGCGGGCGCATGAATAGTTCGCAGGCGATAATACCCTTTGCTGTCGTTTCATCCGTTACTACGGAATGGTAATGTTTAAATACAGAGCTCTCCACAGGCACCACCCCCTGCTATGAAAAAACCAGACCTCCCATGACCGTTTGTGACCCGTTCACCAGGTTAGAGTTGATGAAATCGCCATAGACGATAATATCTCTTGTAGGACCCGCCCGTTCGGGCAGATCATCTCTCGCGAGCTCATCAGAAGGGCCAGGGGCTAATGTGGCTGTTCGGGCAGCGTTTGCCACTCTTTGTAATTCTCCCACGACGATCTTGAAGCCTGGATCATCCTCCGTCGCGAACCGAGCGAGGCCGCGATGGTCGCTATGGATGCCAAGTGCAGGGTATCCAGGAAGTATGGCCGAGTGTTTCGGTACAACCTGCGTTACAGTTATAAGCAAAAGCCAGTTTAGAACATGAGGACAATAAACCAGGACTCACTTCGCCAATGCCCGCCGTAGCTAGCTCTTCGTAGAAACAGGTGATGGAAAGGAGACGATGCCCTTGGAGGCTCTGCGATCGCAGCATAGAGTGGAAGCCGTCCTTGATTCGAGCGAGCACCTCGGAATCGCGCCTCAGCACCTCGAGGGTACTAATATTTGTGCCCACACCCGGGCTCACTGCCTGTGCGACTAGCTGGCTCAGGCAGGCTAGGATGGAACCCGAGTGAGGCGTGCCCAGGAAGAGGATGCCATGTGTGCACTCGAGGATCTTGGCGAGATGACTCTCTGCACTCGACTTGGACGACGCAAGTGCCTTGAATTTTCAATGTTAGCCATAGCTCGCACGGGGTTGAGCTTCGTCGAAAAGGGGGGGAGGGGGGTTGACCCAATACGCACATCTTCGCAGACAATACCGCCTAGGCTATGGCAGACGAATATGATCGGGATGTCATTCTATGTCCCAAATTAGCAAGAGTGCGGCGCAACTCGACGAGCCGCCGGCAAGTGGCTCACAGTGTTGTCGGCTTCTCTCTGGATCGCCAATGAGGCCAGCAGGTGCTTAGCGTGGTCGCCTATCCGGTTCCCAGAGAGCTTGGAGCGCCGGCCAATGACGTTTGCATCATAACCAAAGCTGAGGATGCGGGCATCGGGGATCTTTGACGGAAGCAGGCTTTGGGGCCAGGGTGCGGTCCCGCTCCCCCCGGCAGCCCATGTATTCCTACGGTGGCCCGTCAAGCCATGGACGAAGACGATGCTGGAGGCACCCGCGGTCAGCACACAGGCGTGTCTATAGAGCGCCGGTGGGGGGGGGGGGGGAACAACGCGGAAGACAAAACAGAGCTTCAATCTCACTCTAATGTCGGTACTGCCGGGGCATAAAATGTCTCCAGCCCGAAGTCGTTGCTGGGCGGTAGTTCGGCCGTCGTGGACCGCCTAAACAGCTTGTTGCTGAACGTCCTGGGTTTGTCGGCTCTTTCGAGACTCATTTTTTTTTCTCTCTCTCGCCCTCTCTTCGGTGCAAAGATATGCGGAGGTGTGGCCCTGGTCGGCCCTGCTGATGGGCGGCCGTGAGAGTTTTCATTTCCCTGCGCTGGGCTCGTGTGGTGGCGGTACATGCGCCAGACACGACGAGGTGCATGAAGGGCAGCCCAATCAGCCCATGCTGGCATCCATAGGGAAAAGAGGGGCCACCCCCCCC